>LNAC01000733.1:181038-240552 GCA_002007465.1 Ailurus styani
GGGCAGAGCCGGGGAGGGAAGCGGGGTCGCCGGGCGGGCCTGGCCCCCGCGCCCGCGCCGGGAGGAGATGGGCGCTTCGAGGACTCTAGGACACCTGACTCTGCGTCTCATCTTCATTCTGAACGCGTCGCACTGACGCGGATGGTCACTGCTTTCTTAATCAGGGCAGAAGTTGCCGCCCTAACCTTCCAGAGTGCGGCGCGGACGTAGTCCGCAGCCCGCAGCCTTCTCGCGGTGGGGTGGCGGCGAAATTCTCTGGAATCCTCGTACAGTACGTCGCGGTGGACTTGCCCGTCCGTCCTTACCCGAAAGCTCGACGAATTCAAGTTTAAGTTTTATCGTGTTATTTTAGAATCACTTGAATTCCTTTATAATTATACTGATTATTTTATCATAGTTACTTGCCCGTCTCCCACACCGTCTTCAATCTTGACACTCTTGGTGCTAGTATGCTATCTACTCTAGAGCACAGTACAGTTGACCATTACGGATTCAACTTGAACTGATGAAAGGGAAGTTGATAGCATCAAAATAAACTTAGGCTCAGCACATAAAGTCACCACTATTAACATGATCATAAAGAAACAACAGTTTGTTTCGAAAGGCTTAAATGCTTTTTAAATATTTTTTTAAGATGCCGTTAAGTGTTGGGCGCCTGGGTGGCTCAGTGGCTTAAAGCCTCTGCTTTCGGCTCAGGTCATGATCCCAGCATCCTGGGATCGAGGCCCGCATCGGGCTCCCTGCTCAGCGGGGAGCCTGCTTCCTCCTCTCTCTCTCTGCCTGCCTCTCTGCCTGCTTGTAATCTCTCTCTCGCTCTGTGTCAAATAAATAAATAAAAATCTTTAAAAAAAAAAAGATGCCGTTAAGTGTTACAAATTCCATTAGTAATCTGCTAAATAATGTTATCTGGATTTTTATTTTCAAATAACAACACTGTAAAGACACATACGGTATTTGACGTGTCCCAGGCATAATTCTAAAGCACTTTACAATATTAACGGATTTACTCTTCATGCATAAGATTGCCTCGAAGGGAACTACTGCTCTATAATGTCATACTTTGCCCCACACCAATAAGGGCACTAATTTTAAAAGTGCTTTCTCAGCTTACTTGTCACCATCCTATTTTTGTCACGTACAGGAAATATAGCTTTCCTGTTAGCCGATTCAAAAATGAATTGCAGACATTTAAAATAAATTTTTGTCACTGAGTGGTGATTTGTATTTATGTATTTTAAAGCTAATACATGAGAAAAGTTTCTTTTTTTTTTTTTTAAAGATTTTATTTATTCATTTGACACAGAGAGAGAGATCACAAGTAAGCAGAGAGGCAGGCAGAGAGAGAGGAGAGAGGAGGAAGCAGGCTCCCTGCTGAGCAGAGAGCCCGATGTGGGCCTCGATCCCAGGACCCTGGGATCATGACCTGAGCTGAAGGCAGCGGCTTTAACCCACTGAGCCACCCAGGCGCCCATGAGAAAAGTTTCTAAGAGGTTAGTCTCATTGCAAGCACAACAAACCAATTAAATTGGTATGACATACACGTGGTACTATTTTAAATGGCTAAATATTAAGTTGCTGTCGTTCAAGCACAGAGGAAACATGACAGAGCTTTGAGAACATCAGATCCAGTTCTAACATATTGCAGCAGCCATTTGCAACATAGAATTTTCACCCAAAATACTCATCTTAAAATTTAAAGTTTCTTCAAACTGACATTAAACTCAAACGTCCACTATTGGGAGGCTGATTGGATAAACTGTGGTATGTCCACACAATGTAGAACGATGCAAATGTAAAAGGAAGAACTGACTATTATCTCTATACACTGCAGGGTTTATTATTGAGTGGGCAATATGGTATTATTGTAATATGCTATTATTCACCGGGAAAAGGGGATATATATATATATATATATGTTATTTTACAAACAATAACATTTAAAATTATTACCTATGGGGGAAGGAGGGAATATCTGTATAGAGACAAAGAAGATAACTTCTCTGGGTGTACATTATATAGAAGTGGCTTTAGAATCATGTAAATATTTTACATTATAAAGCAAATTTTTAAAAAAGTAATCCTTAAAAATTGAAAGTAAAATGAAACTAAATTTAAATGCTATCCAGTTGTGGCGTATACCACAATGAAGGAACTATCCCAGGTGATTTTGAAACATAATCAGCACATCCTGGTGGATGTACTCTCAGGACTAAAAGAATTTAAAAAATCACAAACTGTTTTCAGGAACCAAACTGTTAGTGGGAATATTGGTTGGGATACACCAAATAGGAATAATTAAGACGGTATCTTTGAAGCTGAATTTTTTGGCATGTGGTATAGATGTAAGCCTGATGAGGTTATATAAAAATCCTATAGTTATGAATTTGGAGGTAATAATACAGATTACCATATTTTATTGTTAAAAATGGATCTCTCCTCCATCATCTGTTGAAAAGGGCTAGAAATAACCAACCCTGTAGCAAGAAGCACCTTTTGTGCCATGATTATGATCTGCAAACATTTCCCATTAAAAGGAACATGGGTTCCTGGGCGCCTGGGTGGCTCAGTGGGTTAAAGCCGCTGCCTTCAGCTCAGGTCATGATCCCAGGGTCCTGGGATCGAGGCCCACATCGGGCTCTCTGCTCAGCAGGGAGCCTGCTTCCTCCTCTCTCCTCTCTCTCTGCCTGCCTCTCTGCCTACTTGTAATCTCTCTCTCTCTGTGTCAAATGAATAAATAAAATCTTAAAAAAAAAAAAAAAGGAACATGGGTTCCATCGAAAAATGGATCATCTTAGGGACGCCTGGATGGCTCAGTAGGTTAAGCGTCTGCCTTCCCCTTAGGTCATGATCCCAGGGTCCTGGGATGGAGTCTCACATCAGGCTCCTTGTTCAGCTTAACCGAGGACCCTGGGATCCTAGGATAGAGTTTCCCATTGGATTCCCATTGGTCTCCCTGCCCATCGGAGGAGAGTCTGCTTCTCCCTCTGCCTGCTCTGCCTGCTTGTGCTCTCTCTCTGACAAATAAGTAAAATATTTTAAAAAGGAAAAAAGAGGGGTGCCTGGGTGGCTCGGTGGGTTAAAGCCTCTGCTTTTGGCTCAGGTCATGATCTCAGGGTCCTGGGATCGAGCCCCCCCCGCATCCGGCTCCCTGCTCGGCAGGGAGCCTGCTTCCTCCCCCCTCTCTCTCTGCCTGCCTCTCTGCCTACTTGTGATCTCTCTGTGTCAAATAAATAAATAAAATCTTTAAAAAAAGAAAAAAGAAAATTGGATCATCTTAAATATGGGGCAGGTAATGTACAAGCAGAAGCTGAAAAATCTTACATGAGGAAGCAAGAAAACAAAGATTATGATGGCTATATTAAAACGACTCAGGGGCACCTGGGTGGCTCAGTGGATTAAAGCCTCTTCCTTCAGCTCAGGTCATGATCTCAGCGACCTGGAATCGAGGCCCGCATTGGGCTCCCTGCTCGGCAAGGAGCCTGCTTCCTCCTCTCTCTCTGCTGTCTCTCAGCCTACTTGTGATCTCTCTCTCTCTGTCAAATGAATAAATAAAATCTTTAAGAAAAAAATTAAAAATTAAAAAAAAAAACCACGACTCAGGAACCAATCTGAAAAGGCTTCCTCTGGCCAAAGATAGGATAATTTAAAGCATCAATAAAGGTAACTGTTGGGGCAGCTGGGTGGCTTAGTCATTAAGCGTTTGCCTGGGGCTCAGGTCATGATTCCAGGGTCCTGGGATTGAGCACCCCCCACCCCACTGGGCTCCCTGCTCAGCGGGAAGCCTGCTTCTTCCTCTCCCACTCCCCCTGCTTGTGGTTCCCTCTCTCGCTGTGTCTCTGTCAAATAAATAAATAAAATCTTAAAAAAAAAAAAAAAGGTAACTGTATGGATTGAAGCACACATATACTTAAATCTTATATTCAAAAAGACCCAACCAATCAACCAAATGCACAAGCCAAAACCTCATTGTTCATCTCTGACAGCAAAGGGGAACCCATTTGGCAAAAGGGACCCAACTCTAAATGTGAAAACTGGTAAAACAAACAAACAAACAAAACAAAACCATGAAAACTGGTAAATGAAGAAAACAATTCAAGCGTATTTATCCCATCTTTCCTCTATGAACCATGATGCAAGTAACCAAATAGTTGCTGAGGTCCTTTTTACAAAAACATTCCATACATAAATATGATAATCAAGTCATATATGCAATTTCTTCAAAATAGTGTGGATTGAGATGAAGCACAAGTGAACTATAAATGAAACAAATGGGCCATGAACTGTTGAACTGTTTAAGAGTTTATGTTAATGGGTACATGGGGATTCATAATCTGTTCTCTCTTTTGTACAAGTTTGAAATTTTATATAACCATTTTTACAGTGCATTACAATCTTAGTAAATGTGTTTTAAGCTCATTGCACATATACTGACATTTGGAGAGCTCACAGTGTCAGCAAAATGCTGACCTACCAGAATATAGCTTATTGATCTGATATATCCAACTGCTTAAAATGTAATTCAACAGTTCTGAAGTTTTAAGCAAATAAATTTTGACAAAAGTTGACCTTATGCTACAGTTGATCTATACATTTATGGTTTCACAGAAAAGGAGTAATAGAGGCAGCACTGCACAGTTAAGGGTTCAGAGCATGTTCTCTGGAGACGAAATGCACAAATTAGAATCTCATCTTTGCCACTTACTTACCGTATGACCTTAAGCAACTAAACCATTCTTCACTTTAAAAATGGAGATGATAATAGTATCAACTTTAAAACACTGCTTTGATCATAGAGTGCAAGTATATAATCCCTTTTCCAAAATCCTTGGGACCATATATGTTCCTTAATTTTTTGTATACAATAGGGTATGTACACAATTTACTACTTAACACACTCAATGTGCCCTGGGTCAACACCCCATAATCTCACACAATATTTCTTTTTTTTTTTTAAATGTTTTCTTTTTTTTTTTTTTTTAAGATTTTATTTCTTTATTTGACACACAGAGAGAGAGATCACAAGTAGGCAGAGAGAGAGGAGGAAGCAGGCTTTCTGCCGAGCAGAGAGCCCGATATGGGCCTCGATCCCAGGACCCTGAGATCATGACCTGAGCCGAAAGCAGAGGCTTCAAGCCACTGAGCCACCCAGGCGCCCTCACACAATATTTCTGCAACAAAGTATATGGATATTCACAATGAGTGAGATAAAGCCTCTAAATAGCCCCATGTCAGTAAAGGTTAGGCTTTACCACCAAAGCAGATTTGATAGCACACTTATAAAGACACTATCAGCTTTCAGAGATTTCTGGACTTCAGAACAATGGATAAGGGATTATGATGCTATTTATGTGAATTCTTTCCACAGTAATAAAGCAAGCACTGTGTTTCCTATAATCAACATGACCACAGATTTTTGAACAATATGTATTTGTAAAAATTAAGATTGTAATTTCAAGAAACAAATGGACACAGCATTGTTTAAAACTGAAAGGAACACCACTGTCTGTCCATCACTACCTTTAAAAGCAACAAGAGAGTTTAATATTAAGCAAACAGCAACAGCTCTTATTATCCCTTGCCTTGGTATTATTTGAAGATTTTAAAATTACATTTACCTTACTTAGGAGCAGGCAAAATGGAGAATAAATCCTGGACAGCACTAATAGCAAATTCTCTGTACTGTAATTGTGGACTACTAAAGTATTTTGGGTTTTTTGTTTTGAGAAGCATTTAGTATTAAGAAGAGAGAAACAATTTCCATTCTATCTTATTAAAAGATTGTGATTTGCTAAAGGTAAAATGGCTACGTGTAAAGGCATTATGAACTCAGAATAACTTATGTATAGAGGACAACTTACTTTATCTATTGCTGTGTTTGAGTACAGAACTGCTGTAAGACTTTTAGAAGAGTATCCGGATAGTTTTAAGATTTTTAAAAGACACAAATCATCCTTACAGGGCGCCTGGGTGGCTCAGTGGGTTAAAGCCTCTGCCTTCGGCTCGGGTCATGATCTCAGGATCCTGGGATCAAGGCCCGCCATCGGGTTCTCTGCTCAGCGGGGAGCCTGCTTCCTCCTCTCTCTCTCTCTGCCTGCCTCTCTGCCTACTTGTGATCTGATCCCTCTGTGTCAAATAAATAAGTAAAGCCTTTTGAAAAAAAAAATCATCCTTACAGTAATTTAGTTGCAAAAAGGAAATTCTCAGAATTGTTTTCCAAAAACATGTCTTCGTTAGACATGTCTAATATGCCTAATATTAATGACACTCTTCATAATACAACTCATAGAAAATTTGGGCTTACCTTCACTTTAAAATATGAATTCCAATGTTATACAAGTCTTATTATCTTCATAAAACAATACTACCCTCATTCATTGGTACTGGCCAGTCTAAATTATGGTAACAGTGAAATCTACTATTTTAAAAGTCTTTATTCAAATTAGATCCATGCTTATTACCTTTCATTTAGAATTAAAATATTTTAATCAATCTGTAGTTAAAATCATGTTTAGCCCTTTACAAAATATGAAATTAAACTTATAGTGTAAAACTGAATGTAATAGGGAAGATTGGAATTTTATAGGGAAATAAAAAATTATGATACACTAGAAGAAAATGTACACATACCAGACAAATAGTATAAAACAAGATAAAGATACCTATAGTCATTTTTTCCTAAATACTACAATTCATATACTTTTAATAAGTATCTGAATAAAATTTTCAATTCAGAAATCAAATGCCAATTGAAGAATCATGAGAAAAAAGATTTCACTTGCTTAACTACAGAAACTCATGTTTTCCTAGGTTAGAAATTATCCATATTTAGAATATCTTAAATCACAATATAGATACATTCAATACATTCCCCTATGCTAAACAGTATAAAACTGAAACTTCTCAACAATGGAAAAGAAATTGGTAGTCTCAATCTAGCTTCCCAAGAGTTGGAAAAATACCTAGAGTCTGTTCTCAGTTGTCTATATATCAACAAGGCTCACACCTCTTTTACTCTTTTTTTTTTTAAAGATTTTTTAAAAAATTCATTTATTTGACACAGAGAGAGAGATCACAAGTAGGCAGAGAGGCAGGCAGAGAGAGGAGGAAGCAGGCTCCCTGCCGANGGGGGGGGGGCTCTATCCCAGGACCCTGAGATCATGACCTGAGCCGAAGGCAGAGGCTTTAACCCACTGAGCCACCCAGGCGCCCTCTTTTACTCTTTTTTTATATTTCTGAAATTGTTATAATTTTTAGTATCTACTCTCTTTTCAAGAGAAACACCTGATTGCAAACTATTCTCCTAACCATTAAAATATAAACATTACTTCATAAATGTTAAATCATAAATGGATAGAGAAGTTTTAATGACGAAGAGTGAAATACAGCAACCAATATTATAATAGGTATTCTGCCACTTAGTGGGGTTTTTCAAGAAATGTATTCATTACACCTTCTCAACTTATAAATGTATTGAGATCCAAGTGTATAAAATCTATGTGAATATCCATTATTAATTTTTGGATAAAGAACATATGGTAATAATATACAGCCAGAGCCCTAACTAACTGCTTATCATTTTTAAGTTAAATAAATTAAAGACACTTTAAGATTTCAAGTTGAACTGATTTTATTAATGTAAATAAGAATTAAGAGAATGTTTAATATTATGAAATTTAAAGGTATAGAAGTTTTATCTCAATCTTTTTTCCACAAACTGAAGGTTTTATTTTCTCGCTAATGGATATTTTAAAAGAATAATATCATCATTTCTGAACTTCTAGTTTCAAATGTTTGATATTTTGCAACTTAAGTTTCCTATATTTTCTAATTTTGTATGTTTCTTATTGCTATCAGTCTTGTCATCCTTGTCAGCCCCTGAATATTAAAAAAAAAAAAAAGTCCAAGCTGACAAAAAGCTATTATACTGCTTTTTACCACTAAAATATAGAAAATTAATTTTATGAATTTGGTTCACACTGAAAGACTATTTATTAGTGCTACAAATTAGAGATCCAATGACAGAAATACTGTCTGGAATAAAAAGGAACAAAAATGAGGTCACTTGAATTGCCCTGAAAAGCATTCCAAATTCTTCAACATGGCTTGCTTATAGTTATACTCCAAAGTTCTAGTGTTTAAAATTCAACTAAAAATTAAATGAAAGTTTTTATTTGCAAGTAAAGTCAGCTAATGACTTTCAGTAATAAAATGTATCAAAATATTTCACAAATCTAAGACACAGCCTAGATAACTTTTAAACAAAGTAACACTTGGAAGAAAGCACAGCTATTTTTTTAAAGCTATTTCACACTATTTTTGTGTGTAAAGTGTTGAAAAAAAATAAAATGATAAATTACACAGAATTGCAGAAGCCCAAATTAAATTAACTCCAATAATTTCACTATATTGTTATAAATATTTTATAATATCAAATATTGATTTTTTAATGTGCCAAAAATAAGGCTTTACAAAATATGAACAATTAATTTTTAAGAGAGAATCATGGTATTATTTTATTACTTTTGATTCATTTTATAGGTTAGGGTAGTAAAACAATCCCTCTTCAAAAATCACTCAAATGTCACTGATGTCATCACAAAATCATTGTAAGCAAAATTTTTCCACTATCCAATCATGCCCATATAACTAACTGAATAGCTACAGCTTTCACCAGAGAGTTATCAAAATTTGTACAGACTTAATTGTAGAATTTGGGTGAAAGAAATTCTCAGACCACAAAAATTTAAAAGTTTAAATCATTCACTCTTTAAGCTTCAGACAGTGTCAGTGTGACTTCTACTTTAAAAGAAAAAAAATTAGTTCAAAATTTAGTAACTGCAGGTTTAATTTTTTTACTAGAACACTTAATGTCCTTTTTCATGAAGTAGTAATTAGATATGTTGAAATGTGAAAGATTTCAAAGTTTCAATATGTTAATATCACTCTTTAAATGTCCTTAATATATACAAACACATATAAATTACAGATACAATTAGTTATATATTTACAATACAACATATGAACACTAGTCTCCTTCCCTAACCACATTGATATGAGGAAAAGTAATCTCTGTGCTATTCAAGACAAAAGAAAAACAAAAACAGAAACAAAAAACATTGATGCTTTAAAAAATAAATCTTTAAAGAAGTTTCAAAAATAAAGTTCAAATATTGCACAAAATAATTTAACTCCAAATATTACTATATACTATAAAACAATTTTTTTCAGTTCTTGAACTCTACAGTAAATTTCACTTTCTAATTCTATAAAAGATTTATTGGAAGTCTACATTTAGATATTAAATGTTTACATTCAGTTTGATAGGAATGTAATTTTCAGAAGTTAACTGAGCCTTTGTCTTAAAAGTTCATCTATCTGAGTCTTATACATATTTTTTACATCTTCAAGATCTAATCGAAGTTCTTCTGCCTCTTCTGCTTTTTCTCCATACATCTGCAGAATAGTGTTGTATCTTTGATCCAAATCCTACAAAACATGTGTTCATAATTTTTAAAATAACTCTATAAAACATCTTCAATATTATATTTATATTATAAATGAGTCAACAGTAAACACATTACAGTCTAAATAAGAGTACCTAGTCATCTCATAAAAATTAAAACAATATTCCAATCTATTGGAATAAATAGCATGTAAAGGAATTAAAAAAAATAAAAACAAAAAACCCAAGCCAAATGGTATCAATTTTATCATCTCTCCACTAACCTACAATTCTCTCTATATAAAGCTTAATCTGTCTTTTTTCCCGTTAATTTAAACACATGTGATCAAATTTTACTCTCTCTGCTTCACTGTGGTATAAGTATTACCTGGCATTCACCCCATAAAAAAAGAAAATATATTCTCATATATGGCTTAAGAGTGACTCCTAATACCAAATATGCAAATTGTGATGCTAGATATAATATCAATGAACAAAATACTAATAAGGTCATGTAAAAGAGCAGCATTTCTTATTTTGGGGACAACACAAAATTATGAAAAATACTTTGTGTAGTGTGACAATCAAGAAGATTCCTGAAACTGCTTTACTGAAATATTAATACCGTTTTCAAAGAAACCATTAAAAATTGTGCTTCATGTAAACTAAAAATATGAAATTTAATATAACTGGATAAAAATACCTTTGACTAATCCTCTTTTTTTTTAAGGATTTATTCATTTTAGAGAGAGAGAAAAAGAGAGAATGTGCATGTGAACGAGCAGGGGGGGTGGCAGAGGGAGAGAGAGAATCCTGAGATAGACTTCCTGCTGAGTGTAGAGCCTGACATGGAGTCCAATGCGGGGCTCACTCCCATGACCCTGAGATCATGACCTGAGCAGAAATCAAGAGTCAGCCACCTAATCAACTAAGCCACAAAGGCGCCCCCTTGGACTCATCCTTAAATGAAGAATACTTACTCTTAGCTGAGTTCGAAGTTTGGGTATCTCTTTCACTTTCTCTTCGAGTTCATCATTTTGATTTGTTAATTTAACTAGCTCTTCAGCCATTATTGCGCGTGTTTTTTCTAGATTGCCAATTTCTAGCTGAGAAACATTACCAGAAAGAAATTTAAATCAAAATATATCTTGATTAATACTTCTACTAATATAAATACATTCAATATTATTTTTGGAGAAATAGTATGTCAACATATACCATGAACTAACTCTTTCTTAAGGAAATAGTGGCAAAAACAAGAGTTTCTGCTATCCTCAGAGGTTACCGTTTATAGTGCAAAAAGAACTAAAGAAAATCCAATCATCTGTTTGAAATATGCAGCCCTGTATATTTCTCTAGGGAAACAGTATATATATATTTCAGTCATTCTAAATTACTACAGAAATTCAGAAAAATAAAAACATACTTTAATGCAGCCCCAGCTGTGTGGGTCATATTGATAGAATCTATCAGCACTACCCAAGGAGTTAATCTGGGCCCTCAAGTACAGCACATTGGGCTACATGAACATAACACATACAAAGATTATTCTGATCTTATTTTCTAATTCAAAGACTTGTTCTTTAATAGAGTAATATTTCAACTAACTAAAATTATATAATGAGAATAAAAGAAAAGATTTACTCCTCAGTGTATCAAGTGCAACAATGAAAATAGGTAAAATATTTTAACATCTTACCACGTTAAGTATTTAAAAAACAAGGTAAGGTGGTAGGATGCTGCCTCCCTATTCATGATGCTTCCTTTCACATGCAGGATGTTCTAATTCTAACCTCTCTTATCTCCATCACTCCTTCCTCACAAGAGGTAAGTAAATCTGAGAATAATAAAATGACTGTTCAGGTCAGCAACTTCCCTTTTTTAAACGTCTGGGGAAAGGTGCCTGCCAGGAGTTCTCTGCTCCTGGATGCTTAAAACTCTTAGCTGGCTGGCTACAATACATAGGGAGGTCCACTCCAATCCCGCATCTGCCGTGATGGGGTAGATAAGTCACCCTAATTCTGGCAGTCAGTTAGCAGGCACATTTGGCTCTCATCTTTGGCCATTTTCTCCAACTAGTCTTTATCATTAACATATGTGATACATTTTAACCCACTGAGCCACCCAGGCGCCCTATGTGATACATTTTAAACTTCACATGCCACTATTTCACTTTATTTCCCAATTTGTTCAGAAGTGAGGTGGAGGTGGAGGGTGCTTATTGGTCCCCAAAATTTCATTTAATTCTGTAGCACATTTAATTTTTCCAATACCTGTAAATGAGTAATCTCTCCTTCCCTGAGTTTTAGCTGAGACTGTAGATTTTCAATAATGCTGGATCCTGCTCCCATTCTCACAGCATCATAAATATTATTTCCATTTGCTGATACAGACATTGGTCCAAATGAGTGATCATGAGGCTCATCCTATATTAAACAAACCATATACAGTTATTCAGTTATTATAAAGTGAGTTCCATGATAAGGAAATGCAAAATGCTAATTTTTTTTTTGTTGTTTAATTTCCATCAAACAAAATGCTTCTGCTAATTCTTGCTTTAAAATGTCTGTGACTGGGGCATCTGGGTGGTTCAGGCATTATTCGCCTGCCTTGGGCTCAGGAGATGATCCCAGGGTCCTGGGATCAAGCCCTGCATGGGGATCCCTGCTTAGCAGGAAGCCTGTTTCTCCTCCCATTCCCCCTGCTGTGTCCCCTCTCTCTCTCTCTCTTTCTCTCTGTCAAAAAAATGAATAAATAATCTTAAAATAAAATGTCTGTGACTTTCTCAAAGGCAGGAAATCATCTCTATTTCCTCAGTGCAATTAACACTCTTTCATGAACATACAGCAGAATTGCTATGGAATGGCAAGGTCATGGATGACAGCCAAAAGCTACCTGCATTATTTCCTTTATAATCATTGAGTTTAACAACTAGGCACATGTAAGAAATAAAATATCACCTGAGACAGAAAAGAAGTTTGTAGCCCTGCCATATCAACCCCACTTATTGAACTTGAACGTGACATGGTGGGAGTGCTAGAAACAGAAAATGGCTTCCGTTCCTTAAAGAGTGAAAAAAACAGTCACATTAAAGACAAAAATGGTAAATAAAAAAAGCAAGAAACTTTTCTAGGACAAATAACAACAAAGACTCATTCTCATTTCCTCATAAATGTTACAGGTAGGATTTCTGAAGTCTTATTAAAGGCACAATAGTAATTTAAAATTGTAGACAGACTTGGTCAAATCATCTCAGGACCCATTTACAACATAATTTATTTTTACAAATATAAATTACAACATAATTTGTTTTTAATGGAATGAGAATGTTTTTGTTCTAACAAGTATATGAACTAACTTTTTCATATTATGATATATAACATACCACCAGTTAAACCTAATTCTTTAGAATAAGACTACTAATGGGTTTTATAAACCATCAAGTTTCTGGCTTATCCAATTTATCTTTTAATATATAGTTTTAAAATTCCAAATAAATTCAAAAGGTAATTTCCATGTACATACAGGCAGTTTTAATATAACATGCTAACTACCAAGTATACTCCAATCCTTCAAATACAGAAAACTCACTTTAGAAAAATTACCTTCCTTAACCAGAAATAAAGTGAATAAATCAGTTTTATTCCCAAGGTGCCTAGAGACCAAATGAAGTGCATTAGTTTCAGTGAAAGACCACAAAATTCATTTAAAAATGGGCAACAGATTCTATCATTCAAATCCTAGAAATCACAGATCTCTTTGGATAAACTCAAATTACTTTGGATCTACTCTGATAGGATACTGATTACAATACTAGAATTCATCATTCTATTGATTTTAGACATAAGATAGGATACTGATTACAATACTAGAATTCATCATTCTATTGATTTTAGACATAAGAAATGATATTTAGGGCGCCTGGGTGGCTCAGTGGGTTAAAGCCTCTGCTTTCGGCTCAGGTCATGATCTCAGCGTCCTGGGATCGAGGCCCGCATCAGGCTCTCTGCTCAGCAGGGAGCCTGCTTCCTCCTCTCCCTGTCTCTCTGCCTGCCTCTCTGCCTACTTGTAATCTCTCTCTGTGTGTCAAATAAATAAATAAAATTAAAAAAAAAAAAAAGAAATGATATTTATTTGGTATAGCTAAAATTACGTAACAATGATTAATCATAACAGCTACTAACTGTTTACACCAAAAAGCAAAACAAAACCCAAAATTCAATACCTTTTCTTTTATTGCTTCCTGGTTGAAAACGGCTTTCTTCCTTTCCTGTTCAACCTTCATTTTCTCCATTTCTAACTGACTATTCAGTAGCGTCTAATGGAGAGAGGCACAGTTAGATAATTTCTGTACTAAATCATCCTTCTAAGGCCATTCCAAAGTCAAGAACATAAAGCATACGTTCCTATTTGTTTTACTACTAAAGAACAACTTCCACCAAGGCATCTCATTAGTTGGCCCTAACCATTCTCTAGTGTTAGCCTGAAGAGGCAAGTGGACACTGGTAAATACCTTTTCTCTCCTGGTCTCTTCAAGTGTTCTTACGTATTCATCTTTTAGGTTTTCTAATTCAACCTGGTACCTGAAAAGATGATAGTACATGCTACTGAAAACTCACTACTTTATTAACTCTTTAACAGACATTTCTACTACGAGCTTGATTTTCCAAATGTATTTTCCAGATGACAGGGGTTTTACACTCAGAAGCCAAGCTCCTACTTTTGTGCATTTTATTACATTGCTGCTCTGAGCTAGGATTTAATTTAAAAAGAGACTTTCTAAAAAGAATTTGAACACTATCATTCTGGAATAGGTTCAGATTCTGCAAAAGCTTGTTAGGGAGTCCTATGAAAATATTTGTATAGATTCAGGTATTTCACTTCATAAATCATTTTCGCTTTGCCATTTTTTTTTTAACTAAAATTTTAAGGAAGAACTCAGGGAGTAAAACCATACTAATCACAACCTTAATACAATTTCAGATAGATGGATTTTATAGCTTGTGGTTCCAAAGAACCCAGACATTTATTTAGAAAGATTGGAACACTGCTAAGGCCCTTGTAAAGTACAAAAATATAAAAATAACTCCAATGAGTAGTCTCCAAACTATTTTGTAGTTATAGATTCCTTTAAAAAAACCTTATTAATGAATCCTTTCCCTGAAAAATGCAAATACATACAGAACATGCCACACAATTTCACAAGCCTATGTAAAGTTCAATGAATCCCCAAACCATCCTGCTTATAACATCCTATTACTAATGATTCTGACTTTAAACACCGTAACATCTTTTTTTTAAAGTGCTTTAAGATGTCACAAAACCACCAAGAATAACACTCAAGAAACATGCTCACCTATTATTTTCATCCTCAAGTTTTCTTAGCTTATTTTTCTCTGATTCTAACTGGGCCTGAAATCTACTGTTTTCCTGTCTTAAGAGAGAATTCTGTGACTCCATGGAGGACATCTGAATTTTGTTGGCAAGGAGTTCTTCTGTAGCTGCACGTTCTCTTTCAACCGCTGCCGCCAACAAAGTCTGGGATTCACCTAGTTGTAGGATAAAAAAGAAAAATCACATATACTTATACCCAAAGGCCAAGATACCAAGTATATTCTGACTTCAAATGGTTAATGATTCAAGTAACCACACTGAAATCTGTAACTGCTTGTTCCCTAAGGCAGGACTGCCTACACAGACAAAAGAACAAATCTTAATTTATATATGCTTTATTATTTTCTTCCTAAAATATTTTAATTTGAATATGGAGGCACATATTAAAAGAGTAATGGATTGACAAACAGTGCTGGAGCAACTGGATATCTACAGTCAAAAAAAAATCAAACTAATTTTATATGAAAATTAACTCAAGGGCACCTGGGTGGCTCAGTGGGTTAAAGCCTCTGCCTTCGGCTCAGGTCATGGTCTCAGGGTCCTGGGATCGAGCCCTGCATTAGGCTCCCTGCTCAGCGGGGAGCCTGCTTCCTCCTCTCTCTCTGCCTGCCTCTCTGCCTACCTGTGATCTCTCTCTCTCTCTCTGTGTCAAATAAATAAATAAATAAATCTTAAGAAAAGAAAAGAAAATTAACTCAAAATGGATCATAAACTTAAGTGTAAAACAAAACTATAAAACTTTTAGGAAAAAAAACAACACAGGAGAAATCTTCAGGATCTAGGGACAGGCAAAGAATACTTAGGTTTCACACCAAAGCAGAGCCATAAAAAGAAAAACTGATAAAATGGACTTCTTCAAAATTTTAAACTTTTGCTTTTGTGGAACAAGATAAAAAGACAAGCTACAGATCTGGAGGAAAAAAAAATGCAAACCACATTATCTGGTGTCTAGAATATATAAAGAATTCTCAAAACTCACCAGTGAAAATAAAGAGAATCCAATTAGAAAATGGGCAAAAGATATGAAAAGGTGGGTGCCGGGGTGGCTAGTTGGTTAAGTGTCTGCTTTTGACTGTGGTAATGATCTCAGGGTCCTGGGATCAAGCTCCAAGTGGGCCTACCGACTCAGCAGGGAGCCTGCTTCTCCCCTCCCTCTGTCCCTCCTCTCTGCTAGTACGCGGTCTCTTCTCTCTCAAATAAATAAAATCTTTTTTTAAAAAAAGACATGAAAAGGTATTTTACTGAAGAGGATATACAAACAGAAACTAAGCACATGAAATGATATGCAACATGAGTCATTAGGGAACCACAAATGAAAATCTCAGTAAGATAGCACTACATGCCTGTCTGATTGACAAGATGAAAACACAGACACAACACAAAATGCTGGCAAGGATGTGGAGAAACTAGATTATTGTCATATCTATTGCCACTTTGGAAAGACAGTTTGACATTTTCCTAAAAAACTAAACATACAACTACCCACACAACCCAGCAACTACACACTTAGGCATTTAGGCAGAGAAATGAAAATATGTTCACGCTAAAACCTGTACAAAAATGTTTACAGTAGCTTTATCTGTATGGAAAAAATCTAGAATGAACCCAGATATCATTCATCAGGTAGATGGTTAAAGAAAAATGTGGTATGCCCATACCATGGAAACAGAGCAATGAAAAGACTAAATCACTGATACATGCAATAACCTCTAACTAGATGAACCTCTAAGGAATTATGTTGAGAGAGAAAAAGTGAATCCCAAATTGTCGCACAGTATATGCTTCTATTTATATAACATTTTGAAATTCCATAATTTTAGCTGGAGGACAGATTAGTGGTTGCCAATATTTGGGACACAAAAGAAGGGCCACGAAGGTGACAAAGTGAGGTCTAAAAGGACAACATAAAGGATCTTTGTGGTGCTGGAACCATTCAACATCTTGAGTGGGTACATGAACCTACACAAATGATAAAATTGTGCAGAACTTAATACACACATACACACACACACACACACACACACACATACCAGTATCAGTAAAACTGGGCAAATCTGAATAAAACCAGTACATTGTATCAGTGTCAATACCCTGGTTGTGATATTATACTATGATCTTGCAGTGTTAACATGTGGGGATATTGGGTAAAGCATGCAAGGGACCACCTGTATTATTTCTTATAACTGCATGTAAATCTACAGTTATCTCAATAAAAAATTTTAGTTAACAAAGATTAATGGATACAACTCAGAGATTTATTTTTGCCCACCAAAGTAGACCTAATACTATCTCTATTTTTCACTCTATATTGTTACATAATATATTTGTACTCCTATAAAAACCATTATTTGGTATTTGTGTCCCATGGCTTTGCTTATATTCCAGCACAATACCACACATCCCTGAGAGGATGTGGAGTCCAGTTTAAAAACCGCAAGAATAACAGCTTCTAGTTTTCATTTACTGCTAAAAAATATTCATTTCAGAAGGTGTCATTTTCAGATGTCTGATTTTCATAGCATATGCATCTTAATGACAAGTTATAGACCTAAAATTTATACCCATAAATTAAACAATATATAAAGGTTCATCTAGTTCAGTGATTTTTTTTTAAGGAGATGAATCTTTTTCCAGACATAATCTCACATGGAACTCAAAAAATAAAAAAAGATTGAAAAGATGACACTACTTTCATTAAAGCAGCAGGGAGGGATATATCAAACATCTTAATTATAGAGCTGCCCTCTCACCATGACAGCTAGTCCTAAGATATCCAAAGGATCACTAAATACTATTTGAAAACCACTAACCTAGTCTACCCCTCATGATTTACAGGGACACGCATTCAGATCTGCTTTTATCACTATACCATGGTCTCTCTCAAGTTAGTTAGTTTTACGCACAGAAAGGACACATGAATTTTTCATGAATTAGCCAGCTTCTGGGATATCTAATATATGTGTGTGTATCTATATACACACACGTATATATGCATATGCTACTTATCTGTGCTTACATAAACATCTTGGAATAATTATTTTCTTAATAACAGCACATAAGGGCAACCTGAGGCATTTCTATACAGAAGACTCAAGACTCCACAGAATCTGTCTAGGAGAGTTTGATTGGGATCCTCCTTAGACCTATCTGTGCTCCTGGAATTTTACCAAGGACTAGAATCGTATCTGATCTCTACCTCCTACATTATTGCAGACAAGCTAGAAAGGGGTCAGATGTAGCAAAAGACAAGGAAAAAAATGAGTGCAGTGCTCTGTAAATATGAAAGGATGACATGGAAGTATATGGGACAGTATCTGACACACTGTGTAAAGGAAAACAAATGGTTTGAAAGGGTCAATTAGGATTATTAGAAAATCAAAGTAAAAAAGGAGAAGAGGTAAAACTACAAGTTAGACATAAAGTATAACTATCAAATCAAGTGGATTTCAATTTCATACCATTATTCTAATTCCATAAACAAGAGGAAAGGGCTTCTGCACTGAGCTTAAGAACTAAAGCAGTTACCAAGTCTATCAGAAAGATTCTTCTCTAACTTCTCCCACGATGATGTCTGGGACCCTAGAGTTGCTTGCAAATTTTCTATCTGTCGAAGCAACGGTCTTGTTGTTGATGAAACACTTTGACTCAGCTCTTGGTTTCGATTCTCTGCTTCCTGGAGTCTCTGAATCATGAAATTCTTAAGTCATTACCACTAACAGCAATGAAAACTCTAAAAATACTAGAAAACTTTATGAAAGATTTTTAGAAAATATTATTTTACCAAGATAAAATTATTTGTTTTTTAATTACATTATTTTCCAATTATTCAATTCTTAGGGTAGAGTTAAAACACATAACAGTATCTAAATAAGTGCTTCTTTATAAAGCTTTTCTAATATAAAGATAGCTTTTGATTAAGGTAAAAAAGACTATCATCTAAACCTCCCAGCAGTTGCCTCATCATCCAAATATTTCTAAGTATTTACAAAAACAGAAAGATCAATCTGAGTTGCATTTTCTCTCCCTTTTTCCATGCATGTTCACTGACTAAAAATTAATATAGTGGTATAAAAACTGGCTGATTATCTGCCCCATAGTAATCAAAGACTAATACTAATAAACAAGCTACAATAAATGAAAAAACAATACTAACACAAAACAAATCATTATAAAATTATTTTCTATAAAACAAAATTAAGGCTTTTCATGTTTATTTTTAAGGCATCCACTCTGGTTTTATTCATAAAAGCCACAAAAATACAGCAAATGATAAAGTGTGGTGGTAATCCTCTCAATTCCATGAACATTATCTCCACTGAATGATTTTTTTATTTCTAAGAAACACATCTTGGATTTTTGTCTGGGAAAACTGTGACAGTACCTGCTGGAGTTCACTGATCTCATGGCGTAAATAATCCTCTTTTCTGGCAGCTGCTTGTTCTGCACGTTGCAGTGCCAGTCTAAGGTCTCCAACCTGTATGAGGAGAACCAGTACACTGTCACAAACAGTATCAAAATTACTTACAACTTCCTACTACATACTGTGCTGTGCTGACTTACTGTTTATGTATAATACTTACACTATCCAATGAGCTCTTACATCTAATTACGACATAACCCATTCATCAAGCAATTGTAAACTGTATGTATACTCGGATAAATATATACTTAGAAAAGCATTGTTAGCATTGTTAGGCCAAAAAAAAAAAAAAAGGCATACAAACAGGCACAGCCACTGCCATACAATATAGGAGGAGAGACAATGCATATATAAATGTTTGCAATATAAGGTGGAATGTGATAGCTGTAAAAGCTAGCCACTATATTCATACACAGCTGCAAATATAAACTGCTACAGTCTTTCTGTAAAACATGGCAACATGCTTAAACAACCATGAAACTTTTCACCTTCTTTTACCTGGTCATCCTACTCTTGAGAATTTACTCAACAGAAGCAGATGTAAACATACAAAGATACTCTCCTAACACTGTTAGCTAGACTAGCAAAAATAGACAAAACTGGAAATATTCTAAATATCCATCAACAGTAATCTATTTTTGGAAATTTTGATACAACATGAATATTCTCATTAAAAATTATGATGAATGTGAGGCACCTGGGTGGCTCAGTCGGTTGAAAGTCTGACTCTTGATTTCAGCTCCGGGTCGTGATCTCAGGGTCCTGAGATCAGCCCCCCTGTCAGGCTCCACACTCAGCAGGGGGTCTACTTCTCTCCCTCTGCCCCTCCCTCACTCATGTGTCCATGCGCTCCCTCTCTCTCTCTCATAAAATCAATAAATCTTTAAAAATAATTATGGTGGATGTAAAGAACATGTAAAAATTTATAATTTAAATGAGAAAACTATAACATATATGATACCAATTATTTAAAAATACATACATAGAGGACAGTTAATACCCAAAACTGACATTATTTATAAAAGGTGATGATTTTTCTCTTTTAAAGATTTTATTTATTTGAGAGGGAGCGAGGAAGAGCATGCACATAAGCAGGGAGGGTCAAAGAGAGAGGGAGAGAAAATCTCAAGGAGACTCCAAATGGAGCACAAGGCCTGATATGGGGCCATGACCACAAAAGATAATGATCTGAGCTGAAGCTAACAGTCAGATGCTTAATCTACCGAGCCACCCAGGTGCCCCTAAAAGGTGATGATTTATAAATGGTAGCCCCATATGCTCTGTCTCTCATTCCGCCAATTTTAATTATTCTAGCATACTTTTAATTTAAAATATTAAGATTTTATCCAACCCAGTGGTCAGAAACACAAGGGATACATTGATGTGATTTATAATAACAAAATACTGGAAACAACCCAAATATCCATCAGTAGGAAATGACTGAATTAACAATGGTATTATAACAATATAACAACAACATAAATAGTAACAGTGAAGTATTACAAAATTGTAGAAAGAAATTCTGTAAAAAGCTCTAGGTTCTATAATGGGATGAATGATCACCAGAATATTTAAAGAAAGTAAACTGTAAGATGGTATAAATATTAAATTATATTTTATGTAAGAACCATGAGGGAGATACAAATAAATATGGGTGTAAATGTATCTGTGTATATATGTGCAGAGGTATATAAGTAAGTGTACAGACTTATATACTTCCTTGCATTACAAAAAATAAACCAACCTCTAATAAAGTGGTTACTTATAGGCAAAGAAAGGGGGTGGGGGAGGTAAGTTGGGGAAGCAAATGTTGTCTTAATATATCGTTACATAGCTCTCACTTTGGAATCATGTAAACATTTTACATATTTGTATAAAATTAAATCAAAACTGCACTGGGGTCCATGAAGAAAGAATAGTCTTTTCAACAAATGGTTCTGGGACAGCTGGATATCCATGTGCAAAAAACCTAAATGTGACAGTTAAGATTATAAAATTCTTAGAAGGAAATAGGTGAAAAGCTGCAAGACCTTAGATTAAGCCATGGGATCTTAAATATGACACCCAAAGCACACGCAGCAAAAGAAAAAATAGATAAGTTGGACTTCATCAGAATTTAAAAACTCTACATCAAAGCACATTATCAAGGAAATGAAAAACAACCTAAAAAATGGGAAAAAATATTTGCAAATTCTACATCTGATGGGGACCTAATGTGCAGAATGTATAAAGAACTCTCACGACTACACAATTTTTAAAAACCCCGATTTAAAAATGGACAAAGGATTTGAGTATTCAAATAAATTTCTCTAAAGAAGTTGCAGTAATATATATATGGCCAGGGGAAGCTGGGTGGCTCAGTCAATTAAGTGTCCAACTCTTGATTTCTGCTCAGGTTATGATCTCAGAGTCATGGGTCGACTGCAATGGGCTCCTCACTCAGAGGGGAGTCTCTCCCCCTCTCCCTCCCCACTCCCTCAAATAAAGAAATCTTAAAAAAAAAAAAAAAAAAAAAAAAAAAAAAAAAAAAAATTCCAAGAAANAAAAAAAAAAAAAAAGAAAAGATACATATGGCCAGTAAACACCTACAAAGATGCTCAATATCATTAGTCATTAAGGAAATGTAAACAAGCACACCACAATCAGATACCATTTCACACCCACTAAAAGGGCTATAATGAAAAAATAACAAATACTGGCAAGATGTAGACCATCATATATTGCTGATGGGAATGTAAAATGGTACAATTGCTATGGGAAAATTTGGCAGGTCCTCAAAAAATTATATATAGGGTTACCATACTGACCTGAGAGTATATGTTTAGAAGAACTTAAAATAAATGTTCACACAAAAACTTGTAAATGAATGTTTATAGCACCATTAATCATAATAATCAAAAAGTGAAAGCAACCCCAAATATCTAACCTCTGATGATTTTATAAGAAAAAGCCTAACAAATTTCAGTTTTTCTCCTATATCTGAACTACATGGACTCCCACAGATGTTATGAATAAGCTCAGGACTTACAGGGATTCTCCTAAAATTATAAGCAATGCTTAGTATTTATCCGCATATATGCATTAACATGGTCTTTGCCTTTCATAATATCCTTAAATAAGTCTGAAAGTCACAAAAAATAAGCAATACTAGTACAGTGTAACCATCACTTTAACAACAGTTCAAAACCACACAATTAAGATAGGCACAATCAAGTACTCTTAGAAAAGTGTCCAATAAGAATAGAAAGGAAACTTAACACATGTACCAATACATAAAGTTTGATTCAAATAACCAATGTACTCTTTAATTTGCAAAAGCACAAAGGTTTTAAAGACTAATGTAACTCATTATCTATTGCTTACTTGAATTGCTAATGTTTCTTGCTGCTGACGGGTTTCTTCTTGGGCCTTCTCTAGGGCTGCAGAAAGTTCTTCTTTAGCTTTCATTTCACGACTTAGAGCAGCTTCCTGTGCTTCACTATCCTTTGCAGCATTGGCTTTGTGGAGATCAGTAAGTTCTCTTAAAAAATTAAATTGATAATTTCTATTTAAAATAGTTAATTACATGGCCATTTTAGGAAAGTTTGCGTGTAGATTCCATAAGAGTTACACAATGAGGGAGAGTTCACCACATAATAAACACTGACTACGGTAATAACTCTCTTTTGAACTTACTTTGACCAGTTACAAGTTCATATACAGCTAAGTTTATAAATACTATTAGTGATTAGGTAACAGAAAAAATATTTTTCAATATCCCATTCCAATAATTTTAAGTGGGTTGCATATTTGTTCATTTTCTTACTTGTATGCACTATCCAGAGCAGCCTGAATACTTCGGTTCTTTTCTTCAAGTTCATCCATGTCGACCTGAAGTCGGTCAAGATCCTTCTCTTGGCGTTCCACTACAGAATTCAGTTTTTTAATGTTTTCTCTATGTTGTTTCTCAACTTCTTCTTTGCCATCAAGGACCTATATTATAAAAAATGATAAAAGTATTTTTCAATAAATAACACCATGGTAAATAATTGTATTTCAGGAATCTTAAGTGTTACAATAATGAAGAAAAATTTTAACACTCATTTATTAAATTGCTTGACAAATTCTTCCCACATGATATACCCTGATAAATTATTCTAAATGTCTTCTACACCATGGCCAATTATTCATATAGGAAGTAATAACAATGTATTAATTTACAGAATGGTTAACATTCACCTGTTTTAAATGTTGCAAATCTTCTTCTAGGTCTTTAACTTTTTTGTTCAGCTTTGCAATAATATTTTCATTTTCTTTGTCTTTAGCTCTTAATTTCTTAATAATGTTAGAATTATGCAGCTGCTGTTTTGAAAGTTTTTCTCCTGACAATGGCAAAAAGATAAATGACAGAATATTTTTAAAATTACAAAATTGTAACCATGAATGTTAAACCGATATGGACAAGAACCATCAGTGATAAAATTATTAGGTGGAAGGATGGCAGATAATAGGATATTTATACCTTAAGAAATCATTCCCACATATTAGTTTTGGCTTAAGAAGAGAAAACTGTGCTTTTACAATGGAGAAATCTGGCTGTCACCACCTTAACCAAACATTCAGTTTTGGCATCACCAATTGTGGTATGTTATGTATCTACTGATGTAATGGAGAGGTGGATGCACAGTATCAGCAATATTTCTTACTAGAAATTTTATCTGAATCTAATCATGAAGAAAGGGATAAACTCCTGAACATGGGAAATATGTAGGACAACTGGCCTGGACTCTACACAGCCTTCAATGTCATTAACAGAGAACCATGCTAGATTGGTGGAAGACTAAAAGGACATAATGGTTAAATGCAATATACAGGGAACCTGGGTGGCTCAGTGGGTTAAAGCCTCTGCTTTCGGCTCAGGTCATGATCTCAGGGTCCTGGGATCGAGGCCCGCATCGGGCTCTCTGCTCAGCAGGGAGCCTGCTTCCCCTTCTCTCTCTGCCTGCCTCTCTGCCTCCTTGTGATCTCTCTCCCGCTGTGAAATAAATAAATAAAATCTTTAAAAAAAAAAATGCAACATACAAACTTTGTCTAGATCTTGGGGCAGGACAAATGACCAGGTATAAAAGTCATTTCCAGAGGCCACAGAGATAAATAATGAAATATACACTGGAGTACACTTCTGAATTAATATTGATTTTCTTATGTATGATTATGATATTGCAGTTGTGAAGCAAAATGTACTTGCTATTGGAAGATAGAGACTCATGAATTTAGGAGTGGACTACAGATTCACTGCAGTATATCAAAATTCCAATGACATATTTCACAAAAATTTTTTTAAAATCCTAAAATTCATGTGGAACCACAGAAGACCTCAAACAGCCAAAGCAATCCTTAGCAAGAACAAACTGAAAGTATTACATTTTCTAATTTTAAAACATGTTATAAAGCTACAGCAATCCAAACAGTATGGTACTGGCATAAAAACATACAGACCAGTGGAACAAAACAGAGAGCCTAGAAAATCCACACAAAATTTAGAAATAAATTTACAGCCAACTAATATTCAACAAAAATGCCAAAAACACATAATGGGGAAAGGACAGACTCATCAATAAATAGTACTAGGAAAACTGGATAATCATACGCAGAATGAAACTAGACTCTATCACACACCAAATACAAAAGTCAACTCAAAATAGATTAAAGACTTGCCTCCTTGTGATCTCTCTCCCTCTGTGAAATAAATAAATAAAATCTTTAAAAAAAAAAAAAAAAAATAGATTAAAGACTGAACATACTTGAAACTGTAAAATTACTAGGAGAAAACATAGGGAATAAACTTTTTGATGCTGGTCTTGGCAATGATTTTTTTTGGGTATGATCCCAAAAGCATAAGGTTTTACAAAAGCAAAAATAGAAGATTAAAGACTGAACATACTTGAAACTGTAAAATTACTAGGAGAAAACATAGGGAATAAACTTTTTGATGCTGGTCTTGGCAATGATTTTTTTTGGGTATGATCCCAAAAGCATAAGGTTTTACAAAAGCAAAAATAGACAACTGGGATTGCATCAAACTAAAAAAAATAGTGCACAGCAAAGGAAACAATCAATAGACTAAAGAGACAATATGCAGTATGGAGGAAAATATTTCCAAGTCATACTTCTAATATGGGATTAATATCCAAAATATACAAAAAACTCATACAACTCAACAGCAAAAAACAAATAAGTCCAGGAACTTTCCAGAATGCTCTGTGAGACGCGGAGGAGCAGTGGCGCAGTGGCTGCCGGAGCTGCGCTCAGCAACGCACTCCTTCTGGCTCCCTCACACCAGCCTCGCCCTCTCACCAGCTGTAGAAAATGGTGAAAGAAACCACCTACTATGATGTTTTGGGGGTCAAACCCAATGCCACCCAAGAAGAATTGAAAAAGGCCTACAGGAAACTGGCCTTGAAGTACCATTGGGGGTCAAACCCAATGCCACCCAAGAAGAATTGAAAAAGGCCTACAGGAAACTGAGTACTCTCTGATGCAAAGAAAAGGGAATTATATGACAAAGGAGGTGAACAGGCAATTAAAGAAGGTGGAGCTGGTGGTGGTTTTGGCTCCCCCATGGACATCTTTGATATGCTTTTTGGAGGAGGAAGAAGGATGCAGAGAGAAAGGAGAGGTAAAAATGTTGTGCATCAGCTCTCAGTAACTTTAGAAGATTTATATAATGGTGCAACAAGAAAACTAGCTCTGCAAAAGAATGTGATTTGCGATAAACGTTAAGGCCGAGGTGGTAAGAAAGGAGCAGTTGAATGTTGTCCCAATTGCCCAGGTACTGGAATGCAAATAAGAATTCATCAGATAGGACCTGGAATGGTTCAGCAAATTCAGTCTGTGTGCATGGAGTGCCAATTGTTTTAGATCAGAAGGACCATGCTGTTTTTACTCGAAAGCTGCAATGGAAGGAAGATAGTTAGAGAGAAGAAGATTCTAGAAGTTCATATTGACAAAGGCATGAAAGATGGCTAGAAGATAACATTCCATGGTGAAGGAGACCAAGAACCAGGACTGGAACCAGGAGATTTTATCATTGTTTTAGATCAGAAGGACCATGCTGTTTTTACTCGGGGAGGGGAAGACCTTATCATGTGTATGGATATACAGCTGGTTGAAGCACTGTGCAGTTTTCAAAAGCCAATATCTACTCTTGACAACCGAACCATTGTCATCACGTCTCATCCAGGTCAGATTGTCAAGCATGGAGATATCAAGTGAGTGCTAAATGAAGGCATGCCAATTTATCATAGACCATATGAGAAGGGTTGCCTAATCATCGAATTTAAGGTAAACTTTCCTGAGAATGGCTTTCTCTCTCCTGATAAACTCTCTTTGCTGGAAAAACTCCTACCTGAGAGGAAGGAAGTAGAAGAGACTGATGAAATGGACCAGGCAGAACTGGTGGACTTTGATCCAAATCAGGAAAGACGGCGCCATTACAATGGGGAAGCATATGAGGATGATAAACATCATCCCAGGGGTGGTGTTCAGTGTCAGACCTCTTAATGGGGCCAGTGAAAAACACTGCTGGCATTTTATATGCAGTAGTGAATGAGTGAAGGACTATAATCATAGCTCACTACTTGCTATTGTTTTTGTTTTAATATTCAACTATAGTAGTGTTTTAAAAGTTAAATGAAGAATAAACTCCAATATAAAAGTTCTGACTTTGCCTTGTATGTATGATGACTTCAGTGTGCAAGATAAGTTTAATATTTGTAAAAACTACTTCAAAAAAAAATCTCCCTTAGCATTTGTTAGGCCCCACCTTGTAATTTCAGCTCTATGTATATGAAACAGCTTGGAATGAAATGCTAGGTGTATGTATTGACTTCAGTGTATGACCCTTAATTGTTAAGCCATGAAGTTAAAACTTGTATTTAATTGGCAATCAAAGAATTTGTTAGAGAAGTGTTGGTCTATAGCTATGTTAAGTGGGATTCGTTGTGATGCCTCTGCATTTATTGCGCCAACTGCTACTTGAAGATGGCATGCGATGTAATTTGGCCTGTGGTATCAGTGATAGAAAGGATACCTCTCTAAAGAAGGGGTTTATCATATGCTGCTGCTTGAGGGCTTGCACTTATAGAATTGCATTCCCTTCTGCTGTGCCATCTTTTTTTTTTCTTTTATATATAGATATAAATAGGTATATAGATAGATTTATATCTATATATACATACCAGTCCTGATTACACTCTTTTCCCTTCTCTTTGGACCATGATAAGCTTCAGAGTAGTGACTTTGGGAGCAGGGTAACTTAGAGTGAAGAGACATTTACATGGAGAAGTAAATTTGCATGTATGAGATAGGAAGGTGTTTTTTTAGGTATGTTACAGGCTTACCTTAAATAATTTATGCTCCGAAGTAACTGTAATTTAATGTTGGTAGTATAGCAAATTATGATGAATAGCTTTAATTGCATGTTTAAAAGTCATGTTCATAAGCTTAAACCTGGGTCTCAGAATTAAGTAATTGAAATGTATGAATGTCTCCTTAATATACTGATTACAAGCAAAAAAATAAAACAAAAAAATAAAAAGTCCATTAGGAAATGGGCAAAAAACATGAATAGACTTTTCTCAAAAGAAGACATGTGAATGGCCAACAGGTATACAAAAAGGTGCTCAACGTTACTAATCATCAGAGAAACGCAAATCAAAACTATAATGAGATACCAACTCGCACCTAGTAGGATACCTATTATCAATAAGACAAATGGTTAGAATTAGCAAGGATGTGGAGAAAAAGGAATCGTGGTATACTACGGGCAAGAATATAAATTGGTACAGACACTATGGAAAACAATTTGGAGGTTATTTAAAAAATTAAAAATAGAACTATTATATGATGCAACAATCCCACTTCTAGGTATATATCCAAAGGAAATAAAATCAGTATCTCAGAGATACGTGCACTCCACAACATATTCACAATAGCCAAGTTATGGAAAAAACCTAAGTGTCCATCAATGAATAAATGGATAAAGAAAACGTGATGTGCAAAGAAATACAAAGAATTATAAGAGATACTATGAAGATTATATATGCCAACAAACTGGACAACTTAAAAAAATGCATAAATTCCTAGAAACATAAAATCTCCCAAAACTGAATCAGAAAGAACAAGAAAATTTGAACATGCCAATTGCTAGTAACAAAACTGAATTGGTAGTCACAGGACTCCTCTCAAAAGACCAGGAGGTCTTCACAGGTGAATTCTGCCATTTAACGAAGAATTAATACCTTTTCTTCAAATTTATTCTATGAGGCCAGCATTATCCTGATACCAAAACCAAAGCCGCACACACAAAACTAAACTATAGGCCAATATTCCTGGTGAACATAGATGTAAAAATCCTCAACAAAATATTAGCAAACTGAATTCAATAATACATTAAAAGGATCATATTATATGATTTCACTTATATGTGGAATCTAAAACACAAAACAAAAAAACAAGCAAACAGAAAACACTCAAAAAGAGGAAAAAAATGGAGGTTGCTAAAGGAGAAGTGGGGGGCGCCTGGGTGGCTCAGTGGGTTAAAGCCTCTGCTTTTGGCTCAGGTCATGATCTCAGGGTCCTGGGATCGAGGCCCGCATCGGGCTCCCTGCTCAGCGGGGAGCCTGCTTCCCCCTCTCTCTCTCTGCCTGCCTCTCTGCCTCCTTGTGATCTCTCTCCCTCTGTGAAATAAATAAATAAAATCTTTAAAAAAAATAAAAATAAAAATAAAAATAAAATAAAGGAGAAGTGGGGGGTGGAGGACTGAAATAGGTGAAAGAGATTAAGAGGTACAAACTTCCCATTATAAAATAAATAAGAGAAATAAAAATTGCAGTATAGTGAATATAGTCAATAATACTGTAGTAATGTTATATAGTGACAGATGGTGACTATATTTATGGTGAGCACTGAGTAATGTACAGAATTGCTGAATAACTATGTTGTACACCTGAAACTAATATAACATTGTATGTAATTATACTTGAATAAAAAATTATACTGTATATACAAATGTGTAACTTGTTTTTGCTACCTAAAATTGTAAATATTTTCCCAGTTCATTAAATATTCTAAAGAAGAAAAAAGCAGCATGTGTATATAAAGTAATATTATTTAGCCTTGAAAAAGAAAACCCTGCCATTTGTGATAAAGTGGATGAAAATGGGGGCTGAAATAAGACAGACTCAGATACTGCATGATCTTACTCATATGTGGAATATAAAAAAGCTGAACTCATAAAAGCAGAGATTAGAATGCTGATTACCAGGGATGGGGGAAATGTGGAGATTTTGGTCAAAGGGTACTAAGTTTCAGTTATGCAGGTGAGTAAGTTCTGCAGATCTACTGTACAGAATGGTGACTACAGTTAATAATACCATATTACACACTTGAAATTTGCTAAGAGAATTGATCTCAGGTGTTCTCATCACATAAAAAGATGATAACTATATGAGGTGATTGATAAATCAATTAGTTTGACAACGGTAATCATTTCACAATGTATATGTGTATAAAATATATAAAATTCTTATTACTCAATTATACCTCAATAAAGCTGGAAAAAAATTTAGGGGTGGAAAGTTGTATCTACCACCTACTTTCAAATGATTTGGCAAAAGGAAAGTGCATGTGTGTGCAGAAAGATTTGAAGCAGGTGTGCATAGGTGTTAATGATGGATGAAGCAAGGTAATAAAGTAATCAGCTATTCATTGCTGTGTACTTTCAGCTGTTAGTCTTTCAGATTTTCAGCTGCGAATGTAAAAATATTTCTGGGGGAGAGGCACTTGGGTGGTTCAGTCAGTTAAGTATTTGCCTTCGGCTCGAGTCACAATCTCAGGGTCCTGGTATGGGGCTCCCCACTCAGCAGGGAATCTGCTCCTCTCTCCTCTGCTTCCCCCCCCCAACTTGTGTGCACTCTCTCTCTCTCAAATAAATCAATAAAATCTAAAAAAAAAAAAAAAAAACTTCTGAGAGATACAGAAGCAGTAAGTAAATAATCCCATATGAAATCATTCTATTTTCAGTATAATGAAGTTCTTTAGGCAAAAGAGAACATCAACCCATCCCTTACCTAAATTAATAAATACCAAAATAGTGACACTTGATATAAATACTTTAAATATTTTTTTAAAATTACGAAACCATGCACACAGCCTTCTCAGTTTCTAGTGTTGTAACACAGGCAGTTTATGACCTCAGCATGTCTTGAGATAATATTTTATCAATTTTCCCTTCATTCTTCTACTGCAGTGCTTAAACTGTGCTTTATAATTATCTGTGTACTTATATTTCCCTCTCATTAATTTGTAAATTCGTAAAAGACAGGAAGTGTGTTGTATGTATTACTGTATCAAACATAATATCTGACATACTAACTGTTAAATATTAACCCAAAAAATAAAAAAGAAAAACTGGGTAAAACTAACTTTTTCAAATACATTGATTGTTTCCAATTCTTTTCAAACACTAACTCTGGAAATTCTCTTTAGTTCAATGATTTGAAAGGTTCATCCCACCACTACTTGTAATATTAACATTTTAGAAATAAACGTACAACACTAGAAAAAGAATAATATAAATTATGGTGTATATATAGCCATATAATGGACTTTAATACAGCCATTAATAATGCTAGCAAAGCATTTAACAGCATAGGAAAATGTAAAAGAATTACAAAAATGTAAAAGATTATAAATTGCTTACGTTTTGTTTGTTCCCCTATTACCTAATTCCACCTGTATGAATTTCCTCTGGCTGCTATAACAAATTACCACAAACTTGGTGGCTTAAAAGAACAAAAATTCATTCTCATAGTTCTGGAGGCCAAAAGTCGAAAATCAGTGTGTCAGTAGAGCTAGCTGTGCATCTGTCTGGGGGAGAATTTTATATATATACAGCATTATGGCATATGTATATAGTATTATTAATGGCTGTATTAAAGTCCATTAGATGGCCATATATACCATAATTGGTCACATGACGTGACCTTAATCGTGCTTAACAATGTATTAAAAACAATTTTAAAAAAAGAACAAGAGGAGATTGACAGTTCCTTATAAAGCCAGATTATCTCTTTTATCCTTCCTATGCCTCCTAAAACTCCAAAAATTTCTGCAAGTAGCAAGAGTTATTCTCAGAACTAGAAAAACCTTAATTAAGAGGAAAAGAAAAATCCATTTAATCACCTTTTCCAAAACTACCTTCTTTCCTATAATAAATTAATCCAGTGTCTATTTATAATAATTTATCTCATGAAGGATATTTAATTTCTATAACTTGCTAATTTTAAGCCTTTTCATAGAGTGCTAGATAACTGAAAAATTAAAACAAGAATATAATGAAAAGTTCACTATCAAATGACCTAATATTATGATGATACCACATAGTAACCAAGCTAGAAATTCAGATACTATATAAATTCCAGGATTATAACCTTCAACTATCTTAGGTTACACGACGGGCTCTAAGACCTGTTAAAAGCTTTTTTATGAAAGCACAAACACTTTTCAGCAACTTATTATTTTTTTTTACCTCCCTAGAAACAAAAGGCTACATACATGCATCTCTGCCTCTATTCATATTGCTCCCCATTCTTCCATAAATTGTCACCTACCATTTCTGAAGTTTAAGCACAAATCTTTCTTGCTTCCAATTATTTTTTATTGGGAAGTAGCAGCAAATCATGTGGCGAGCGTTTCTCGTTACAGTATTTTTCATAGTTAACTAAACACTTTACGCACCTTCTTCCATTAATCCTCGGATCTGCTCATCTTTCTCTTTCAAAAGGTCTGAAGTCTCACTACTATTTAATCTAGTAGCAAGTTCTTCCTTTATACTTTTAATTTCCTAATTAAAAAAAAAGGAATGTGAATACCATCAAGAATTTCACTCTAGGCATATTTTTCAAATTTTTCCATATTCACAAAGAAGTCATCAATAATGAAATTCTCAATAAAGATCTATAAGTTTTATTCTATTAAACTGAGTTTACTACCTCAGTTAATTAAGTGAACAGTCTGAAAAACAATATAGAAAACCTGAATTCAGATATAAACAGGTTTTAATATGAAAATGCAAATGAGAATAAGTTAACTTTCAAAACCTTTCTTGACTATCTTTATCAGGTCAAGCATTATATTTGGAACAACATATGTCTCCATTTTTCACTGTATTTCTTCTCCTCATCTAAAATTTGCACTTGCTAGTGCATTGTGACATGAGGGAAAACATAATTATATAAGGTTCAATCTCTTTAATAAAGCAGAGATTCAGCACAAACATGTCAAGACAGTTTATCTCTTAAAATCACAAATGGAGATGTGAAAAGTGTTCTATGAGTTAAAATTAGGTTTTAAGCAATGATCTGAAACCAAATAATAGCTAAAAACAACTAGCATTAGGTACTTGAACCATGCTTTGTATCTATTATCATTTTATCCTCACAACAATCCTATGAAGGCAGTACTTTATTCAACTACACAAATAAGAAAACTAAGACACCGCAAGACTGAATAAACTTTGATGGTCAGAGAGCTATTAAGCGGTAGAGTTTAACTTGAAACCAGGTTTATGAGTCCACAAAGCCCATGCTCTGAACTATCTACAACACTGCTGTGCATTTTTCATCTATCAAATATTTGATACATCCATCAAGGCCCAATAAGACTACCCTGCCTTCCATGAAACTTTCCTCAATTCTCCTGGTCAGAATTCATCCTCTGTGACACCATTCCAAACTGCTTATTCATCTTTATCTGTAATTTATTTCATTCTGCCTAGAACTACATAGGTGTTGACATTATCTGTTTTCCATCATTAGAAAAGCAAACTCTTCAGTTAAGGTACTTCAATTCACCTTGAATTTCCTACAGATCCTAAGTAGGAGGGTTCATACAGAGCAGTACACAAAAAACGTGTCAAAACCTGAGGCCTAAGCTTTTCCCACCTATAGTCAATGCTTTGGGTCTATTTTAGATCTACAATTCAAAGTACATTATAGAAAACAAGCATTATTTAAGATCTAATTTCTCAGTGAGACTGGTTGGGGTGGAATACAGTAGGGACAAGAACAGGAGAGTTGGTTAGGTAGTCTCAGGTTATTGTCAGTATCTGAAATGAGCTAGCAAATTAAAGCAACCTAAGCAGAAGGAAGTCTATGACTTATTTCTCTTCTGTAAGAGTATACAAAGAAAAAATATAAATATTAACACTGGTCAAGAAGAAGGAAAGCAACTTAACTGAGAGGGGCAAATAATGAGAAACTTTATTACTAATAGTTGAGATAGAAGAAATAATTATTAACCTTAGCTGGTTACCAGTTTCTGAAATAGCCAATGGCTACAAATTTTAAGAATTAGAACAATGGTTCTCAACCAGGAGTGACTGCTCTCAAGAGGACATTTGGCAAAGTCTGCCAACATTTTCAATTATCTTAACTCAGGGAAGGGGTTGATGGATGTGCACTAGGAGATGGGGAGGTGAGGGTGATACTGGTGTCTTGTAGGTAGAGGCGTGGATGCTGGTAAATACCCTCCAATGCACAGAAAAGTCCCATACAGCATAAAATTATGCAGCCCAAAATATGAATAGTGGTGAGAAGAAATCCTATATTAGTACAAATCAGTATTATGTCTCACAATAGTCACTAACACAATTTTTTTATTTTAAAATTATTTTGAAAAAAATAAAAATAAAATAAAATTATTTTGACTTGAAGTACATATAACATGTTTGAAGTGGTTAGACAGTAACAAATGAGAGTAATGATACTTTTTTTAATTTACACAGTGTCTTTTAGATGTTATTTATTTTTATTTTTTTAAGATTTTATTTATTTATTTGACAGAGAGAGAGACAGTGAGAGAGGGATTATAAGCAAGGGGAGTGGGAGAGGGAGAAGCAGGTTTTCTGCTGAGCAGGGAGCCTGATGCAGGGCTCAATCCCAGGACCCTGGGATGACCCGAGCCAAAGGCAGATGCTTAAGGACTGAGCCACCCAGGCACCCCTAATTGTTATTTATTTTAATGAAATTATCATTTATGAAAATTATTCTAATGATCCTAGCTATGTATCTTGAAAGGACTTACAGATAAATTATACAAATACTGGCTTAGATTCTTTTAAAGTATCAAAAACCTGTAAGTCTAAAGATATTAAAAAATCTACAATTAAGTGTTAATATACTATATAGTATTCTTTAATCTTACTTATCTTTTTTCCATACCAAAATATTATGAATGCATCCCTCAAAAATCCATGTCTGTCTAGAATTTAATTAATATTATTTTTAACTTTCATTACCTTTTTAGCAGCATCTCTCTCTTTGCAGGCTAGCTGAACTTTCTTTTCTGCTTCTGCAATTCTTTGAGTAAATTCATCTTTCAAGGAAGTAATACTGCTGCTTTCTTCTTTCACTCTAAACATTTCACTAAATTAAAAACAACAGAGACAGATACTTGTTTACATATTCCTAGGTAACAAGATGAGTGCAGTTTGCAAAAGGAAAACAACATTGTCTTCAAAATATACCTTACTGACAGGTTAGTTTTAGCCTTGTTAACTTTCAAGAGAAAAATTACCTGCCCAATTTATTTTAAAACACCTAGAAAATGAAAATGTCACCAATATTTGATGTGTAAAAGATAAAGGTAAACAAAATTTTTCATTTTTGAATCTGTTATTACATTTTACTAATCACCTCCTTAGAGCAAACAAATATTCAGTATTTTTTTTAGTATAGTTTTCTTTAAATACATGTTTTAAATCTCTAATCCTAAAAAGGAAAATAGTTTTTTGTTTTATTTTTGCAAAATACCTCTCTTCAATGTGAAAGGTAACACGGTAAAGATAATTTGAGGAGAAAAGAAATCTCTATGGTGGGAACTGAAAAACTACTGAATTTCCTTCCTTCCTTTCTTTCTCTTTTTTTTTTCTTTTTTTTAAGATTTTATTTATCTATTTGTCAGAGAGGGAGAGAACAAGCAGGGAGAACGGCAGACAGAGGGAGAAGCAGGCTCCTGGGTGAGCAAGAAGCCCAATGTGGGACTTGATCCCAGGACTCTGGAATCATGACCTGAGCCAAAACAGACACTTAACTGACTGAGCCACCCAGACATCTCACTATTCTATTTTCAATAATTATACACAAGTTAAATTTTAAAAACATTTTAATTTAAAAAACATTCTTAAATAATAACCAAGTATTTGGACCTCTAAAAAATATACAAAATTATTCACATTTGTAAAATACTTACTCTTTCAGATTATCATAGGCTTCTTCTAGAAGTGCTTTTTCTTTACTAAGAGATAGTAACTGAGCCTCCCTTTTATCCAGTTTCTCATTCAGAAATTCAACTCTCTGAATAAGGACAATACACAAAAGTCAAACATTTAACCTTAAAAAAACCACTTCTACAGGCACGTGATGAGTTAGTTGTAAAGGTAACCTAATCACTATAATAAATAAAACAGCATTATCTCATAAAAAGAATTAAAAACAATACTGAGAACACACTGGATTAAGAACAAGAACTCATACATGGTTGGTAGGAGAGTATAAATTAGTACAACATAGCTGGTAGGAGTATAAATTAGCAAACCACTTTGGAAAACAATTAGAGAACATATAGTTGAAGACCTACACATCCTTTAACGTAGAAAATTGTTTTAGATATACTTTAGAGGAAAAAACTCTTGCATAAATACACAAGAATATTTACAAGTTTGTTTTAGCAAAAATCTCGGAAAGGTGTGCACATCGACCGAAAGAGGAAGGAAGCTAGAGAAAATTAAAAAAGATCAAAGGAAGGCTTTAATAATATTCTGTATGTTAGCTGGGTAGTGGATATACAAGTGTGTGTTTGTTATTCCATTTTATTCTTTTTTTTTAAAGATTGTTATTTATTTATTTGACAGAGAGAGAGAGATTACAAGTAGGCAGAGAGGCAGGCAGAGAGAGAGGGGGAAGCAGGCTCCCCACTGAGCAGAGAGCCCGATGCGGGGCTTAATCCCAGGACCCTGAGATCATGACCTGAGCCGAAGGCAGAGGCTTAACCCACTGAGCCACCCAGGCGCCCCTATTCCATTTTATTCTTTAATCCAAATATGTAACATGTAACTTTTTTTTAGTATACTTTGCATTTAAAAAATAAAAGCAATTTTATAAAATCCATAGGCATGTAACTTTAAAATCTCCAGAATATATCAGTATAGAGCTAAACAAAAAGGAATGGTTAGAATATCTTTTTCCTTAGGTCTTGCTGATGTAGTGATTAATTTGTATATGAGGGGAGGAATGATGCTTTTATGCACTAAAAAAAAATAATCTTACCTGATTGAGGTCTAGGTTAATTCAGAAATCACTTACCTTCTGAAAGTAGCTCAAAAATATCTTACTGAAACTAAATAGTGTTGGTTTCAGGAATTCAAACTGCTATTATAGCTAGAGCATGGCATTTCGTTTGTGAATAATATTAAACCTAGGTAACAGAATCTGGCACTTTTTTTTTACATTTAAATAATTCAGTACATGGCACTTACAGGACACTTCTTCAAGACACCCTATATCTCAGAGGAGTCTATTAAAGATGCCAAATCCAACTCAATTTCTATATCTAAAAATCACAGGAAAAACCAAAACTGTGACTTAATGTTAAAGAATTTATACCACTTTCCTTTTACATGTATTAGGTAGAAGCAATTTATCATTTCTAAGCAATACCACTGCTCCTTGAACATTTCCCAATCTTATTCATGTACGATAGCTATCAGGGAAACGTCAAAATAACGTAAAAGAGAAAACAAACAAGTAATTAATAACAACAGAAACACATCAATAAATAAAGACTACATTTTTCATTTAAGATCTGCTACAAATAATATGAACAGTGAAAATTTTTTTGATGTACGAAAAACCATGTATTTGTATTCACTTCGGCACCTTTACCTACAAAGGATTTGAAGATATATGTTACCTTAAGACAATCCTTTGCAAAGTGACAAATTAATGAGCACAGCATACAAGAATTGTAAGGTGAAAGGACTCAACAGTAATGGTCCAAGATGGAAACTTTTTTATGCTTAGTTATACTGAAATATTGATTTATGTTATCATAGTTGTCTCAGTGAAATTTCAAATAATTTAGTATCAATAAATCAATTTTAAAATTCTTAATGCCACACTTAAATGTCAAAATGCCTGCTTTTTAAAATCAGTACAAATCATTATACAATACTGAATGTTAAAAATAAACAATGAAAAGAAAATGAGCAATGATTTAATTTCTGGAGAGCATATTCCCAAATCCCCTTCCAGTTTCTAGAGTTACCTTACAAACATCTTCCTTTTCAGAATGTGCTTCTGGCTTACTTTCAGCAGCTTCACACTCCCCAGCCACCTTGTCTAAGACGGTATGTCCTTCATTTATTGGTGTAGCAGAAACCAAAATATCAGGCTGTTCACAATTAACAGGTGTTGCACTTCGTCCACTTTCCTCCATTTCCGTTTCCTCGGTGGGTACAACTAATGTTTCATTCACTTCTTCAGATTTGCCTTCAACAGATTCATTTATTTTAGTTTTTGGAGTTGAAGGATTAACTATAATAGGTACTAAAGCATATCCCTTGCCTGACAGTTCATCATCTGAATTGATTTCACTTACACTACGGCTATCTAATGACTGTACACTAAATGAGTCTATTCTTTCAAAAGCATCAGATGAGCAGCAACTCTCGGTGAGTTTTTGGAAATCATCTAAACGATTATATTCAGGACAGGCAGATGCTGAGAGAAGCTGAAAAGATGTCTGCATCAAGTGAAGACTTGATTTGGAATCTGTAGTCTCTTGTCTTGAACTTGCTGAGCTCTCACTTATTACACTTTCATGATCTAAAACTTCAATATCACTGGTGGTAGAAGTACCGGACGAGAAGGTACTAACAGGAGGAGAAGGTGTGTTACTTTGTCTGTCTTCATGTTTTTGTTCCTTAGGTTCCAAAGCCATGTCCTTTGTGTCGGCCGTAGACATATTAGATATGTTTTCTCTAGTTGTTTTCACATTAATTACACTGTCAGACACTTTCAAACGTACAGTTGACACCTTCGTATCAGATTCTTTATTAACCATTTCGTCATGCTTGCCCTCGGTTTTAGGCGACAGAGTATCTACTGCCAGAGTTTCCCCTGACACACGTGGAGTAGAGTCTTTTACTTTTGACTCAGTTGTTTCAGACGTTCTTGACTGTCCAGTGTGCAAGGATTCCTGTAAAGTGCTCTTCACTTCTTCTTCTGGTCGTTGTGATTTAGCTGGTGGTTTCGATACCACCGGACTCTTCTGAATGGTCTGGACATCCGTTGGAGAGAGAAAGGCACTGAAGAAATTTTCAGATTCATCTACCACAGTTCTCCGAACTGGCTTTGTAATTGCTTTAGGAGAGGCTACCGGCTGACTCTGAGGTTCAGTGTTTGACTTTAACCCCCAGGTTGAAGAATCCCATCCTCCACTGACAGGAGTACTTATTCCTTTGACAAAGTAAACAAACAAATAAACAAACAAACAAACAAATAAAGTTATATATATTTTACGTTACTATTATAATCATTATAAGTCAATATAAAGTTTAAAAAAAAGGAAATTTATGGAATACAACCCATAATTTGGACCTGTTAAGATCCCTGCTTACTGTATAATTAATTAGCTCATTGTTGAACTTTGGGCCTTAAAGATGAAAACTGATGTGGATCTGCCCAAAAGGAACTAGGAGCGAAAATTAGAGACAAAATGGGACTGGCCTACCAGAACCAAGTATGTTATTCCATTAAATAACAAATTAAAGAGTACCAGTATATGTTATATAATTCGTGCTAAGTCTAAGACACATATTATGCACCTCACAATAGGCAGTACCCTCACTTACAGGTCATGCAATCATAGCAAATTGACCCTACCTTCTATTCAGTTAGTTCCATATTAATTTTATTCTTCTAATAAGTTTCATGTTAATTTTATTCTTCTAATTTCAGTAATAAAATATGGTTATGAGTTGGACAGCAGATAACGTTCAAAAACTAAACTCAACATACTGATAACAAATGTTCTTTTCCAAAGATCAAAGTAAACTCATGGGAACAGGTCCTTCTAGAGGACAAATTCATTTTTATCTACTTAATGACAAGCTAATTCTCCAAGTTTCACTCTCCAAACCCACTCCATGAGAAACTTTTGTTCCCTTCCTAAATTCCAAATTTAGGAGGAATTTAGAAGGTCTTATGAATTTCAGGGTCACCTGGCTGGCTCATCAGTAGAGCATGTACCTCAGTCTCAGGGTTGGGGGTTCGAGCCCCACATGGGGTATAGAGATTACTTATAAATAAATCTAAAAGGGGTGCCTTGGTGGCTCAGTCGGTTAAGATTCCAACTCTTGATCTCAGATCAGTTCTTGGTCTCACAGCTTGAGTTCCAGCCCCACACTGGGCTCTACACCCAGTGTGGAGCCTACTTTAAAAAAATAATAAATCAATAAAATGAAACCTAAAAAAAGTCGTATGAATTTCAAAGATGTGCATTTTTTAAGAAGTATTGGGTTATTTTTAGATAAATGGTAGTTTATACTACGCCTTTTTAAAAACACTAAAGAAAATAACTGTCTCCTGGGTAAAAAAAGATAATTCAACCACAGAAATACATGCTACTAAAATCCCAATGACAAACAAAAAAAATGACATATTTACTAAAATATTTAAAGCATTTTTTAAAAAAATTCTTCTTTTTCTAAATTCCAAAGTGGCTGAGCAGAATTACCACAAATTCTGCACAATTAGAAGTTGGTGGGGAGAGAACAAGCGCTGAAAAACTCCTAAAAACTATTAAGCCCTAAATTAAAGTCTATCCTATAATACAACTTCAGAAGTATAGAAGTATGTAGGAAACTTCAATTTGGGGTCACAGTTTTATACCCATTGGTTCAGTATATGAAAACAAAGAAAAAAAAGGAGAAAGACAGAAGTAAAGATGCAAATGAACAAGCAAGAGTAAGTGTGCTAATTAGTTTAATTTAATAGGTCATCTTAATGAATGGCAAAAGTTAAATGTGCCTCTTGAAGAAACTGAAGAATGTTTTATATAAATCCCAGGGGTCATCTGCTATCCATTGGTTATCTTTGAGTAAGACAATGTAAAACATAGGTGATCAATAAGTAGTCACGGCATTTCACTAAATCTGGGTCTATTCTGGATAACCTATTTTGAGAAATGAATCATATATATGGGAAACAAAGGCAGAAGAAAAATTATTAAATTCCCTTACTACTTGCAGCCCATTGACAAGTCCTTGAAACAGCCAGAGTTCCTTTAGGAACTCAGCTGCCTCAATGTTAATACTCAGCTAAGGGCAAAAGGAAATCTTAGCCAGACCCCCCAGGATCCTGTAAGTCTACTCTAAAATATAAAAATTCCTTTGGAAATCTCTTTTATCGCTATCCCCAAGATATATGTTGGCAATCATCCTCCCAAGGATATGATCCACCGATATACATCTGAAGAGTCTCATGACTGAGTTTTTAGTAAACAGTAATAAATGACCTTTTCCTAACAATAGCTAGCCCCGCTTGAAAGTATAAAATGGGCCACTCCTCATGACCCCAGTGCAGCTCTTTCTGCTCATGTGTCCTGTCCCTGTGCTTTAACAAAAACCACCAAGAATTCTTTCTTGGTCGTAAGGCTCAAACCCTAACATCTTTCTTACATCATAGAGGAATCAAGCCCCATATTTCATAAAATGAGTATCCTTATATCTAAAGTTTATATTCTGTCTCTTCTCAAGTTTAGTACTTCAAAAGGTGGGGTATCTGTGAAAGAGGAAGTTGAGATACTCCAACAAGGTCATATAGCATCTTGTATAACGCAGTAAGATCATGACATACAGACATGGGCCAAAAAGATGTAAAATTAAAAACAAATCGAAAAGAATGTCAACACTTATTCTTTTTTCACAGAGGTTCAGGGCCCCCAACCCCACCCCAAAGCAAATTTTTACCCCTCATACCAAAATGCTGAACTGTTCTTCGACTTAGAGCCAAAGCAACTGAAGACCCCTGAAAGATTCAGCTCAAGAAATCTGCAAAGGGAGACGCAGTTCTTTGGAAATACAATGTACTGCAACCCCAAACTCCTGGGCCAGCTTGCACAGGTGATGATACCTCCACCATATTCTGTCCCCCACCTGCTGTGCAGCCTAGAGGAAGTTACTCTGCCTTTCTCAGCCTCGTTTTCCCCTTCTCTGAAACACGGACTATAACGAACCTAACTGGAGGAGCTGTTTGGAAAATGAGAAAGCCATAAAAAAGCACATTCCGCGCTACCAAGCACAGAGTGCTCATTAAGTGTTAGGGACTATGTATGCCTCCTGTCCCCGTTGATGGACTTCAGTTGCTGGCTCCCCCGCGCGCAGCAATTCGTTTCTGGATGCTCGCGCTCGGAGCTACGTCGAGGGAGGGCGGGGCACAAGCCCGACAAATCGCGACCCGGGTTTCCGAGGCCGGCAGGACCCGCACCCGGGGCCATAGACGCGGAGGCCCCCGGGGCTGGGGCTTCCCTCAGGAAAACAGCGAAGACCCACTTAGAGAACAACAAGCGTTTGTGGACGGGCTGGGGAGACAGAACTTGCTCAGAACTCTGTCACTGGGGAAGGATCCCTGTCTACACCTCTTCGCCTGTTTGCCTCCGCGAGCGCGGGGACCCCCGGGGCCGCCGCTCCTCTCTCCCTTACCCGGCTCTCCGTACGGAATGGTGTCGGCCCAGGCGCTCGGCTCCTCTTCCTGGATATCCAGGACCCTGTCGATGGACTTCTGGGCCTGGGACAGGGCCTGCTTCGCGAAGCTGGAGAGCTGGGACGCGTTGAACCAACTCATCTCCCCTCCTCGGCCGGCGGCGGCGGCGGCAGCACCAAGCGGGAAGGCCGAGGGCCAGCCGAACGGCCTCAGGCCCGGGGAAGGGTGCGCCGGAACGGCCTTGCCCCCTTCTTCACTCGGCGGGGCCTGTCAGCGGCTGCCCATGACCCCGACAGTCTCCCCCGAGCCCGGGATGTTACCCTCAGCCCTGCCCGCACAGCCGAGACGAAAGGCCGGGACTGCGCATGAGCTGGCTTCTTCCACGTACACAACCACCAAATCCGGGAGCCCAGAGTTCCGTCAATAGACGGAAGAACAGGCGGGACGTTGACGTCACATCCGGGACCCGAAGCTTGCCATTAGTTACGAAGAACGCGGAACTGTTTCTGTTGATACTGATTCCAGGCATAGCGCGCAAATTGCTGGCCATCAGAGCAGCTCTGTGGCTACTAGCAGAGGTAGAGTCGTCTGGGTGGGAAAGCTAGTTTTCACGTGAGTTCCTTCCTAGAAAGTAGCTCACGTACCAAAAGCTAGCCCAAGCCAGCAAGAAGTGCAAATAAAGGAAGCTCGGCTCTATTAGCGCTTTGTCTCAAATATTTAATCAGTCCTGTGTTAACGTGGCCTTAAGGTGGAACCCTGGGTTTGGGTTTGCCTAAAAATACTGGGCATTGTATAAAAGGCCTGATCCAGTCCATCTGATGACGGAGGTAAAAAGGTGTCTTCTGCAAGGTGTTAAAAGCTAGACCAGGTACGGCAGGCACAAACTCTTCACAATGCAGGGCCACTTTCGGCCCCAGTCAAAACGGAGAAGCACCAAAACTATTACTCTATTAATGTGTGTTGTGCACATTATCTAAAATACAACTTTTTCTGCATTCACTCTTCAAACATTTCGCTATTTGAGAAAATCAAATTGCTGGCCTTCTTAATCTGGTCAATAGCTATGGGTTTTGGACACCGTAGCTTCTGTCAACATTTAAAACCGGACTCCATACAAAAATCCAGATTTCCAGATGATTTTGAAATATATGGATACCACCATGGAACAGTTAGCTGAGGTCGTTGTCCCTTGGGACAAATAATTTTCACTCCAATTTGCCAAAAACCCCACTAATCTTTAACCTTTTATTATACCTTCCTGCTGTGATTATTTACATTACCTGCCTGTCCCCTATATTTGAGTATTTTTCCAAAACAAAATCAGATTTATTATTTTTTTAAAGATTTTATTTATTTCACAGCAGGAGAGAGATCACAAGGAGGCAGAGAGGCAGGCAGAGAGAGAGGGGGAAGCAGGCTCCCTGCTGAGCAGAGAGCCCGATGCGGGCCTCGATCCCAGGACCCTGAGATCATGACCTGAGCCGAAAGCAGAGGCTTTAACCCACTGAGCCACCCAGGCGCCCACAAAATCAGATTTAAATACTACCCTTGAGAAGTTATAACCTTCCAATAATTTCATATAACCAGTAAAAATTTGCATGTTGAAACTAGTATTTAGTAATCTACACAAGTAGTAGATTGCCCATGAAGTATTAAGCTGTTTGTTAAGCTTAAGTAAGTACACTGCAGGGTAGCTTGGGGCAGATTGCGATTGGAATCCCTGTTCCAAGATTTCTTAATTGTACGGTTTGGGGTAAATGATGTTTTTTTCCCAAGATTTATTTATTTTAGAGAGAGAGAAGGGGGAGGGGCAGAAGGAGAGAATCCTCAAGCAGACTTCCCCACTGAGCACGGATCCAGACACGGGGCTCAATCCCAGGACCCCAAAGTTCTTGACCTGAGCCAAAATTAAGAGTTTGGTCCCTTAACCGATTGAACCACCCAGGCGCCACTGATTAAACTTTCTAAAACTTTTGAGCTCTCGGATAGAGATATTACCACCTTCTCACAAGGCTACTTTGAGAAATTATTAGAGCACCTGTATAAATGTTAGTTGCTTCATGTTAAAAATTTTTAACTGAATCTGTAACTTTTTAAATAAAGCATATCTATGTATCTCATATGACTTTATAATGAAACAAATTATTGTCAGTTTGGAACTAGAAAGAATAATAAATAAAAATGTAACCCAGTAACATGTAATCACAAGTCTTTTGAGTAGAAAATTACCATCTAACTAAAAAACTGAAATACATAATACATGTTCCCACACTGAGATACCAAAACTCATTTTTCAAAACTTACACTTATTTTTTTTTAAGGCTTAGTTTTTTAGGGGGAAAAGGGCATTTTAAGAGACCTTAATATAAAAAGATTCCATTTCATTATTATGTTTGTGAAAATTGTATCAGGAGGTATTTATTGTGGTAAAAGTATTAATTCAGGTACCATAAAAATTCTGTATTAGTAATCCTGCTATCCATTTAAAAATTATTTCCTACATTACTATGGAACTACTTATTACTAACCTTAATATACTTTAAAAAATTTCAGTGAGAAAAGTAGACAATATATGATTTTATTAATAAATAGTGTGAAAGCATCAGTGATAACTGCCTGAACATTAAATTCTTTTAAACATCCATGTCTTGGCTTTAATATTGTGCATATTGGCCTCTATGGCACTACAAGTAAACATGAAAATAGTTCCCATTTCCATGCACAGGTATTCAGCTATAACACCATTTATAAATTATTATGGACAAGGTAACCTTTGCAATAATTAATATTCATTTGGACAACCACAATTAAATGAGTATTAAATCAAGCAAGAAATAGGCTATGTTCAATATACTCTAGATGTCAGGGTGTAATAGTCAATGGTATTTAAAACTTAATTTTCTTTTTTTCTTTAGAGGGACATCTTTTCCATATGTGGATGCTCAAATGAAAACTGAGGAATGCATTCTTTGACCACAGTAACAAAAGTCAGACACAAGAGAGTGCTTGCCTCCCCTTCTGAAAAAAGCAATACATTTGCTCATCATCTCTCTCCAGGCATTATTTCCCATATTATTAATGAAAATGCTCACAAGTACCAACCCCAAAATTCTGTCTTCAAGGGGAAGTTATAAATTTTAAAAAGAGTGGTTCATTATATAAAAAAAGTCTAATTCCAGCAACACTAATGCTAAAAATGACATCAGATGTCTTAGCATCCACGTAATATATTTCCATGAGTTTTCTATTATGTGCAGGTTTATCTTCCTTAAGAAGTAAAATGAAGTTTGAATAGTACAGTCTGTGGTGTGGTGACATCAGCAACTGCCAGTTCTTGCCCATCAACGAGTCCCAATTCTAAAACAGAAAAAGTATAATTAACCCAAGCAAAAAAAAAATCTCAACAAGCACAACACATATATACAAACTATAGTTTTATGTCTAGATAAACATCAAAATCTAGTTCTCCTTAATCAAGGTAATATTATATTTGATTTCTTGAGATTTTTTAATATTCTAGTAAATATATTCATTTAAAGTACCTTTCAACGTCTTGGAGAGATTCGGCCTTGTTCGTTCTTCAATAGAGGTTACTGACTAGAAAACAACATTTTAATGTAAAGCACATTAAATGAAATTAAACTTGTAATGTAATTTTGTAGGGGGGGGGAAACCCTAAAAAACAAAAAACAACCAAACATTGATTACCTGTAGGTAAAGTGTTCTATTTTTTCCCTCTAATGTGGCTGTGATGGCTGGAGATTTCATCTGCCTAAATAGAATAATGAGAGAGGAAACAAACAAAGACCATTTTTTAAAAACAATTCTAGTTTTTAAAGTTTTAAAATCACAAAAGTATTTCTACAATAGAACAAAAGTCCAAAACACTTACAGAGAAGCACTATTGGTTAAATAATCCAAAACTTCCTGCAGTTTAGCAGATGGAGAAAACTGAATATTTTGAGGAAGCTGGCTACAAGCTGGGCAGTTTTCCTACATATATAAAACACAACAAATAACAATGGCACGTGAACCAATAATAGTCTATAAGGAAGAAATGAGAATCAAATTGTTTTAATAATCATACATATTTCCTACAAATTTTTATGCTTTAAAATTTCCTAAATTATTTTGCTACATACTATTTATTTCAGGCTATAGTGCAAAAAATATATAATGAGTAGGGTTCTAGAAGTTAGAAAATACTTAGGCTGTAGGCAATTTCAGTAATATTTCAGACCAGTGATATGTAAAAATCTAAGTATGAGTGATCGAAAAAGTTTCATTAGTGTAATACTACTAACCTTTCTCTCTGCTTCAAATGTGTACGTGTACAGTCCATCCACATCATTGAATACCAAGTAATTATTAAGAGGAATATATGCACTGTAAAGAAAAATGGTTCATCTTTATATAATTGAGTCAAGTCAAAACATCATTTTATATACAAATTAAAAAATGAAATCCATTACCTTGTGGCTATTTTAAATACCTCAGTGGCACATACAGCTGAAGAGGGGAGAAAATAAAGGTGCTTCAAATCAATGCGAATTAGACATTTAAAATTTCAAGTTTTTTTTAAAAGTTAACTATAGACATAAAGTTATAAGGCAGTTGATTAAAAACAGATAAAGAATATACTCTCAAAAACTGAAAAAGTAACAAATTTTATATTTGTTTTGTATAATCCAGGAAATAAAGTAGCATTACATGCTTTCCTTCCTCTTCTTCAGATTAATAAGTAACTTGTTAACACCGATTAAAAGGAAAGGTACTAAAATGTCCCCTTACTACAGTGCACTTTATGACAGAATGTAAGACAAAATATACACAGATCCAACAGCTTGTTCTTTTTTGAACAGCTTAAAAATTACACCACCCACCCAAGAAGATATCAAATTCCTAGAACACCAGTTTTCTGAAACCAAGTAGTTGCAGAAATGTCAGTTTAGATAATGAATCAAAAATTAAGGAAAGAAAACAAAGTTAAGCAGTGGCCATTTTTCCTTACCTGCAATGACGGCATTTGTAGAAGCCACTGCAGGAATGATTCGTTTTACTACTCCTGAAAAAAAAATTGATTAAAATACAGTCATTTCTTTTAAAGAATAAGTATCTTAAATTAGACAATCTGATTTTTAAATCTCATTTTCCACAACTTGATTTTTCAGGCTTTCATGTCAGAAAAATAGATAAGTTTAACAATGAAATGACCTTCTTTCACATTCCCATCATTTTATCTTCAGAATCTTAAACAAGTTACAGTACCAAAGAAAACTCTTCACTAAGCTTCAAAGAAAGATGAGACAATATAATTACAGCTAACAATTAGAATGTTCCAGGCACAGAATGAAGATTAAATAAGATAAGATAGAATTTTCATAACATGCTTGTTAGTTTCCTTACTCTGATTTTAAAGATAAGGGAAATGAAATTGAGACAAATATCCTGTTACATATTAGTAGGTGATAGGAATGGCATATGAACTATACTCAGAGAGCTGTGAATAAAATATAAAGAATAAGAGTTGACTAATTTTTCCTCATATAATAGTTTCAGCCATTTGATTCCCCAGTATATACAACAAACAAAAAACTGTCCCTTGTCTCGTTTCCCTATGTAACATGGACTGCATGAAATATTAATTGTACTTCCACTTCTACCTCACTTTTTCCATATCCGTATTCGCAGATTAGGAATGAATAAACTTTGTAGCATTTTTATCTTGGGGTTTGGGGGAGCACTTAAAGACCTGTCCCCAAGGCTTCGGGTGTAGGCAGGTTTCGAGAACTTCAGAAAAAAGGCAAAATAATCTAAGAAGACATGAAAGGAAGACAATGAAAAAGTCTGAAGAGCTGTTTTAAAACGTTAATTCTGACTATATGAACATATATAATTTCAGAGAAGGGGAACCAGAAAGGAGCTAACTTCCTGATGGTTAAACTGGAAGCTCTCCAGTGGACTACACAGAGCAAGATGTACTGAAAGGAAGAACAGTCACAGTGAGGAGTATCGGACATAGTGCCCAATAAGAGCCAAAATGGTAAAGAGTCCTCTCATGCCCTACCCCTTAAAAAAACTAGACTTCACTTCCAATTTTGCTTCTGTACTCCTTGTCAAGGCGCTCAATCATCAGGCTCAAAAGTACACACCAAACCTTGCTAAAAAGCAATGGAAAGACGAATGAGACGACATATTGAAATGAGTTTATAGTTCCTGATCAGGACAAACTGAAATAATTTAATGCAAACAGTAACCACATGTACAGTATATACCAGACTACTGTTCTAGGTGTTGTGCAGGGTAGAAATGAAAAAAACCTATTTGCTTTGACAGAGCTTTCCTTCTGCTGAGGGAGATTACATGCAAGTAAATAACAAAATTTCAAACACTGAAGAGTTCTATGAAAAGAAAGTAAAACAAGGTATATTGTAGAGTTGGCAATGACGGAGGCAGTCCATCAGAGTGGGATGATCAGGGAAGACCTCCTCAGGGAGGTGGTAATTTGAGCTGAAACCTAAAACCATTAAGACCCAGTCATGCAATGACCTAGGGAAAGAGCATTTCTGTAAACAGTAAGGACAAAGGACAAAGGGCAAGGATGTATAAAAGTGTAAATATGAAATATTCTTTGCACAGAAAAACAAGGCTACCATTATTTCTGAGAAATTATAAAAATGTCAATAGTGAATGGCTCAGAAATCATTTTCAGTTGAATAATCAAGTAAACTGGTTAACTTGATACCAGAGCAATAAGCAGCCAGCCTTAACGGGATCCAAGGAAGAATATTCCTGTCATAAGAATCAGGACTATTAAAGCTCCAAGGTGGGAATGAGTTTAGTGTTTTCAAGAACAAAGCAGGTCGGAACAGGGGAATATAGGGAGCAACAAGGAGTGTGTAAGAATAGAATTTTTATTTTTATTTTTATTTTCCAAGATTTTATTTATTTATTTCACAGAGGGAGAGAGATCACAAGGAGGTAAAGAGGCAGGCAGACAGAGAGAGGGGGAAGCAGGCTCCCCGCTGAGCAGGGAGCCCGATGCGGGCCTCGATCCCAGGACCCTGAGATCATGACCTGAGCCGAAAGCAGAGGCTTTAACCCACTGAGCCACCCAGGCGCCCAAGAATAGAATTTTTAAATGACATCACCAGAAATCAGTAAATATGAGGAAAAAATCAACAAAGAGAAATGGCACATTTTCAAAAAGAAGACAAAGTTTTTTTTCTGGTGAACTCAGTGATGAAGTTGGGACAAAATTCTAGAAAGATGAAGGAAGCACTGATCACTAGACTGAACATAATGATTGTTCACTGAAATAAGTCATGCTGGACTGTTTCTGTGAGTAGTATCTTGGCCACCCAGGGAAATGTGGAAAATAGTACATCCAGGCTTCAGGAAAGCAGTTAGAAAGATATCCTTGTGAATAAGACAAAGAAATAGGAAATACTAAAGAAGGCCTGATCGGAAAATGAGATAAACCAAAAGGGCCTGCTTCAAATGTCTGTTCTCAGGCAGTTCAATCTTTTTTTTTTTTAAAGATTTTATTAATTTAGTTGACAGAGAGAGAGAGATCACAAGTAGGCAGAGAGGCAAGCAGAGAGAGAGAAGGAAGCAGGCTCCCCGCCGAGCAGGGAGCCCGATGTGGGCCTCGATCCCAGGACCCTGAGATCATGACCTGAGCCGAAGGCAGAGGCTTTAACCCACTGAGCCACCCAGGTGCCCTCAGGCAGTTCAATCTTGTTAAAATATTTAATTATTTTGAGAAAGAGATAAAGCATGATTATCAAAACAACCAACGAAAAGATGCTAGAAAGAAGAGATAAGCTGGCAGGCATAACAGGATATACATAGAGAGAACAGCAGGTTTAAGAATAAACTTGTAAAGACCTATACTTGAGTATAAAGAGACAAAACTACCACCCCAAAAAACTGCCAAACCTATAAAGGGAAGGTGGGGCTTAGCAACTGCCATGTAGAAAGAACTTCCAGTTACCTTGAAGAATCAGAAGTAAAGCATCAACATAAACAACAAATAAACAAACAAAAACCCTGCTCTCCTCTAAAACTGCATCAATTATCAGAAGTCCGTTTTAATTTTAGCATGCTTCATTCTAGCCTAGAGAAGTATAAATAACTGGAATACAGTTAGAAAAAGAAGAAAAAAAACAGGATAGTAACTTAGACGTCAGCCAACATGTAAAAGGGTTAAATTAAAGGAACTAGAAAGATTGATAACAGTGATTTGGAGGAAATGTGATTACTGTTCTATTTATGTTAAAGGATATTACTTAAAAAAGAATTTGATTTACATATGATGTACCCTGGGACAATACTCAGACCAAACTAAAGATGGAGACTTCTGTTCAATATACAAAATAATTGTCTTAACAGTCCTACCCAAATGTAAAATAGATTGCCCTTGGAGGTGACACCTTCCTCTTCAATTAAAGATAAAATGAATGGTTCAACTTAGATGACTTAGGGCCTCTTCCAATTCTAGTAAGATTCAGTGATTTTATTAAGTTCCTCCTAGCTGAGGTGCCTGGGTGACTCAGGCAGTTAAGCATCCGACTCTTGGTTTCAAGAGTTATGATCTCAGGTTATGATCTCAGGGTTGTGAGACTGAGCCCTGCATTGGGCTCTGTGCTCAGCCCAGAGTCTGCTTGAGATTCCTTCCCCCTCTGCTACCCCATTGCCTTGAAAGTACATGATTGCTCTTTCTCTCAAATAAATAAATAAATAAAGTCTTAAAAAAAAAAAATTCCTCCTAGCTAAGAAGAAGTATGGATTCTGTCAAACTCTGTTCCTTCCAACCAAAGTTATGACACCTGCAAACTATCATTTCCACAGTACCCTGACTGAACCTCAAATGGTCAGTACTATCTGAAATCACTTATCCATTATTTCCTTCAGAGTACCCCAAACCCTGAAAATGGGATTATCCCAAGGTAATAATTCATAACAATTCACTAATGTACCTTGAGTGAGTCTATAGGTCACACCCCTAATATTATATTGTGATGCTCTCTCAAGGGACTTTTGGAAAATCCACTGAATATGATCAGGATCATCTCCATCTAATGGAACTCCTTCTGTTAGGAAAAACAAAAAAACAAAAAACAAGGAGGGTAAGACAGAAACATGCAAATTTCAATCAACTTGTCTTCTAATGTACTTATACAAATGAATAATATAAATAAATACATATCTTACATAATTCCAGATTACGAAATTCAGTTTATTACCTCCAAAAGGCTGCTCCTTAGGCCACTGCAATATCCTTACATACTCAATACAGTGTTCTGGTAGCCTGGGCATAGACGCAATGGTGCACATGGGAAAATTAACCTAAAACCACAGTTTGTGTTTTTTAGTGGATTTTAAACAATGAATTATTTTAAAATGTAACTTCTACTTAGGCCTACTTCAGAAAAGTAGATAGGAGGTTAAAATTCTTCCTAGCTTTCCAGTTATAAAAACAAAACATTTTATACTAATAATGCTTCTAAAACTAAAATCATCTGAGTCACTTGACTTACATTCATACAGGAATGTAGGTTTGTGCTACATTTACAGGGTATATAAATTTAAGCTTTATTAGATCATGAGAAATGTTGAGTAAGTTCTCATATATGAGCATTTTATTATGCTTACATATTTAAATCTGAAGGTGTAACATAAACCAAAACAAAAGCAAATTCACAGAGTTAAATCAATTCCAAGTAAATACTAAAAAAATTATCTTTATTTATAAATCAAAATTCTAACTATTCCCTAAAGTGGGAATATAGCTTAAAGAGCCCCATTTTTGGAAAGAACATTCTCATCTCTGGGATCTTTATCTCCCTGAAACAACCACAGGCAAAAACCAAAGGAGATAGATTATAGCTCTATCCCAACATTTAACTTTTAATGGATCCTTTGATCCCTACCCTCCAAAAGAAAAAAAATTAACACAAATTCTGAGAACAGAATAGTATCAGTACCGTGATATTCAGTTCCTATCTTTTCACAAATAGAGAATTTCATATTTTATCGTTCTTCTTCATATGATTTTTAAAATATGGTTACCCCTAATTAAAAATCCTAAATATTGACTAGACTTAATACCCCAAGAGACTATAAAACAAATTCAGGTGCTTCTCTGATTACCTGTGGAGGATATAGTTCTAGTGTGCATTCAATACAAGCAGTCATTCCAGGCAGAATCACCCGGGCATTTCCTTTAAAGCCTTCTGTTCCCCCATCTATCAAAGGGACAATGGAGCTTGGATCTAATACACCATCTTCATAATTCAGAAGAGATATCTAGAAAAATTATTTAAAGGTAAGAGAGGGGAGTAAGAATTCAAAAAAAGAAACGTGCTGTCTAGTAATTCCACAAATCAACCACACTATTGAGTGCTAGATTATCAAATCATGGGATTATGATACTAGCAATTTATATTCTCACCTGAAAATTAATGACTGGCAATATATCATGATGTACATCTACTTAGTTGAAAATTAAATAAACTTTGATTTGTGAAAAATATGGTACGGTATTCTAATTTTTGGTACGTTAAGAGCAGCAGCAAGATTTCAAAGAAATGTAGTAACACTAAAGTCTTTACCAGCATGCCATTTATCCATCTTCTGGCTATGATAGAGTCCAGTCCACAAACAATTATATGAAATTCTACGGAAGAAAAAGCAAGTTTGGCTTTTAAAAATGCCCCTGTACAAAATAATTCGCTTTCTAAAAAAAAAAACAAAAACAATAAAACCCCACCTTTTATTTTAACACAAACACACATAGCTCCTAATCCTTGAGTAATTCTTACTCAAGACAGCATATAAAGATGCAGCTAATGATGTTAGCTAAGAAATAAAACAGTGGCATTCTCTGTTCAGTCAACCTTACTGAAAAGCAAACACCAAGAGATGAAAACAAATGAAGATAGAGCCTTCAAATAGCTAGCGATTATATATAGTAAGAATTTAGTGAAACTTTAATTTCAAGTGGACAACTTACGTCGATAGAAAGTGTCATTAAAATCCTGAATCTTGTTGAAATGTCTGAATATAAGTAAAGGAACATGAGCTGCTAAGTTTTTAATTTATGAAGTGAATTTAACAATGCCATAAGGAACACATTATAAATGTACACAACGAGAAATAAGTCATCAATGTTCAAAGCAGCGGAATACAGGGAATATACAAAATGAACACAACCCTAATTCGTGACAAAACCTCTTTTCTAAACACTCTAACTACTTAGAGTAGTTTCCTCTCATCCCTGAACCCCCATACTACATTTATGTCTCTATGATACTCTCTACTCAGCTTCAGTTTTTTTTTTTTTTTTTAAGATTTTATTTATTTGTCAGAGAGAGAGAGAGAGAGAGAGAGAGCACAAGCAGGCAGAGTGGCAGGCAGAGGCAGAGGGAGAAGCAGGCTCCTTGCCGAGCAAGGAGCCCCATGTGGGACTCAATCCCAGGACGCTGGGATCATGACCTGAGCTGAAGGCAGCTGCTTAACCTACTGAGTCACCCAGGCATCCCTCTGCTTCAGTTTTCATAAAAAACCATACATCCTGGGAAGGCAGACTGTGTGTCCTCAACCACTAGCACCAAGCATAGAGGCAACAATGCATTTTAGTGAAGAAAACAAGAATATTACAATTCCCATTTAGGCAGATGACTGCAAGACTCAGAACACAAATTAACACCTTGTACACTTTAAATTTATATGTTATATATCAAATATTTTCAATTAAAAATTAGACTTACTGCTGCAAAGCTAATTTTAAAAAGCAGATGTTTCCACTAGCTTTTTCAGGTACAAATATGATTTGTTTTTTGGGAGGTAAGGGGAGGTATGAATTCTTTGTTTCTCTCTCAGTTTTCCAAGTCTCTCTCTTTTTACTCTACCAAACCCAATCAGCAGTCTTTCCCTGCCTGGAAGCTGTAAAGAGAACTCCATCAAAAACGACTGGGTGTTAATCAATCATAGCATTTAATATCACAACAGCACGTGTATACAAAAAATTTTAATTTTTCTAACAGAACAATTTTTTGTTTAATAATAAATATATACTTCTCTAAAATTTACAATAAATAATCCATCAGATATTTTAAAAAATCAAAATGGAGAAAAGAGGGACAATATAAAAATACACTTGTCCTAGATTTTTTATTCTGGCCTACAAATATCTATAAGAAATAGATTTAATTCTCGCCCTCACCCATTCAGGCCTCTTTTCCTTTTGAATGCTAGGCAAACAGGAGGCATAAACTGCAGCTAGAACAGGGAGGTCAAAAGAGAACCAGATGCAGCCACAATGGAAAACAGTATGGAGGTTCCTCAAAAAATTGAAAATAAAGCTACCCTACAACTGGGTAGCAACTGCACTACTGGGTTATTTACCCCAAAGATACAAATGTGATCCGAAGGGGCACCTGCACCCCAATGTTTATAGCAGCAATATCCTCAACAGCCAAACTATGGAAAGAGCCCAAGTGTCCATCAACAGATGAATGGATAAAGATGTGGTGTATATATACAATGGAGTATCACACAACCATCAAAAAATATCAAATCTTGCCATTTGCAATGACATGTATGGAACTAGAGGGTATGATGCTAAGCAAAATAAGTCAACCAGAGAAAGAATTATCATATGATCTCACTGATATGTGGAATTTAAGAAACAAGACGGAGGACCATAGGGGAAGAGAAGAAAAAATGAAACAAGATGAAATCAGAGACAGAGATAAACCATAAGTAACTCTTACTCATAGGAAACTGAGGGTTGCTAGAGGTGAGGGGGGGTGGAGGGATGGGGTAACTGGGTAATGGACACTGGGGAGGGTATGTGTTGTAATGAGCACTGAGTATTATAGAAGACTGATGAATAACAGACCTGTACCCCTGAAACGAGTATTTTTTGAAAAGAGAGAGAGAGAGAACCAGAGCAAACGGAGGAATAGCAATAGGAGGACCCAGGAGCCACACCAAGAAATCCCATATCCTAGATTTCTATAAAATACCCAAAGTTCACAGATCTAACTTTTAGAGTATGCATATTCTTCTTTTTCTTTCTCCCTGTGGAGGTCTGTATTTGCCTTTTTAAATATTTACTTTGAAATAATATAGGTCCACTGAAGATTGCAAAGCTAGTATAAAGATGTCCCATGTGTCTTTCATCCAGTTTCCCCTAATGGTTATACCTTACAGGACTACAATACCAAAACCACAAATACGACATTAATAAAATGAGTATGTACAGTTCTGTGATTTAAACACGTGTGTAGATTTGTGTAACCACCACCATAAAGTTACACAACTATTCCATCACAGCAAAGCTCTTCCTCCTGCTACCCTTTTAGAGTCACACCTCTCTATCCAAATGCCTAATCCCTGGCAATCATTAATTTGTTCTGTCTCTAATTTTGTCATTTGAAGAATGTTACATAAACAGAAAAATACAACATATGACCTTCTGAGACTGGCATTTTTCATTCAGCATGTCTCTAATATCCACCCAACTTGCTGCATGTTTTAATTCCTTTTTATTGCTTAGCAATACTCCACAGTATGGCTATACCACAGTTTAATAATTCACTTAGAGACAGAAGTTTGGGTTGCTTCCAGTTTTTGGCTAATGCAAATAAAGATGCTATGAACATTCAAGAACAAGTTTTATGCAGACCTGAGTATATGTTTCTCTGGGGTAATGCCCAGGAATGAAACTGCTGAGTCACATGGAAAGTACATGTTCGGGTTTTTTAAAAAAACAGCCTGTTTTCCAGATGACAATGCCATTTTACTTTTCCCACTAGCAATGGATGAGTGATCCAGTTTTTTTTGTAGCTTTGCCAGGATTTAATATTACTATATATTACTTCAGCTATTTGAAGTATATTTCACCGTGGTTGTAATTTGGATTTCTCTCATCTGTCTTTTGTTATCTTTTTTTTTAAATTTTTTAATTTTTTTCTTTGCCCCAGGGGTACAGGTCTGTGAATCATCAGGCTTACATCTTTCATAGCATTCACCAAAGCACAAACTCTCTCCAATGTCCATAACCCATCCACCCTGTTATCTTCTTTAGTGAAATGTCCTTTCACATTTTCTGTCCATTTCCTAACTGCATTGTTTTTTACTGCTGAATTTTGTGAATTCTTTATTTTTTCGGAATGAGTCTTCTGTCAGATACCTACTTCATAATGATATCCCATTCTCATCATTATATCTCATTCTCTTAATAAGGCCCTTCACAAAGCAAAGTATTAAATTCTGAGATAGTTCAATTTATCAATTTTTTCTTTTATGGATTATACTTTTTTGATGTGATCGAAGGACTCTTCACCAAGCCCTACATCACAAAGATTTCCTCCTACACTGTCATCCAAAGTTTTAGTTTTACATTTTATACTAAAACCTATGATGCATTTTGAGTTCTTACAATTTTGAGGTTTGAGCTGGGATTCATTTATATTTTTGCTTATGGCTATCCAATGACTCCACCACAATTTGCTAAAGAGATTATCCTTTCCTCCATTGAACTGTTTTTGCACTTTTGTCAAACATCAATTCACCATATTTGCCTGTGGCTATTTCTGGTTTCTTCTGTTTTACTGATGTGTGCCTCTATCTCTGCTAATGCCACAGCCCTAATTATTGTAGCTATAGTAAGTCTTGAAATTATATTGTGATTCCTCCCACTTTATTCTTTATCTGAACTGTTTTATTTTTAATTTTTTAAAATATTTTATTTATTTAAGAGAGAGAGAGAGAGAACACAAGCGGGGGTGGGGACAGAGGGAGAAGCTGACTCCTGACTAAGCAAGGAGCCTGATGAGGGGCTTGATCCCAGGATGCTGAGATCATGACCTCAGCCAAAGGCAGACACTTAACCAACTGAGCCACCCCGGTGCCCCTCAGAATTGTTTCAGGTATTCCTTCACCTTTCCATATAAATTTTAGAATAATTTTGTCTGTATCAACAAAACATTTTACAGAGATCTTGACAAAAATTGTGTTAGATTTATATACAAATCGGGGGAGACATGACATCCTTACTATGTCAAATACCCAATTCTTGAACATGGAGTATCTTTCCATTCATTTAAACCTTCTATGATTTCTTTCATCATTTTGCAGTATTTAGCATTCAAGTCATATATTTACTTTATTAGATTAAACCTAAGTATCCCCCCCTTTTTTTGAGTGGTTGTAAATGGCATTCATTGTATTTTAGATTTCACTCTCCACATTTTTACTGCTAGTACATAGAAATATAATTGACTTTTGTACGTTTACTTTGTATCCTCTGGCATTTCCCAAATAGCAAAGCTCACCTCCTGAATTTCTATAAAATCCAGATCTAAAGAACACTTCTTTTTAAAAACATACTTCTTGGAAAAATAAATTTACTCTGATACACGTTCCATTTGGTTAATATATACAGACTGTCTATTCAGTCTGCTACTGTAGGGAGACATAAAGATTAACTACAGCCAGACAAGGAATTTATAGTCTAACAAGAGATCTGTAATTCAAACTGAAATTAAAGAAGGGCAATAATGCAAAACAAACAACTGTACTGGCCATAAATGCTTAATTTAAAAATTAGGGCAAAAAGTATTTATATAACCTTAAAGAAAAGACTGGAATATAAAGCAAATGCCACCAGTAGGTACCTCAGTAATAAGCTTACTGTTGATGGGGGTTTTTGTTGTTGTTGTTGTTTTGGCTTATCTGTACTTTCTGTTAAACACCTCTTTTTTTTTTTTTTAAGATTTTATTTATTTGACAGAGAGAGAGAGAGATCACAAGTAGACAGAGAGGCAGGCAGAGAGAGAGGAGGAAGCAGGCTCCCTGCTGAGCAGAGAGCCCGATGCGGGNNNNATGCGGGCCTCGATCCCAGGACCCTGAGATCATGACCTGAGCCGAAGGCAGAGGCTTTAACCCACTGAGCCACCCAGGCGCCCCAAAACACCTCTTTTTTAATAAAGAAAACACAAAGCTTTAGAAAGTTAAGTAACTTTTTTTGTCAAAAGGATACGGAACTACATTGCAGTTAGGAACTCTGTCATTTAGAAATTCTGCAGCAACTTCAGCCTTAGGTCTTCCAACATCTTTAGGCCTACAGGAAAAATCATATTTAAATTATCATTCATGATATCAATCTAGATGATCTATATAATTTATTTTCAGACATAAAAAATATTCATGGTGAGCTTATTTAGAGGATATTTAGAGGAAATACTTTTATCTAAATATTTTTGATGAGTAATTAGTCAATATCAAATGTCAATGTTTGCTGATGTTCCAAATGAAGTATTTACAAGTACTGACAAGTCTAATTATTTCTTAAATGAAAATATAAACAGTGCTTCCCCCCTGCCCACCCTGGAAAGCCTAACAGTGGTATGTTTCCTGGCCATTTCCCAATGTCAAAAATTATCCCATACCCAGAGCCTTCCAAATCTGCCCTGAACCCCAGAACCTCAAGGTGTTACTATGGAGGTCTTGGTTGAAATATACACACAATTCATTCTAGGGATATAAGAACCTTCATTTATCCTCTTCTTCCCATGTATACTGACTAAACAGTAAATTTTATGTCCCAAACGAAGCCATAAGCATGTTCTGAAGAAGATATAATGCTGAAGGCATTATCCAAAATTGCAAATGACACCAACATTCTTAAGAAACTAAAAACAGAAGACCTCAAAAGGTCACTCCTAGATAAGAACCACAGCTATAGACAGAAAAGGACACAGGGAAGTCTCTCTTCTAATCTCAGTACAAATGGTATTTTCTTCCGTAGTACTTCCTCATTCTCACAGAAGTAAATCACTCTGTCACACATACACAGTAAGTGTTTCATTACTACTTTTCCACAAGATTTTTCATTAGATACAGAGGTCTATCACACCCACTAGACTATGAACACCTGGAAGAAAGTACCATATTCTTATCTCTTTATAGTCTTTCATATATAAGCACAGAATACTTTAAATGAAGATTTAAAAAAAAATCAATGTTGCTAATAAAAATTACTTTTTATTTAAAATTGGAATTTTATTTTTTATTTTTTTAAAGATTTTATTTATTTATTTGACACAGAGAGAAAGATTACAAGTAGGCTGAGAGGCAGGCAGAGAGAGAGAGAGGAGGAAGCAGGCTCCCTGCTGAGCAGAGAGCCCAATGCGGGCCTCGATCCCAGGACCCTGAGATCATGACCTGAGCCGAAGGCAGGGGCTTTAACCCACTGAGCCACCCAGGCACCCAAAATTGGAATTTTAAAGAAAAATAATTTAACAGGTCAATTTTCCCCTCTCAAATGAAGCAGTATGCTTCTCTTGATCCAAAACTTTTTTTTTTTTTTTTGATTCAAAACTTCTTTTTTTTTTTTTTTTTTTTTTTTTTTTTAAAATTTTTTTTTTTTTTTTTAAAAA
>LNAC01000733.1:250564-275800 GCA_002007465.1 Ailurus styani
CCCAGGAGCACCCACGGCGGGCGGGGCGGAGGGGCGGGACGAAGCGTAGGGGCGGGGCCGGCAGGGAGAGTTGGAAAGGGGCGGGGAGGAGCGGAAAGGGGCAAGGGGCGGGGCCTGAGGAAGGGGTGGGGCTGACGGCGCCAAGGTTCCCCTGGGCTTTAAAGCTTCTTCATGTAATTATAATCTTGATTATACTTAATTACATAAATCTTATCCAGTGTATAACATTATTTTGCGTGAAAATATACGCATAAACGTCATATGTTTATACAGTTTACGTGCTAATTAATAATTATAAAAAATGGTATACTTTATGAAAAAAACCCTTGGAAGAGCCACCCTCATGCTGCAGAGCGTCTCTCTGAAGCTAAGCATCAGAGAAATTTTCACCTTTAACTTTTCAGGAAACATTTTTGCATAAGAGTACTCACTTTAAAAAAAATTCTAAATCAGTTTGTAGTGGTGGGATGGAGAGATTATTATTTTTTTCCTTTGTGAATATAATGGTAGTCTTTTAATGTCACACGGTTCTTTCAGATAAGTTTAGCGGAAATGGAACGGAATAAAAAAACACTTTTCTGGGGAAAAATATGTATTTAGCTGAAAGTATAAAGAAAAAAGCACAAAAATTAAGGAAATATTTAGAATACCTATAATTTCATCACCTGAAGATAAATGATAAAATTTTGGACTATTTTCTTCCACAGTCAGACATAGATACATAGATAGATAGATAATAGATAGATAGATAGATAGATAGGTGTAAGTGTGTGTGGAGGGGGTGTCTGGATGACTGGATACAAAGATCATATTCTAAAAAGCATATATATATATATCTCCTTTCTCAGAGCTGGAAAAAATGAGATTTAGAGTCAGGAAGAACAGTTTAAATTCTTAACTCTCCACTTACAAACCACGAGAGTCTGGACCCTGCTGGGTCTTCACTTGTAAAATATTTGCCTTGTAAGAGTGAGAATTGAATGAAATACAATGGTTCTCAAAATATAATCCCTAATCAGCCATATTAGCATCACTTGGGAAATTGTTATAAATGCCAAGTTTTCAGGCCCCATCCCCAACCTTTTGCAAAGCCCTGGATGATTCTGTGCAGAATAAAGCTTGAGAACCACTGACACGGAGTTTTGTAAAACCTAATGGGTACTCAGTAAGTGTAGCTGCTGTTAATAAATTATGATGTTGTCTCCTCTTTGTCCTTTATTATCCCCCAATCAGGTTCAGTTCAATAGCACTCATTGAGCTGAAAGTCAGTGCCAGGCAGTAAGTGGGAGAAGACAGAGTTCACAGTCCACAGTCTGTAGCAGGAGACACCAGCCACTTTCTCGGGTCACATGTCTCAGTATCAACCCAGAAACCTCTTTTTTTTTTTTTTTTTTTTTAAATTTTGCCCAGACTACTCTACTGATAGAAACCACTGAGATTAAGCCCACGCTTTTCAAAACAGGCTCAATTGGCGGGCCTGCCTCTCCACAGACCCCTCAGATTATAAAAGCCAACAGGTTCCTTAGAGATCATCTAGTTCAAGCCTACCCATTTCAAAGAGAGGAAGCTAGGGTCCAGGAACAGGGTGCCGATGGACAATGAAGAGGCGTGCAAAGGCACCTAGCCCTTCATCTGTGTGCCTTGGGACTTATATCTAGACTTGTGTGGTGGTGTTTTGGTAGATGACACCAAGGCACTCCTACTGACTCAGACCAATTAGAAATAGCCACCAGCTCTTGCCAGCAATGAACGTAACAGACATGCAACAGATTTATTTCATTTCAAAGGGAATATGTCATAAACTATTAGACTATCCACTATGGTTTGTATACAGACAGATAAATATTCAGGGTGGGTCCATTAGAAGCACAGGTGTGGCTATAAGAGCCACAGGAAGGCCTCTACATTGAATCTGACCCCCTAAATGAAGAGTGACAAACTACTGCTACTAATAGCATTTCGAAGAGTAACTAAAATCAAGTAAGGATTCCAGATGTGCCCATTTTTACTTAAAATGATTTTGACAAAGATAGAAATGTGTAGTGGGAAGAAAAAAAGTCATATGCAGACACAGAGAGAAGCCTGGTTAATATTTCATAAGAGAGGGAGAAGGAAATCATGCCAAATACAGTTATATCTGGCTTTTTTTCATTTCTTTATTTTTAAACCTCTTTGGAGGTTTAAACAAATAAATTCTTTTTTTTTCCTTTTTTTTAAAGTAGGCTCCATTCCCAACATGGGGCTTGAACTAAAGAGCCTGAGATTAAGAGTCACAAGCTCTACCAACTGAGCCAGCCAGTTGCCTCTAAACAAATAAATAAAAATTCACAGAACAAATGTTTACTGGATATCAATTGCCTATGATCAATGGGGAATCATATTATTACTAACAGACATCTGACAGTTTACAGTCATGCAGTCCTGAGTAATTAGAAGGTTCTTGGTCACAGCTCCTAATGCTCACTGATCTCTTCAACAGGTGTGGGGTCCTATTGGCGCTGGTATGCTGGTCATGACCAAGATCATTTTCTCAGCTTGCCCACAGTGCTGCTTCTTGAAATTCTTAAGCCCCAGGGAATTCTTCCACACCCTCTAACTTCCTGTAACTGAGCACTAAGTTCTGGCACATCTCTACCTAGCACTCCTCTTACTGTAATATATTTAAGTTGTCTTTCCACTGCATGGCAAGATCCTTGAAGGCAGGGCAAAGCTGCACTCTTCTCACCTTTTTTTTCTTTTAAATCCTCCAGAGTGCTTTCATTGAGCCTTGAAAGGACTCAAAATACCTGTTGGCATCTATCTGTTTGTCCCCTATCAAGCCCACTCAGAGACAACCACAAAAATAAAATTACAACAAGATAGAGAAAAGTCAGTGGATATTTATTATAAACCACAGAAAACAAATTATGTTAACACACTATTATTAATACCATATAGATGAATCATGGTCTGTGCTATTATTAATAATAATATCTAACTCTAAGCAATTACTCTATACTATTGGTCAATGCAGACCATTGTTTGCTTTCTAAGGTGAACATCCCAGCTTAAGGCTGACGTACCTAGAGGGCCCACTGCATCAGAATAGCACAGTAGTTCAGTAATTTTGTCTGGAGAAGTCAGAGATGGATAACAACAACAACAACAAAAGAGAAGTGAAATAACAAACCAGCCTTTCCATTCTACACATCCCTCTTTCCCATTTTGCCAATCTGATTTCACTCATAGTGACTCACGGTGAAAGAGAAAACATGAGAATTGTATTCAGATGTGCAGAGGTTAGTAACTACTTAGTTATCAAAACCAGCTCATCTTGCAGTAACACTATAGTTATCTTCCATTCCATTTCACTTAGATTGGCATCTGAACAGCTGCAAAAAAAAATTTCCCTAAAGTCCAGAACACATTCTTACGTCGAACACTCAAAAGGGGGTATTTTAAAGGAGGCGGTGTGTATTCGGACTGTCAGGGAAGGCATTGCCATCTCGCTTCACACTGGGGATTTCCTCTGGTTTCTTTGTGTCTATTTCATCTCTGTTTTGCACTCTGCCTCTTGCTCTGTCACGAGGCCCCACTTTTCCTGTAACCAACCTCTTAGAGCCAATCAAGAAGTAAAGAAGAGAAAAACGCCCGCCCGCTCCCAATTTCCTTCGCTCCGCTGCTCACCAACCGCAGAGCCGGCGGAGTCTGAGCCGCTGTCATCTCTCACCCAGCTCAGCTGATCGGTTGGCGCCGCCGCCGCCGCCAGATTCCAGAGGGGAAGAACACGAAGCTGAGAGACTAGACATGGACGTGAATTTCGCCCCGCTCCGCGCCTGGGACGATTTCTTCCCTGGCTCTGACCGCTTCGCCCGGCCGGACTTCAGGGACATTTCCAAATGGAACAACCGCGTGGTGAGCAACCTGCTCTATTATCAGACCAACTACCTGGTGGTGGCTGCCATGATGATTTCCGTTGTGGGGTAAGTGGGGTCCCCCTTCTTGGCACTGATCGAGGGCGGCACCTTGGGGCTCCGGGTGCACAGGATCCCGGGATGTGGAAACGCTCTCCATGACGGCCTCCGCCCTGGCAAGTGCAAGCGGTCAAGCCAGTGGAAACTTGTTAGGGCGAGGCCGCAGCAATCTTGACGTCCCCTTTTCCTTTCCGTGCCTCGGGCGGAGGCTTAAAGGGACTCCTAGGGGTGAGGAAATTTTGCCAGCTTCGTATAAGAAAAAAATGACTTTTTTTTTCTTCTGTTCCCTGATTAGGCTCTTGTTGTAGATATTGGGCGAGACTTGGGCGACTGGGTGTGGATCCGAACTCTTCATTCTGGGGGTTTTAGTGTAAAAGGGGCACCCAAGAAGCGACGCGCTTTGTCGGTTTCTCCGCCTAATGCCCGCCTCACTATGTGAGGAAGATGAGCTTGGGAGCAAGAGGGTGGGTGTTTCCTGGTGGTGCATCTCCTGGTGTGTGTGCGGGGGGCGGGGGGGGGGGGGGGNCGGGGTTCTCTTGCGTTTTCATCCAGGAGTTGTCAGGTGTGGCTACTCTCTCTCCTTCACTTCTAGCCCGTGGTCTCATCAATAACAGATCTTAAAATAAAAAGTGTTCTGTGTTATATAGATTCCACCCCCTTCCCGCACACACACCTGATCTTCTAGAAACCACTTTTTCTTTAAGAAATGCTTCTCTTGCTTTTGCAGGATGGCGATGTGCTAGATCTTGCTGATTCTATGCATCTTTAAAGAAAAAGGCAACCTCAGATTTTATAAAGGAACTCGCTCGCCATTCCAGAGGGAAAGTACAGGCTGGTCTGCGAGAAAGAGGAGGAATCCGAAATTGGAGGGTGTTGGAAAGGCCAAATAGGGTTGTATCTTAGGTTAGTTTGCTGATCTTTGGCTTATTTATTATTGAGTCACTTCTCTGTGGCAAGCTCAAAACAACACGAAGATCAGTCAGACGTGACTTCTAGCCCAAGGGCATGTGGCAGTTGTTGAGAAGATATAGGACCAGGAACAGCACGGAGGAAAGAGTTCACAATATCCAGATGTGGTTCGGAGTAGTTGCTCCCACGAGGAAGAGAACGCTGATTTGTGGTATTCCGTAGACAGTTGCACAGATCCTCGTTCTGTGTTGCTGAAGGAATCACAAACTCTGAGGATGACTTGGTGTGTGGAGGGCACAGGCTCTGAGCTGACTCTGAATTAGAGTGGCAGCCAAGTTAAAATTAGTTGGAGTAGGACAGGCCTAAGGCCTGGGGCGGCTGCCTCCTGAACCTTCCCCTAACCTTTATGCTTGAGGCTCATTTCCCAGAACACTAAAAAATTTCGTTAAAACATAATAAATAGTATATAGGATTGCATCCGTTGGTTTGCTTTCTTTTTCTTTTCTCCCTCTTAGTAAGGAAGCAAGCCAGACATACTATCTGGTGACCTAGATATGAGGCTTTTTGTTTTTTTTTTTTTCTTGCGGTAACCCTCAAGACAGATAGCAGAAAAGGTTTGAGACAAACTAGTCAAATGTTCAGAGAAAACTATTGCTTTTCAAAGAGGTGTATTGCCCAGACTAGACACAGGCTTGGATAGCCTTGCTGCTTTGATGGAATCCATTTTTCACTGTGAAGGTCAGGGTCCAGCCCCCTGACTAAATATAGCTCCTTCATTATGGTGCCTTAGCCTACTCAGGCAGTTTTGGAGTGTTGGCCCTTCCCATTCTCCTTTTCAGTTAAGAAATGTTGGTTGGCAGTGAACTTTTTGAAGGTAAAAGTAAAAAATAGCCATCTTATTATTCTTATTTTTAAAAACTTACAAAAGATACAGGCCAGCAATAAATTGTTCTGAAAATTACATGTGTGTAAAAAATGGGATTTCCTTCATACCCCAGTATAAATTTGGTGTATGACCTTTAACTATTTTCCCTGCACCTACAAACACACAGTAATTTTTCCACAAATGACTTTTTTATTTATAATCTAATAATAATACAAGCAAACATTTGTTGCATATTGAGTGCTCCGTGTGCCAAGTATTTGCTAAAGAATATACCCTCATTATCTCATACAACGCAGTGAGATGAGATATTATTATTATTATTATTATTATTATTATTGAAGCTCAGAGAGTGTAAATGACTTCACAGATGCAGTCTTGTGCTCTGAACTAATGTGCCTTCTGTTTTTTTTTTTTTTTAAGATTTTATTTATTTATTTGAGAGAGAGAGAGAAAACATGGGCTGGGGTGGGGGGCAGAGGGAGAGGGAGAAGCAGGCTCCCAGCTCAGCAGGGCTCTATCCCAGGATCCTGGGATCACGACCTAAGCCTAAGGTAGATGCTTAACCGACTGAGCCACCCAGGTGCCCCAAATGTGCCATAATGTGCCATCTTCTTATGAGTCATGAAGTTTAGTCTCTTAAAACTGGAAGAAACCAAATATCTTCAGGGTCAGAGAGCTTAGTTGACTCTGGAACATTTTTTATTCTAACGAGAACTCTCCTCTCAGTGATGTTCAGTAGATGGATGGCTCGGAGCAGTGTTGGAGGCTGTTTATCTGGATCTTCTATAGCATCTGATAGTTTCCAATGCCTTGGTAGAGTGTGTATGAAAATGTGGCCTGGGTGTTTACTGGGGAAGGGACCATCTTCAAAGGATGTTCTTCAAAGCTTCTGTCCCTTAGTAGTGACAAGGGCCCTCCAGGGCTTTGTTGGAGGGCTCTAGCCTCAACTGTGAATTCTCCTGTGTTGAAAACTGGCTTGGGTCAGGATGCAGAAAGCCTGCACTTCCAGCTTTCAGGAAGGAAGAAGGCCAAGTGGCTATCATCTACTTCCAAAAGCAATAGAAAGAGCTGCCTCTCCCAAGATGGAGGTTAAGAGGGATTAGGATAGAGGTAAATCTGTATCTGAGGGCCTGATCAGGCAGGGCCTTGTAATCCATGGTTAGAAGTTTGGTCTTCATCCTAAAAGCCTGGTTTACCAGGCATGTGACTTCCACTCAGTAGGTCTACTCTGCCTCTTAGATTAATTCCGAGTAAGTCTCTTAGCTAACAGCCCTTGTTAAAGATAGTTGTCATATGTTCTGGCTCTTCAAAGAATATAAAGTAATGGTTAAGAGTTCAGGCACCAGAGCCACATTAAGTAAATTTTAAATCCCAACTGCCAGTCATTAGCTGTGTAACCTTGGACTTTCAACTGCGCCTGTGCCTCAGCCTCCTCATCTATAAATGAGTCTAATTATAGTACCTGCCTCATAGGGCTTATGTGAGGATTACCCAAGTTACTACCGGCAAAGTTCTTAGAATAGTGTCCAGCTGTTAGTTTTTGCTCCACAAATGTTACTTCTTCTTCTTCTTCCTATTATTATTATTATTATCATTGTTGGTGTGAGAAACATAGACAGCATCTTTATCCCAACAGCTCCATCTACCCAAACTCCAGTTGCCAACTTACTTACTCCTGCTTCTCCTTCAAGACTCAGCTTTGGCACCATCTCTTTGAGGAAACATTTTCCCTTTGTCCCTCACTTTCTTGTGTTAACTGGGCCACACACCTGTGCCTGTACTTTCCTGGTACTTAAGGCTTTAACTCACAGGCTTTTTTTTTTTTTTAAAGATTTTATTTATTTATTTGACACGAAGAGAGAGATTACAAGTAGGCAGAGAGGCAGGCAGAGAGACAGGGAGAGGAGGAAGCAGGCTCCCTGCTGAGCAGCGAGCCCAATGCGGGCCTTGATCCCAGGACGCTGAGATCATGACCTGAGTCGAAAGCAGAGGCTTTAACCCACTGAGCCACCCAGGCGCCCAACTCACAGGCTTTTAAGTTGTCTGTTCACTTGTCTCCACTCTGGACTATAAATTCCTTGAGGCCAGAGACTGTGGGTTTTGTTTGTGATTGCTTTTTCTTTTCCTTGTTGTGGTTATCATTACTTTTATTTGCTGAGGCCTACTATATAGCAGATGCTCAGTTGGTGAATGCAGAGTAAATAAATGAACAGAAGGCTGCAGTGTAATCACAGGGGCAACTTTTAACCGACCTAATGGAACAAAGTATTTTGAAGCGCATAGCAGCACACTAGTAAATAGCAACGGCATGCTTCTAAAGTGATTCTAACTGGGTCATTGCTGACAGCACTTGCTACATATTGGTTAAGATTGCTATAGTGTAAAAATATAATTTGGAAAAGGTTATAATTCAAACTCTGCACTAATTCATATTGCCCTTGTAGAATTTTGGTGAAATGCTCTCCTGCCAGCTTTCTCAACATCAGCACTACGGACAATTGGGATCATATAATTCTTTGCTGTAGAGGGCTGTCCTGTGTATTGTAGGATATTTAGCAACATCCCTGCTCTCTATCCTCTGAATGCCAGTATCCTCTGAATAGTTCTGGATATCCTCTGAATACCCAGGCCCTCAAAAAACTGCCTTCACACATTGCCAAATGTCCTCTGTGTGTCAAAATCACTCCTGGTTGAGAACCACAGCTCTGTTGCCAAGAAAATCATGATAATTTAGTGATCACTTTTACTAAATGCAAGTTAGTTTATAGCAAGTTACAAAAACAGAGTTCTTGGCAGTTACTTAGCAAAACAATTTGATTTTAGCTCCTGGCTTTTGAGTTTTCAAACATAAGTATGGAGCAGATTTGAAGCTTACATGGCTTTGATCATTATCCTTGATTTATTAAATTTGTTACGCTATCATTCTTTATTATTCTGCCTGGAAGCCTCTACTGATTCCACAGACTCACTTTCTATTTTCTGATAACATTCTGGCTATTGCTTTTCTTTGTTTTTGCGTGCTCTGGAGTTCTACTACCATAAACTTGGAATTACATGGCTTAATTAATATAAAGTTCATTAAGGCCCAGCAAGTGATATTATTTATTTATTTATTTATTTATTTATTTTTTAAGATTTTATTTATTCATTTGACACACAGAGAGAGACTACAAGTAGGCAGAGAGGCAGGCAGAGAGAGAGGAGAGAGGAGGAAGCAGGCTCCCCGCTGAGCAGAGAGCCCGATATGGGCCTCGATCCCAGGACCCTGGGATCATGACCTGAGCCGAAGGCAGCGGCTCCAACCCACTGAGCCACCCAGGCGCCCAAGTGATATTATTTAAACAGTAGCTGCTGTTATTATATTACATCCTAGGTTCCAGGTATATTTGGAATTCTCACAGCTTGTGTATTCTCTTAGAAGTATTAGATGATGGATATGCTTTAGTGGTTTTGTCATAATTGTAACTTGTGTTTCTTATAAACACTTGTGTTGTTTCCCTTAAAGACTTCAGTTTCTTTTTGAGACTCAGGCATCACTTCAGAAGAGACTGGGTGACTTAAAAGGTATAGCATGAATAACAAGCTGGGAAGTGTGTGTTTTGCTGATAGTGGCTTTGTGTTTTTTAAATCAAGAAAGGAAAAATGCCTAAGATTGAAGAAGATACAACTTACCTCCCCCTTCCTTAACAGAGTACATCTTGGCACTACATATTCTTTTTTTTTTTTTTTTTTTTTTTTTTTANCTCTACTCCCAGCATGGGGCTCAAACTCACAACCCCGAGATGAAGAGTCACACGCTCCACTGACTAAGCCAGCCAGGCACCCCTCAATATTCTTGTTATATCATACACAGCAGAAGTCTCTGCCTCTATTTTCAAAGTGAAAAGCAAAGGCAACACCTAATTGCACTTGCAATTTAAGTGCTTAGTATGTGATACATTCTGGTCGTGGACAGGAATTTCTGTGCTTAACAGAATGCTGAAAGATTTGAGCTGGAGAAATCTAAAGCACGGGCCATGGAACAGCAGCGTCTTTCACCCTGGGAGCTTGTTGGAAACGCAGAATTTCAGGCACCCTCCCAGACCTACTGAATCAGAGTCAGCTTTCTGACAAGACTCTCAGATGATTCATAGGCACATTAAAATTTAAGAAGCACTGGTCTGGTCTGGTTCAAAAGAACCACGGAGAAAATTTAAATAAATGTACCCACACGCCCAGGTGTTAACTTCAGAAATGCTAAATATATACTTTTTGGGTGAGGCCAGGATCTTAACTCCCCAAGTGATTCTGATAAACACGGCCAGGTTGAAGTTGAGAGGTACTGATCCCATCAAACTCCCAATTTCACAATTGTGAAGGCTGGAGTTCATGTGGCTAATTAGGACCCAAAACTGCTAATAAATAGTAGCCTCTTTTATTGTTATGAAGTAAGATACATTTTCTGGTAAGTCCTATTGCAAATATTCTGAAGCTCCTAATTAACCAAATTCAGCTCCATCACTGACTCTCACACATTTGTATTATTTGCCTTTCTTATTCTCACAAGTTCCTCCCTGCCAGCAGGAGTCTTATTTCCTGGTGTGGCATCAGAAGACACCAACCACCAAAAAAAAAAAAAAAAAAAGGGAAAACACCAACCAGAATTTTCAAACATATAAATAAATGCTTCCAGTGCATCTCCAGCTAAAAAGCTTATTTATTTTCATACGTGTATGTTCAGGCCTCCCCTTTAAGACAGCACAGTGTCGCTGCTGAATGAGCCCATATATTCTTAAAGTACTTCCTCACCATGTAGCCTGTGGAGGTGTTACCAGAGGGTGGACACTCCAGGTGCCACTTCATGCTTCTAGTTGCTTGAAATGGCAAGGCGTTTCTAGAAGGCTGGTACTTCTGTTTGAAAAAGCACTACTTTAATCTTTTCAGAATAAGTGTGATCCCATAATGTGTTTGAGGCCTATGGCTGCCAGTGTTGGTATTGAAAAATAGTCAAATTGTTGTTACCTTTTAATGCTTGAAAAACCCAAGTTTCTAGTTGGTAAAAAGAAGATAAGAGAGCCCTGGGTCACTCTGGATCAGAATGTATTAAAAACATTTGCAGATGGAATTAATGGCAGTTCTTTTATGCCAAAACCTAGCGGAAAAGTTTTTGAGATTAATCAGCTTCCACACCAATGCTACAATATTACTCTTTTTTTAATTTTTTTTATTTTTTTTGCTTCGTTCACTATACAAAGACTGTGAAGCATTTACCAACTTCTCAGGCACTGTGCTAGGAGATACAGTGGAGAATATGACACTGTGATACCTGCTTTCATCGTGTTTGGAGTCTAGAGGGACAGCAGGATGAAACTACAGACATAATTAATTTTTATACAAAGATAGCAAGTGTAGAGAAATATACCCCTACATAAAAACATTCTTTTCAACCTGACTTTACCTTCTTTTCCCTGTACATTATGATTGCAGATTTCAAGACTCAGGTGTTGAAAATGGGACAGGCATTGTGTGGACAGGGGAAAGGGTAATTACATGTTTCCTTTCCATTCTCCTCTACAGCTCAGATGTCTTTTACTCAGTTGAATAAGTATTTAGTGAGCACCTGCTGTATGTCAGATACTGTGTAGGCACAGAGGGTACAAGCAGGAATACTTCTCCACCCTACCCTCCCAATCCTCTCAGAATTATTATTATTATTTTAAAGATTTTATTTATTTGACAGAGAGAGAGAGATCACGAGTAGGCAGAGAGGCAGGCAGAGAGAGAGGAAGAAGCAGTCTCCCTGCTGAACAGGGAGCCCGATTCGGGCCTCGATTCCAGGACTCTGAGATCATGACCTGAGCCGAAGGCAGAGGCTTTAACCCACTAAGCCACCCAGGCGCTTCCCCCCAATCCTCCCAGAATTAATCCCTTCCTGCCCTCCCATCCTTCTTTATCTGCACTTGAGACAGGCACGTGCAGTGCTGGCATATGTCTTTCCTTGATGGGTTATGTTCTTTTTCTGAGTACAGAACTGTAAGAGGTCTGTCAACGCTCAATAAAATTTTAATCTCAAAATTCTTCATCTAATAAGGATTGCCTTTCATTAAATCCTCGGACACCGTTTATGGAAAGTTGTTCTTGACTTCTCCCCAGACACTTAAAAAAAAATATTCCCTAACACCATCAGCCTGGGGATGGTAGTTTCTGCCTCCTTTTCCCACATTAGGATTTATAATGATTCTGGATAAGTGTGCAAATGAGCATATTTTGGATTCCTGGCCCTTTCTTAGAAGGCAAAAGCTCTCAATCTACTTAGTAGGGGCTGAGAGCTCTGCATAAGAAATCCAATTCTAAAAGATGAACTTGACCTTAATACTAAATTGCACAGAACTATTGGAAATTTCTTATTTTTTTTTAAAGATTTTATTTATTTATTTGACACAGAGAGCGAGATTACAAGTAGGCAGAGAGGCAGGCAGAGAGACAGGGAGAGGAGGAAGCAGGCTCCCCGCTGAGCAGAGAGCCCGATGCGGGCCTCGATCCCAGGACCCTGGGATCATGACCTGAGCAGAAAGCAGAGGCTTTAACCCACTGAGCCACCCAGGCGCCCGGAAATTTCTTATTCTTTTCCTTTTGGACAAATGAATTCCATCCCTTATCACTCAGCTTCAGAATGCATACCCATAACATCCACCTCCGCCTATGGCTTGTTTCTTGTTTCCGAGAACACTTTCATGCCTGTGATCTCAGACAAAAGCTGCAGGCTGCCTCTCCCTTCTGTAAGGATTTACCATAAACCGGTAGGATTTCCCAGCCTGCCCTTCCATGGAGCAATCACTAATGGAGACACCACTGAGACAACAGAAAGTCCATCTGAAGTGGAAAACTGAGGCTTTGGTTCCTGCTTCTAGAATTTGCTTCTGTACACCATCAGTGTGACTTCTTCCTGTCTCAAAGGAGCAGAAGGGAATTCAGAAATTGGGTGTTGGTGGGAGGTAAACGGGCAGGAGCCTCCCTGTAAGAAGGAAGATTAAGCGTCACTAGGCTCATTTGTATTTGCCCATCCCCAGCCTTCTCAGTCCTGTCAGAACCCACCTGCCATGGGAAAACAGTTGAATTTACTCTGCTGAAAGGATTCAGAAAGAACAGTCTGTAAACAAAGATCTTTCCACCTCAGTTCCAAAACATTATCTGTTGTGAGAGTGCCCACAGGTTCCTAACTGTTGAAAGCAATGATGAGTATACCTGAAGATCCATTATACCATTCTGTCAGCATGGTATGTGGTAGAAATTTGCCCTAATGTAAAGTTTAAAAAGGAACAGTTGCAAGCTAATCAGATCCTTATACACTGTTATTTGAAGCTCCATCGCTGTGGGAAGTCTAAGATATATGGCTTCTAAACCAGGCCCAATTCGCTGTTTATTAAGAATAAAATAAGCAATTAGCTTAATAAGCAAAAGAAAACATGGAGGTTCATGAGGTGTGTCTTTCCTGAATACTTTAAACTTGCCAACTGCTGCCAAGACAATGGATCATTTGAGTGTTTAGATTCACAGTGCCAAGTGCACAGGATGTAACAAATAGACACTATCAACAAGGATGCAATAAATACTGTGGGTCTTCCTAATTCATTTGGTTAAGAAAAATTTCAATGTTAGGTTATGATGCCGTTTCTGTGATGAAAGAGGAAGGCTCCCATCACACTTGACTGCTCCAAAGTCTCCTTTACCTGGTGATTATTAGGCCAAGGTGACCCTGATCATATTGACTCAAAGCTGATTTGTACATTTACATCTATACTTTACAGTCAGAAATAGTATTTGCCAGGACGGAAGCCGTGCTGGGAAACCAGAATAACCACAGAAGGTCACTGGGGTTATCTGGGGAATCAAAAAGCAAGAGGGGCCTATACAGACATGTCTGCAGGAGTCTGAGTCTCTTGTCCTCCCCCACTCTCCCTCCTGACCCCCAGCATGTACTAGTGGCAAGACTTACAAAGTTCTTCCTGCCAGCAAGCCAAAGGGCCCTTTCGGACCACGCCATAATCATTCTACCTCACATCTGCACAGGCATACACATACTTCCTACTTTTCTTTTTCCTCTGTTCCTTTCATCACAACTCTGTAAAGGTACAAAGACAGGGACTATTTCTCCAGTAATATTTAGTGTGCACTGAGAATAATAGTGATTTGTCCAAGAGAAACTTCCTGTCACTTCATTCCTAGTCATGGAAAGTTGCTGAGCTTTTTAAATAACATGAAAATATGCTAGACCCTTATCTACCTTTTCTCTTTCTTTCAACACACATATATTGAATACTTACTGTGTGCCAGGCTCTGTGCTAGGTACTGGGGAGAAGATGTCACAGTCCCTGCCCTCATAGAGCTTAATCCAATGGGAGACAGACATGCATCCAGTCCTCATTCAAGTAAATGTACCACCACCACTGTGATGAAGCTACGAAGGAGAGGCATATGGTCCTCTGATGTGGCCGGAGAGACAGAAGGGCTGGCTGATCAGGCTGGGTTTTGAAGGAAGTAGGAGTCAATCAGGCAGAGAATGGCTTGTGTGTAGGGCTGTGGGGGGCAGGGACAGGGTGAAATCTAGAGGGAGATGGAAACCCCAGACGACAGAGTGTGGGATCAGGAGGTGGTGTATGAAAAGACCACAGGCAGGGCTGCTGCTAGCCCTCAGGCTCCCTCAGACTGATTACCGAAAGCACCCCTTACTCCTAGCAGATGTAGCCTAAGCCAGATTGGCTAGTGAGTCAAATGTGGCCTGGATTGTAGCCCCTCCCCCCGCCCTCCCCTACTTACCACCCCAGCCAGTCCTCCTTGTGCCAGGTACAAATCCCACAGCAGTATGCAGTAGCCTGGAGACACACACAGGCAGGGGCCAGACCCTGTGGGGTCTCGGAGCATGTGTAACAAACTGTGTTTTTATTCTAAGAGCAAGGAGAACAAGAAAATGGTTGGATGGGTTCATATTTGCAACGAATCCTCTGGCTGTTTTAGGACCACAGAAAAACATCACCAATTTAGAGAAATCTACTGTGAGTAAATTGTTCCCCCCCTTTCTTGGTGAGCCAGGCTTCCTCAGTAACTCAACTACAAAAATACCTTTTTGGGTTAGAAAATTGGAACTTGGGGCAAAGTGGCTTCCACTGCCCAGGAAGTATTTCACTGCTCTTGTATTTTTGGCTCTTGTGGGCCTTGCAGTGTGCCCAGAGTTCCCAACGGTGCACTCGACTTGATCTGAGGATCTCTGTTTTGGTAAACTTTTATCGCCAACCCTACGGTTGATGGGTTTGGACATATTTACTACCCTGTGTGTTCCCTAGCTTGCTGATGTATAGGATGAGATGTGTTTTTCCAGATCTGTCCTAGCTCTAAAATTCTGTGGTCAGCTTTGTTTTTTTTTTTTTTTTGGTTTTGTTTTTCCCTCCTTCAAGAACTTGTGTTGAAATTATAGCTCTAGCTAGCTGAATCGTGTTGGCACATTCAGGACATGTGTCCACACCTGCTGGTAGCCACCTTGCCTCAGAGAGAAACCAGAACGTCAAGGGATTTCCCAGAATGACCCTTCGTTGCCGACCCCAACTGGAAGAACACTGAGAATGGGTGGGTATGGGGGAGGGGGGATCGGGGTCCGGAAGCTGCCTAACAATACACAAGAGGCTATGTTACAAATTGCCGAATTGCTCTCAAGGTTATGTCAGCTGGCACTCCTTTCTCTCCCCTACACCTCTTTGAATGTGTTTCTTCACTTCTCCAGGCCCCAGTTTATTCATCCATGCAATGGGACTGAAGCTGTTTATCATTGTTCTGTAATGGGGTTGTAAACCTTTTCACAACCGTCAATATTTCCAGTGGAATTTTTAACCATTACATTTATTTATTTATTTACTCCGTTACTTACGGAATAGGAGGTATATGTATGTAGGTATATATTTTTATCTCACAATAGGAAAACATGTTGAACGCTTTTGACTTGTTAGACTAGGTCCTATTTCCATCAAGGACAGAAAGTCACATTCTCTTCTTTCCCTCTGTCCCTTCTCCCCTCTCTTTCCTTCTCCCTTCCCTCTATCTTCCTGCCTCCATTCCTCCCACCCTTTCTCACTGAATCGGAGCTCAGTGGCAGTTGTCCCCACCAACGCTGGGGTAGCGTATTTATGGGAGTTTTTGCCTAATGGTTCCTGGGCTTTATTGTGACTGCTGTGACTAAGAGCCCAGCTGTTGACTAAAAGACTTCACTCATCTCAGAACTGGCTCCCAAGCTCCTGCACTCACTGGAAAATGAAATTAAACTCTGGAGGGTGGTGTATGTGTTTTATTTTCCTCCAAGTGCCAACGCATTGGAGTTGTACAAATTTTACTCTTTGTTAGAATGGAATGGCACTTAAGAAGGTTAAGGAAGTGCTAGGTGCTGGGGAGAAGGAAATAGTTACTCTACTCGGAGTAACTTTGTTCATTTTTTTCCAGCTTGGAAACTTGGTTACTTTCTAATTATAGATTGTGGCCTGGCTGTGTTGTAAGCTAAAACCAGTTCTATAGGGCTCTGTGCTCTGTTCTTTTCCCTTGAACATGAGCAACAGGAACAGGTGAAAAGCAAATTTGGAAATGCTTGAGTCAGGCCTGGATTTTTTGTTGTTCTTTGTCCTGGGCTTTATTTAGACGTTCAACATAGATGCCTACTTTGCTTGTCCAGAGGAAAACAGACAAAGCTTGGCATACTTTTTATTATGTGCTTTACCTCCTGAATTATTTTGACAGGTATTCTAGAAAGAACTGAGTAGGATATCTTTGCTACTTTGCTACCAAGCAACCATCTTTTATTTGCAGTTTATGCAAAGCAGTTTCCTTAAACTTGAACCCTCCACTCTCGTTTTTTGCATTAATGTTGATGTTTGCTTTTCTTTACAGCTCAAAAATATTTGGGTAAAACTAATAAACAAGTGGGAATAAACTACCCATGATGCTACTACCCAGTATAACTGCTCCAGTCTTTCAAGTGTAACTTTTTTCGGAATCTTTTAAGTGCTAGGAATGAGATTTATTAATCGGTGACAGTTTCTGGGCCTCTCCACTCAGTTTCCTTATCACCTGCTAAAAAAGATTTTATTTTAGCCCTGTCCAGTTCTTCCCTTCTCCAGGCCTGTAATTGTCTTTCCCAGATCTGGGCAGAAGGTATGGCATAACCCAGATAAAATTTTAAAACAGAAACAGTACAGAGTGAATCTATGGACCCAGATGATAAAGAACTGGTGAAGGACAGACAGAACAGTTCCATTGCTGGATGCTGGGAAAGCCTGACAGAGTGGGGTGGTACACCTTGCCACAAGAGGGTCTGGAGAATTGTCAGGGAACCAGGCTTTGTGTGGGAGAAGGAACAGCTTCGCTGTGGCATATGAATTGCAGTTGCATTAATGTTGTTGGAGAGACAATGGAAGTAAAGATAGGTGGTTGTAGCTGGCCTGTGCCAAGCCTGTGTCGTAGACTAGGGAGCAGCTGCTTTTATATTTTTATATTTTCCTTTCTTATATGTTCATTTTATTTCTGATTACAAAATAATGTACTGATTATAAAAATTTCTCCTTCTCAGGTACCTAACATATATAAATCCACCTAATAGGGAGAATGTAGTGTGATTACTTTTACCCACTCAGTAGAGTAGTGATAGCTTTCTTTCTTTTTTTTTTTTTTTAAAGATTTTTTGTTTATTTATTTCACAGAGGGAGAGAGATCACAAGGAGGCAGAGAGGCAGGCGGGGGGCGGGGGGAGGCAGGCTCACCGCTGAGCAGGGAGCCCGATGCAGGCCTCGATCCCAGGACCCTGAGATCATGACCTGAGCCGAAAGCAGAGGCTTTAACCCACTGAGCCACCCAGGCGCCCCGTGATATCTTTCCATATTATTGAGTATTTAAAAATAGCTGCACCTCTAGTGAGTTAGTGACCATATATGTTATTTCTGTAAGTTTTTCATCATAAATACCACTCCTGTGAAGATTGTTACAACTCAGTCTTTGCATTTTTATTTGTTTCCTTTGACTCTATTCTGAGGAGGAGATTTATTGCCTGGAAAGGGATGAATATTTGCAAGAGTTTTGAATGAAATAAGCAACTTACTATTATAGGGTTTAACTCTAAATTATGTCCTACAACACTACTCTCACCACTGTTTAATTCCATGCATTTTAATAGAAATTTTTAACTTTACCAAACCAGTTTCACATTGATTTTCTCCCTAATTTCACCCATTAAGGTATGCAATACTTCCTCTCTTATTTGAAACTATGTCATACAGCTTTTGTGTTTCAGAAGGCAGAATCAAGGGCTAAAATGTAAAGGGATTTTTTAAAAAGAATCTTAGTTATACCACATATGAACCTTGCTATGAGTGTGAATCCTTCATCTGTTCTGTTTCAGAGAAAGTAAGCTCTTGGCATCGCCTCCCATTCCTGTTTTCCCCCTGTCTCTCATTTCCAAATCAGTCACCTTGATATTCAGAGCATGATGAAAACACGCTGGCCCTCATTGTCCTTGCCAAGTAAAATGCTCGTTAAGCCCGTTGTGAGGGTAAAAAGTTAGTAACTCATAGTTAGTAACTAAAAAGTTAGTACTTACTGGCCACAAATGTCATATTAAGGGCTCTGTATATACAGTGGGTTGGGTGGCAGTGACGGCCACAACACCCAGTCCTTCTTACTTATGAAATACTGGGTCTAGTTTCCCTCTTTCTTACCAACAATAGTATAACCTTTGGCTCATGTAACAATGAAGCCAGAGGCTCCGTCCTTGGAAATCTCAGTTGATAACCTATCTCCTAATGACACTCTCGGCCCTTTTAAAGAATTAGAAAGGAGTCTCTGTGCCAGGAGTCATAGACTCAGATGCCTCCGTGGACCAGGCAGGTTTTGTAAGAGAGCGATACAGGGCAGCTGTTAGACAAGCAGTAATGAATGGCGGCTCAGTGAGGGCCATGCCGTAGATGGTGGTAGGGACAGGGGGGCTCATTGGAGAGCATTTGTTCTATATGAAAGAGAAGGTGCTCCAGCCAGTCATTGTCCATTGAGAAGTGGAAAAGTGGGCCTACCATTGTTAGATTTTCTCATTTACAGGAGAAGCTAGAAATCCCAAGTTGTATGGATTTTTTTCGACATGTTGGGATTCAAGTAAAAGTTTCTCTTTAAACACCATGCCGTCCAAACACAAATGTGACAATAGACCGGGTCTGGCCCATGGAGGCCATCATGGGACCTCTACATACCTCTGTTGTGGCAGCTTTTGTGAGGATTTAGATTAACCTGAAGAGCTCGGAAAATATGTGAGTGTTGTCCCGAGTGTGCACTAGAGGCCAGGATATAATGAAAGCAAAACAGCCCCTCCGAAAGAGCAGTCTCTTTTAAATTATTAAAGTGTTGGGCGCCTGGGTGGCTCAGTGGGTTAAGCCTCTGCCTTCGGCTCAGGTCATGATCTCAGGGTCCTGGGATCCAGGCCCGCATCGGGCTCCCTGCTCAGCGGGGAGCCTGTTTCCTCCCCTCTCTCTCTGCCTGCCTCTCTGCCTACTTGTGATCTCTCTCTCTCTCTCTGTCAAATAAATAAATAAAATCTTTAAAAAAATTATAAAAGTGTCTTAGCTCTTTGCCGCATTTACTGTGAGAATGAAGACCGTTCTCAGCAATCGGACTGTTGATGTTCCAGCAAATGTCAGCATCACTCCGCTCAGACACACAGGGTGATCGCAAAAGGCCCCCCAGTATCCTGTGGGGGCGTCAGTCACATCAGTGTAGATATCAGTCTCCTGGAAGGAGAAAAAAGAGGCTCAGGGTTGACGAATGTAGGGGAAGAGAAAGGGGCAATCTCCTGTTCGTGCTGTCTGTAGTCCCGTACAGAATGGGATCAAGGGCGTTACCCTGGGCTTCGGTTACAGGCGGATATCCGCCTGTGCTTGCTTCCCCAGCAATGTCGTTATCTGGAAGAATGGTTCTCTGGTGGAAATCCAAAATTACTTGGGTGAAAAATATATCCGCAGGGTTCGGATGAGGCCAGGCCTTGCTCGTTCAGTATCTCAAGCCCAGGAGAATGAGTTAATTCTTGAAGGAAATGACATTGAACATGTATCAAATTCAGCTGCTCGGGTTCAGCAAACCACAACAGCTGAAAACAAAGATATCAATAAAAAGTTTGGATGGTACCCGTGTTTCTGAAAAAGGAACCGTTCAGCAAAGTGACGGACAAATAAGACCGAAGTTGTCCAGCTACAGAAACAGCAAGATGCCAGATGATTCCTCAGACTTATTTGTAATATGTTTTAAAATGCAATAAAAACCATGCATGGACTTTGGGGGGGAAATTTTTTTGAAAATTACGGCCTCTAATAAGCTGACCAGTTTGTTGGGAGTCAGACTTCCAAATGTCAGTCTTGGCTCCACCATTTTCTCACCTCCATGCCTCAGTTTCTCCTTCTGAGAAATGAATTAATACTATCTACCTCATCCCATTATGAGGATTAAATGAGACAATTTAGATAAAATGCTAAGTACTCAACGTGTGACTTGACTCCTCCTCACCATCCTCATCTTCACATCCTGCTGCTACCAGTGCTGACCTAGCCTCCCTCTTTTCTTCATATTCCAGGTTCCTGAGCCCCTTCAACATGATCCTTGGAGGCATTGTAGTGGTGCTGGTGTTCACGGGGTTCGTGTGGGCAGCCCACAACAAAGACATCCTCCGCCGGATGAAGAAGCAGTATCCCACAACATTTGTCATGGTGGTCATGTTGGCTAGCTACTTCCTCATATCCATGTTCGGGGGAGTCATGGTCTTTGTGTTTGGCATCACTTTTCCTTTGTTGTGTAAGTGAACCTCAGTCTTCTTTTCTTATGCCATAAAAAGAAAAAAAAAGTAGGAGCGATTGATTGTTCATTGGGAATTACCTGACCTGTTCTTTATGTGTGTCGGCATGTCTGCAAATCCAGATTTCTCTAATATTCAAGTCTGTTCTTAATCTTTACAGGCCATTCATACTGTTATGACACAGAAATGGATTTCATTTGGAAGCAAACTATTTACTGTCTGCTTCCTCAGTAGATCATGTTTAGTGTCAAAGTGCCCTAAAGAATAATTGGCCCAGGATACAGTTACCAAATACTCTGATTTTGGTGGAGAAAACTAGATTATTTCCTAAATTTTACATGCATCATTTACTGACATCCCAAACACTTGAAACCTGAAATAGAGAACAGATATAATTCCAGTCTCATCAGCAGAAATCTAATTAAAATTCTGTTATATTAAGTGATAGGAAGATCCCTTTAACTCTTTTTTTTTTTTACCAGTTTTTAATTTTATTTACATATAATGTATTAATTGCTTCAGGGGACAGGTCTGTGAACACTTTAACTTTTAATAGCATTTCACATGTGCATTTATTTCATTAAGTAAAATCAATTGCTTGTTTGGGGTTATGTTAGATTAAGCCCAGAATATTTATGGACGAATTCCACACCTTATTGAACAAAATATTTATTTTTGTTTTTAAATATTTATTTAAGTAAACTCTATACCCAATATGGGGCTTGAACTCATGACTCCGAGATCAAGAGTCACATACTCTTCCAACTGAGGCTGCCAGGTGCCCCTTATTGGACAAAATATTTGAATGAGCAAATTTAAACTTTTTGAAATATTCCTGAAGTTTTCCTTATCTGCTAGAGGCTTAATATTTCAAAGATTCCGCTTTGAACACAGCTTGTTAACTTCAGTACCTTTCAACATCAGGGCCCTGTAGACAGGCCAGTGTTCTGAAATAGATCATAGGTAGAGAGTCAAGGGTCCAGATTTCCATTCCTAGACCTGCTGGAAACCAGCCATGTGATTTGGACCAGGTATCCTGTATGGGGTGCAGTTCACTCATCTATAAAATAAGGAAGTTAGATAGGATTCGTGACTCCTAGACCTTGATGATTGTCAGAATCATACAGGACACTTTTTAAAATTATGGATTGCCAAGCCATATCCCTTAAAGATCTTGATTCTGTGAGTTAACAGTGGTACTCCCAAAACCTGTATTTTTAGAAAGCTCCTCAAATGTTTCCAAAGGTTAGTCTAGGTTGGGAGTCTCCAGAGGTAAGGCACATCAGTGTTTCTCAAAATGAGGGTCCAAGATCACATGTATGAGAATCATCCAGAGTGAATATTGGTTTTTTACATCGTGGAGCTTTACCTCAGTCTTTCTGGTCTGAATTGTGGGTGGTGGAGACCTGGAATTTGCCTCTTTTTAACAGGCTCACTAGGTGATTTATATGTGCATGGGAGTTTAAAAAATCACTGATGGAGATCACCTGCTGGGCCTGTTTAAAATACAGATTCTCAGGCCCATCCCTTCATGGTTCTGGTTCAGGAGGTCCAGGAGCGGGGCCATGGAATGTTTCTTAGTAAACAAATGTGAGTAATTTTAAGTGATGAAGTAAATTTGCAGAACCTCAAGGTACCTGAGATCTATAAAACCATTAGTTTTTATCTAGACATCTATATCCAGCACTTTGGGAAACTACCCCTCAGGAGGCATACCCTAGGTAGACTTCACCCACATGCTTCCTGCAGGAGGATAATCAGGGAACCAAGCATGAGTTCCTTTTTGGAAAACTTTGCGTAAGTCAGTTTTTATATAAGTTGGAATCCTGTTGATTCACTGTGAATTTCAAGGCATTTTAGTAGCAGAAGGGTAACAAATCATTGGGAGAGCGTGTGGTCGCCAGATTAGGGACCTTCCTGCTGAACACATTTTCCACCACACAAAAAGAAAACTTGATATATGACTTCAGGAAGAAAAGCCTTAGACCAAGTCCAAGGATTCCTTTGAGGACTTGGATCAGTTAACCAGTCAACCGGACCAGTCAACCCGACTGGTCTACAGCTAACTGAGGTGGTTTCCCCAAAGTGTGAAGACAGGGAGTGTAAGGTCGTGGTGGACAGAGAACCATTGCTTCCATGCTAACCAGGTTTCACTTCCCCACAGTGATGTTCATCCACGCGTCGTTGAGACTTCGGAACCTCAAGAACAAACTGGAGAATAAAATGGAGGGAATAGGCTTGAAGAGGACACCGATGGGCATTGTCCTGGATGCCCTAGAACAGCAGGAAGACAACGTCTCCAAAATCGCTGACTATATCAGCAAAGTGAAGGAATAAATACCGGAGACCCGCTGATAGGGCTGCAGCAGATACCAAGTTGCAGTCTGCCCTTCTCCAGACCTACTTCCCATTTGTGTTCTCGAACTCGGAGGCGCCTGTACCATCCAGCCACCTATGGCAGCATGCATGTACAGGTCCAAGTGTTAACATCTCCGACACTCCAGAGAGAAGCCCTCAGAAACTGCGAGAAAACTACCCTCCTGTTATGCCTGAAGTTTCGAGTGTGTTTATGCAAACTGATAGGAAAGGGATCACAATTATTTCTGCAGAGAAATAAAAGATAAAGAATTTTGCATTGTACAGCCACAGTACTGTTAACTTGTAGGAAAAAAAACTAATTATAAAGTATCAAGGCAATATGAGTAAATGAAAAAAAAGAAAACTGTTAAAGTAGATGTCACGTGTTAGCCTGTTTTAATTCTCCTTCCCTCCTCCCCAGCATCCTCCTCCAAAAATATTCCCTGGGACTATAATACATGCAGTGTAAACTAGTTTAGCTTTTATTCTTCTTTTAAAATCAGAGATGATCTGTGTCACTTTGCCGCCTGTTTGACGTGCAGTGGAAACTGGATAAACCAGTTGTTTTTATTTTGTTTACAAATATAAAGATAGCTGTTTAGGAGAATATTTTGTCAAATTTTTGTAAATTTTTGAAATGCTAGTAATGCCTTTTCACTAGCAGGTATTTGTTGCAACCTAAATGTCACCTTCTTTAAGGTTATAGCTACATAACCTGTATTATTCTTGACAGTCTTGTTAAAAAAAGCAACAACAACAAAAATAACACGAGTTCTTTTTTTTTATTTAAAAAAAAATTTTTTTTAAAGATTTTATCTATTTATTTGACAGAGAGAGAGAGAGATTACAAGTAGGCAGAGAGGCAGGCAGAGAGAGAGGAGGAAGCAGGCTCCCTGCCGAGCAGAGAGCCCGATGTGGGCCTCGATCCCAGGACCCTGAGATCATGACCTGAGCCGAAGGCAGAGGCTTTAAACCGCTGAGCCACCCAGGCGCCCCTAAAACGAGTTCTGTTCATATTGCACATCTTTTGTTGTTTTGACAAGAAGGTGTCTAAGATAATGTTTCCTATATTTTTTTCACTATTTAGTTTTTAACTGGAACATTTAGAAAGAAGGAGATTGATGTACATTGTATTGATTTCTTAAGGGCACAAAGAGAACAATAATGGTCAGTCTTTTGAAATCTGAAAGGCATCTGTCGATGACCAAGCAACAAGACTGATGAAAATGGGGATTATCAGTGGTTTCTGCACTTCATAAAAATTGTAGATAGCAAGGGTTACCACCATATGTTTTTATAGCTAGACATTAGAATCACGATAGCATGAGTTTATATATCCTGTTACTTCCTTTCTTTTATTTCTCATGTATTTAGAGATAGATGATGTACAATGTTTTGCTTGCCAATTGAGTGATTTCGTAGATGAACAGAAAACATTTGGGTTTCCCTGACACTGAATTATGAAGACAACTAGAGCAGTACTTACTGAAGACACTCTCTGTACGTCCTAAAATAAGAAGCCACGGCATATGCTGCTCCTGATTTGTCTTGCATTTTAATTTCTCAGCCAACCTGCAGCCTTCCTCTCTAGCGCAGTGAGAGCACCATGACTTCTTAGACATGGTTTAGAGTCTGTACCCTTACCCAAAGATGGAGAATAAAATTTATCCAAGACTTTCATTGGTAAGGCTTATTTTTCATGCACATCTGTTGCTAAATACCTGAGATACTTGGCGGCAGCCCTGTAAACGATGAGGACATGCTCTACAGCAAAAACCACTCAGCTTGTGTCTCACATACAGTAGTCCCTCCCAGCCCCCCCACCCCCCATCCGTGCTTTTGCTTTCCATGGTTTCAGTGATCTGCGGTCAGCCTAGGTCCAGAAGCAGATGATCCTCCTTCTGACACATCCAGAGGTCAATGGTAGACAAATACTACGTCACAATGCCTACACCATTCCCCTCACTTCGTCTCCACAGGAGGCATCTTCTCATCTCACGTCATCACAGAAGAAGGGTGAGTATGTGCAATCGGATAATTTTGAGAGACCGCATTCACATAACTTTTATCACAGCATATTATTATTATTGTTCTAGTTTATCATTAGTTTTTGTTGTTAATCTCTGTGCCTCATTTATAAATTAAACTTTGTTGTAGGCACATACAGGAAAAAACAGTGTATATATAGGGGATTCAGTACTCTCTGTGGTTTCAGGCATCCACTGGGGTTCTTAGAACATATCCCCACTGGATAAGGGGTGGGAGACTATGGTACTATTTATTTATTTATT
>LNAC01000733.1:275922-300880 GCA_002007465.1 Ailurus styani
GATCATGACCTGAGCCGAAGGCAGAGGCTTTAACCCACTGAGCCACCCAGGCGCCCTATGGTACTATTTAATAATGCTTTAATGCTTTATTAATTTCCAGCCAGAAACAAATTGAATTCCAATGGGATCCTTTTTTAAACCTGGCATATTTGAGCCCTTTCCATTTTCTATATGAATTTTGTAGACTGAGTGCAATCTACTTGGAAAAAGTGACAGCTTACATGAAATATATACTCATTATAATTACTAATGGTTGGTGGTCAATTCTGGAAGGAAAATAATATAAAAATGTAGCATGTAAGAGCTGTAAATCATTGCATTTTAGAAACAAGGGGCACCTGGCAGGCTCGGTCAGTACAGAGTGCAATTCTTGATCACAGAATTGTGAGTTCGAGCCCCGTGTTGGGTCTAGAGATTACTTAAAATCTTAAAAAAAATTTTAAAAACAAGTTAAAATCTTCAACTAAGATTTTTAGGGTAGGAGTGGGTAGACGGAACAAGTGTAAGTAAGCTGCTTCACCTGTCTCTTGACAAGAATCTGTGTAGTGAAGCAGTAAGCTATGAATTTGGATCATCTTTTCTCTTCGTACATCTAAAATTAAAGCCCTCTTTTAGGACTATTAGCACTTTTTGAAATTCCTGACTTTATTAATACCATGGCTATACAAGCAAACACATAAGGGCTTTCAAGAACTTCAACTACTAATATATAGTAAGCTTTTAAACATGTTTAGAGCACTATGACCCATCAGCGTTAGCCTCTTGATGTCGAATATGCTAGCCACTCACAAAGCCCCTGCTTGGCATGCCAGGATGTTTTATAGAAATGGTAACAGAGGAGAAAAAAACTCTCAGCTATTTGCTATCATAAAATCAGTTACCTGGTTGAAACTATAGCTAGTCAAACGTGGATACTTTAGTACACACTAAATTATCCTTAAAAAATGGAAACACCATATTTCTTTCCCATGACTTGTCCTTCTAAATAATATATTTTTAAACTCTTCCCCATTAGGCCTATTCTCTCCTAGCCCGTTTTGCTTGTTATGTACCACCTATGATTATATAAAAGGAGAAAGAGAGCAGGTGCCAGCTATTCACGCAGGTAAAGAAGACAGAAAAGGCACCAGTGTGTGATTTCCTGATTTCTAATGTTCATGCCACGTCTATACAAAATTTCAGATTCTATGCATCTAGTGACTAGACCAGATAATTAAGGGCTCTAGAAACTTGGAAAAAGGAAAGACCATTGGGGTTGGAGTTGTTTGGAAGATTTTTATGGAGGATCAGGACCTAACCCAGGCAGTAAAGATGGGGTAGGACTTTGGTAACAGAGAGAAGAAGGGAAGTGTTTTGGAAAGTGTTCTACGGAAGGTCAAGGAGAGAAAGGCACAAGGTGTGTATGAGGATGTCTTATCAAGAGAAGTAGAAAGAATCTGTGGCAAAGCAGACTGAATTACTAAACTGAGAACAAATAATGAAGGGCCTTGAATAATACGTTAAGAAATTTAAGTTTAATCCTATAGCAAGTTTCCTTTAGAAGATTTCTGAGGAGACTCACAAGATCAAATTGGAGTCACAAACTAAACTTATATATATATTTAATCAGCAAAAACTAAAAACTTGTCATTAACTATCTTACACAAAAAAAATTATTTTATTTTATTTTACTTTTTTAATTATTTTTATTTAAAGATTTTTATTTATTTATTTGACACAGAGAGAGAGAGATCAGATCACAAGGAGGCAGAGAGGTAGGCAGAGAGAGAGGAGGAAGCAGGCTCCCCACTGAGCAGGGAGCCTGATGCGGGCCTCGATCCCAGGACCCTGAGATCATGACCTGAGCTGAAGGCAGAGGCTTTAACCCACTGAGCCACCCAGGTGCCCCCAAAAATATTTTTAAACAAAACTAACATGCTCTCTGCCTTTGTTCCTCTATATATGGAAACAGTGAAGTATATACATATATATGTATATATGCCTGCAGGATTTGTTTTTTCCCATGACTTTTCCTGGGAACACTGTGTTCTCCATGTCCTGTGCCTCCTTGCTCTGCTCCTCACAGATACGTACCCTCTCTGAAGTACAATGCACCAGGGGAATGGCCAGGAGAACAAGCTAAACAGGGTCGGAAACTGAAAATCCCAACTGTTTCTCCAGGGAAGAGCTAATGAACAGGTCTTCCATTTCAGAGCATCAGCGGGCCTGGAGCTCAATTCACTCTTCACATTTCCACAGAGTGAAACACGATTTGTGTCATGAATTACAGCAGGAGAACGAGGAAGAAACATTTAACACTTCTATAGTATTTATTTTCACTTACCAGAAGAAAGCAATAGTAAAACAAACATTTATGGGGGAAAAAATTTTCTTTTTAAACTGCTGCTGCTGGAAGCATGACTAAATTTTACCCAGGTCACTTAAATGGGTTGGAAGTAGAAAATGTTGTCCCAGAGTAGTAATTTTTTATCTCCTTCCCCCTTCCTTGACAGCCCCTTATTTTGCCTCTGCCTTTACAGAATACTCCTAACAGATGCCAGCCTTGTTCCCAGTTCCACCACCTGGCTCCAGAAATATGCTGCTGAGACGGTCTCCAAGCTCTGACCCGAGTCATTGTCTCAATTCCTTGTTCTTCTAGGTCATTCTGTTGCCACTTATGCCAGTTCCTTTGGCAGTTGCACCTGTGGATTGAAATAGTTGAAAAAAGGGGGGGAAATTAATCCTGAAAATTCAAGAGTTTGGCAGCAAAAATGACAAAACTTATGTGCCTCAGAAGTTGCAAAATGGATGAGAGATTTGGGCCAGAGAGCCTCCCAAAGCATAATAAAACAACAGTAACAACCATATCCACCATTCCTGGGGCATTTGGTGATGCCAGGGACTGATCTAAGGGCTATAAGCACGTGGTAAAGCTTATCATAAAAACAAAAGGGCAGATGCTGGAGTGTGTCCAGTTCAAATCCCAGTACTAATATTACTAGCTATGCGGTGCCAGGCATCAATTTTCTCAGCTGTAAAATGACAGTAACAGTATGTGCCTAATGGACAAAGCTATTTTAAGGATAACATAATATGAAACAAGTTGGTAAGCAACACCACACTTCAAAAACATTTTCTCATTTTATTCTACAATAGTCTCGTTAAAGAGGGGACAGACCCAGAGAGAAGAAGGCCTTTCCCACACAGCTAGTTAGTGCCAGAGCAGGAGTTGAATCCAAATCTGCCTGATTTCAGTACCCAAACCTAAACCACAAAAAATACCACAACAAGAGCATAAAATGTATGTTCTTTTATAAACTGGCCTTTCCTTTTTGAAGCACATTCCCAATTTGAAGCTCACTTAAATTTAAAAAGCAAAGTATTTGGAGAAGGCCCAAGGGCAAAAAAAAAATTACCAAGGTAGCCTGAGTCTGCTTGCCCATCCACTTTCAGGTTTGTTTCACAGGAAGGACCTAAAAATAAGGCAAGTTCTTTTTTTTTTTTTTAAAGATTTTATTTATTCATTTGACAGAGAGAGAGATCACAAGTAGGCAGAGAGGCAGGCAGAGAGAGAGGAGAGAGGAGGAAGCAGGCTCCCTGCTGAGCAGAGAGCCCGATGTGGGCCTCGATCCCAGGACCCTGAGATCATGACCTGAGCCGAAGGCAGCGGCTTTAACCCACTGAGCCACCCAGGCGCCCAAATAAGGCAAGTTCTTAAACAGTTTCACATGGTGTTACATCTTGGGAGAGTGACTTATTCATCATGCAGGAACTTTCCAGAGGACACTGAAGAAGTACAGAGGACACTCAGAGTTTGTATCATAATGACTAAGAATTTTTCTCCTCTTCCCCATATCCACCTGCCAGTGTGATGAGCCATTTTGGCCATCTGTTACGGCCCCTCCTGCAGCCAGTTTTCTCTCAACCTTCGGCTGGAAAGATTTCCCAATATCCTGCCCGCCAGGGAGACTTATGATGTGTTGCTGCCGCTGCCCAGCCTTCAAACCAAGGGGTTCTCCATGTGCTTCTGACCCTTTCTGTCCTAGAGCCCGACTTTCAGGATGCACCTTCGTAGGGCTCAACCACAGAGAACACTGAGACTGAAGAACCCCAGTGAGCCAAAGGTACAATGCCAGGCAGTTACAATAACTACAGCGCTGCAACAAATAATTAAAACAGTGTGTTCTTTGTATTGCTCAATGAAAAAAAGCACTTTATATAATGCTATTCCAGATATATGTTTATATGCAGGGAGGGATCCAAATTAAAAAAATATTTTAAAAAGCAAAATGTGGCCCTGACCCAACACAGTAAACCCAGACACATATTGACATATTTAAAATATGACCAAGATGGCAATTCAGATCACTGTGAAAAAGAATCGCTGGTTAGCTATCACTGATCAGCTATTTGGAAAAGAAAAAATGAAGTGGGTTTCTTGCTCCCTACTTCTAAAATTTAACTCTTTAATTCATCTGTAATATGGAATATTTTTTTAAACCAAAAACTATAAAAGCTAAGAAAAGTTCAGTGATCTAAACAAAGAGAGACCTGGGGAGTGTCCTAGATTATGTGACGATTGAAACAAAAGGAGAAGATAAAATGGGAAAGAGGAGGAAATTGCAAAAGTATAGAATCCAGGGAGCCTGGGTGGCTCAGCGGTTTAAAGCCTCTGCCTTCGGCTCAGGTCATGATCTCAGGGTCCTGGGATCGAGGCCCACATCGGGCTCCCTGCTCAGCAGGGAGCCTGCTTCCTCCCCTCTCTCTCTGCCTGCCTCTCTGCCTACTTGTAATCTCTCTCTCTCTGTGTCAAATAAATAAATAAAAATCTTAAAAAAAAAGTATAGAATCCAGAAATCTTCAAGAGAAAGAAGATCTTGTTAATGAAGCAAAGAAGAAATGGCCAGAGGTGGAGATGAAGACTCAAGTGTCTATAATGTCCCATTTCATAATCATAACTGCCTATATGTCATGGAGTCTTTTGGCTAACCAAGGCTGCCTTTGATATTCCTAAACTGAAGTCTTTCCAAAGGAGAAATTTAGCTGTGTTTTTAGGCAACTAGGTGGAAGCAATCCAGATATACAGAGGTGAGCCCAAGGTGAAATTGAGTGAATGTTAAACTACCTTTTTTGATTGGCACCGAAGCTTGTGTGTGATAGAAATGCATTTGACATTTGGCATTTATATCAATGAATGAAGTCGTTGCTGATGGGATTTTACTTCAGGGAGAAGTACAAAGACCCATCTGGAATGGTAGGGAGTGAATGGTCCACAAAATTTTTCAAGATAGAAGGAAATCCCACATTTTCCAGGGAGGGATAAGCCTCAGATTGACTCAGTTATTAACTCATCACGAAATGAATTTATGATTATCGAATGATTTCACTTTGGTAGACAAGACAGAGAGTTTAAAATCACAGCTAAAAACAAGAACAAACCAAAAAATTCTACAGGAGTCAAGTAAGTAATGCAGATGAGTGAAACAGGCCAGGTGTTAGGTGGTAGGGCATGGCAGACACCGAGAAAAACTGGAGAGTCCATTACCTATCTCAAGGGAGAAGCCAAATGCCAGATCCAGCTGATGAGTGCCATGCAAATGCGAGCCCACTATGGCCAGCTCTGATGTTTCAAGTGGTGCCAGACAGCTAAATGTTATCATGGGATATTTTAAATTTTGTACAATAATATCTAAGCCAAACACTCCAGGCCCGCAGATGTGGCTGATAGTCAACCAGTTCTCTATATCTGGCCCACAGAATACATCCCTCTTAAACTGGGTAAATGGGCAGCTTCTTGGAGGAGGTAACATTTAAGCCAAGCCAATGTACATATTTTCCTTGATTCTTTGCTATCAACTTCATTTCAAGGATCCCAGGCCAGAAGCATGGCGTGGGGAGAGAACAGGCATTGAAATGAAAAAATACAACTAAAAAATAAAAACAGACTGCTTGATGGGATATGTTTTGCATATGCAAAAATACTATTTCCAAGTCCGTGAGAGAAAATAGAAGACTTAAAAAGGAAAACAAGACTAGCTTATAATAATTTATAAGTATGTTTTTGGATATTCAAGATTCTAGTTAGGAGCCTCAGTTTTTAAAAAAATCACAACAAAAATGAAATCTTACCATTTGTAATGATGTGGATGGAACTAGAGAGTATTATGCTAAGCAAAATAAGTCAGTCAGAGAAAGACAATTATCATACTATCTCACCGATTTGTGGAATTCAAAAAACAAAAAAGAGGATCATAGGGGAAGAGAGGAAAAAATAAAACAAGATGAAATCAGAGAGGGAGATAAACCATAAGTGGCTCTTAATCATAGGAAACAAACTGAGGGTTGCTGGAGGGGAGGGAAGAGCAGGGGTAACTGGGTGACAGACATTAAGGAGGGTATGTGATGTAATGAGCACTGGGTGTTGTATAAGGCTGATGAATCACAGACCTGTAGCCCTGAAACCAATAATACATTATATGTTAGTTAATTGCATTTAAATTGAAAAATATTTTAGAAAATCACAACATTTCAAAACTATGCTTTAATTCTAACCTCATACTTGAAAATCCAGGGGTTTGGAAGGCATCTCTGTTCACCAGTCCCAGAGAGGGAAGAAAAACCTAAAAATCTTTAGTTTCACTTTTCCAAAATGAGGGCTGTGATATCTCATTTGACTGGCTAAAAATATCCTGTTCTGCTGGGATTTTGCAGCATCACCATCAATGGCTTTTTCTATATTCCACTCAGTCTAAGAGGTACATTTTGTGACATTTCCACAGCCCCTAAATCAGAAAGCATCTTACAGTCCATAAGCTTTACAATAGTTGACTGCAGACTCAAGCACGAACACACCACGGTCTTCCACACTACCAGCGCCTCCATTAACTACACACACGGATGTGTTGCCATTTAGAATAGCTTACCGAAGAATGACAACACCAACTTCACAAAATGTGGTGGGTACGTAACGACGCTTTGTACTGTGTTTGAACTTCTGCACCTCTAAACTGATTTCACAATAAAAAGACTGTCTTCTAAAAATATCAGACTATGATTCAGCATTAAAGCAGGAATTTATTGTATATGTAGCAAGGCACACAATTTGATCAGTGGGGAACAAAGGGACATTCATTCCATTAGTGGAATGAATTTTGGTCAGTGGGATGAATGCATTTGCATTTTTTTCCCCTGAGCATTTACAGGACTATGTGGATGAAATTGTGTGACATTCTTTATCTTAGGTACCTACAGAGATGCCTCTCACAGGCCAAGCCAGGCAGGTGAAGCAGGGGAAATTGCCAATCCCTTGGAACAGATAAAAGACATTTCAAAGCAGAGGCTGATAGGCAAGACCATCATTCAAAATTCATGTCAGCATTTACCTTGAGGCATGATTCTTTCTAAGTGGACATTAAGCACAAACAAAACACAGCTTAAATTTGATAGCAGGTTAGAACTGATGGAAAATAGAAAATGTAGCAATTAGCCGGGAGTTGCTTTCTTGTGGTTATCCTCATGAATTTATTTTAATGTCTTTTGTTCTAGAATCTGGACTCAAAGTTGAAGTGTTTCAGTTGACTAAGAGGCAGAAGTTCCTGACTGGGGAAACTACAAAACCAAGACTGTAAGTTCCGTGAGGTCGAGACTGTGCCTGTCTTATTCACCACTGTATCCCTGTCTCCTCTGATTGTACCTGACACACAGGTGCGCTACGTAAGTATGTGCTACATTAACGAATAAGTGAATGGGCAGAATGAAACAGACTCCAGGTAAGCAGACTTGCTCAGTAGAACACTGCCTTGGAAGGCAGAGAATTGGGTCAGATAATCCTCTGAACTTCATGCTCTCTTTTACTCCGAATCCACATGCCACCTCTAATGTAGATTTTAGAAAGACTTCACTTCTCTTGGGGGACCTGGGTAGCTCAGTTGGTTAAGAGGCCAACTCTTTTTTTTTTAAGGTTTTATTTATTTGAAAGAAAGAGAGAGAGACAGTGCACATTAATAGGGGGAGGGGGAGGGGCAGAGGGCAAGCAGGCACCCAGTTAAGCAGGGAGCCTGATGCAGGACTTGATCCCAGGACCCTGACTTGAGCTGAAGGCAGACACTTAACTGAGCCACCGAGGCGTCCCACTTGTCTGATGCTTGATTTCAGCTCAGGTCATGATCTCAGGGTCATGAGATCAAGCCCAGCATCGGGCTCTGTGCTGGGCATGGAGCCTACTTAAGATTCTCTCTCTTCCTTTCCCTCTGCCCCTCCTCCCCCTGTGCACACTCTTTCTGTATAAAAAAAGGAAAAAAAAAAAGACTTCTCTTCAGTCTTTTCAGACTGTCATTTTCTGATGGTACAGGCCCCCAGGCAGCTTGGGTATGCTTTACCAATGACTGGGTACACAGTGACAGAGCTAGTTTCTCTCAAATCAACACCCCATTCCACCCCCTACAGAGGTCTGGCTGTCTGGAGAAGAGCAGGTGCAGAAAGTCTTTATGTAGTACCCAAGAGCAGGCAAAGAACTCTTGCCTGACCTCAGGGAACCTTCTAGTGTTCTCACCCTGGCTTCTACCCAAGGAAGAATCAGAATCCCTCTATGACATAGTGGAAAGTCATCTTTGATTTAGAAGAATGGAATGCTATCAATTCTGCATTACCAGGAGATGGGAATAAGGGACAGACAACTGTATAACACATCTTGAAGAAATTGTGACTCCCTATGATGAAATAGCAGATGGACCGTTCTGGCTGAATTACACACTAGATTTTAAAATAATACAGTTCATTATCAAGTACCTATGACTTTTGGACATACGCTTTTCAGATTCCATAAATGCTATCATCGTAATGACAAAAAATCTTATTTCTTCAACTTCACCTGCAAGGAATAACACGTTTCCATGTATCAGCAGTAGTTAATCATGAATCACTGTAAACATTAAAGCTGAAGTCATAGTCAAAACTCCATTAATTCATGGAAATGCTAACCTGAAGTTTACCCTTTGGCCACCTAAAAAGTGAAGAGTATATAAATGCTATTGCAGGTAGTCTCTCTTCATCTACTAAAAAAGAATCAACTATTTTTAAACATTTTGGAAGCACTCAGTTATTTACAAATGATGGGCCTAATATAGGCTTCATCCTTACTTATTCCTGCAGCAGGTTCCTCGAGATCTCTGAAGGTCAGCTCTACTGCTGGGGTGGATGGACGCTTGGCCCTGGACCTGGAGCTGAATTTCAGGGTCAACTCTACCACTTTCTAGCTCTATCTCCTATACATGGTATTGATCTTCTCTAAGCCTCAGTTTCTCTTTTATAAAATGGGGAGAATAATAATACCTACCTCATACGGTTGTTAAGATGATGAGTTAATTCATATAACGCATCTGGCCTACAGTAAGTGCTTAATAAACGTTAGCTGTGAATATCATTGTTACAAAGTTGTCTAGATGGATATGCGTCCTTGGGGATAACTAGTAATTTCGGTCCCCTGGTAATGCTGATGGATCCTCCGCTTAGTCACCACTAGTGAGACTCTCCCAGCGTTAAAACAAGCAGGGGGTAGCGGTGGGATACACTGGAGCTCGTTCACCATTTCTCCTTCCCTCTACTTACGGGCTTAAGATAGGCGACGTTGCTGTGACGAATGTCATTCAAGAGCTGATCTCTGGGAGTGATTTCCACCAATGGGGGTGGCCTATTTCTCGGCACCGGTTTGAGTGTTCTGATGACATCTTTGAGGTTGGTCTTCTCGGGTGGCTCTCTGGCCTCGGGCATCCGAGACTTGCGTTGGATCCTCTTCAGCTTCACCACTCGGAAGGAGTCAGGGTCCGTCCTGTACTTCGGGGGCTGTGACGGCTGCTTCATCGTTTCATTCTGTCGACCGAAGGCGGCCGCTTGGGGGTTGGGAGGCTGAGGAGGAGGTTGGAGGAACTCCTGCATCCTGGGATCGGGCATGGGTCCCCCCAGCCTCTCCCACATTCCAGGTGGCAGCCCCAACCCGTTCTCCAACATGGCTATCAACTTCCTCTGCTCTTTGAGCTGCTGCTGCTTTTGTTCCTCTTGTCTTTTCTGCCGTTGCTTGTCTTGATTCCTGGTGAGCAGATTGGTTACCACCATTCTGGGACCTGGGAGCTCAAAGTGGTAGCCCATCTTCAGGAGAGTGGTGTTCGCCTTCAACAGCCGGGAGATTTCCATTTCGGCATGGTGGCCCAGCATGTGTCTTTGATTGTGAAACCGAAGTTCGGTGAGTGTCTCGTTGAACTGGAGGCACCTCATGATGGCCACAATTCCTTTACCTGTGATGAAATTGGACTCGATGTTGAGAGTGGTAATGCTCCTGTTTTCCCGTAGCATGTTTGCCAAGGCAAATGCAGTGTTCTCATCCGCACCCACGTTCGCTAAGCTGAAGGTTTTGATGTGCTTATTTTTCTTCATTGCGTTGACAAAGTCCAGTAACATCTCCTTGGGGATGTTTTCAATGTTGTTCAGGTTGAGCTCCTTCATGTCAGGGTCATTCTGTCTAACGCGCCTCAAGCTCCCATCCAGATCAGTTTGGTTTCCCGAAGGCCTTGCACTTACCTTTAGAAAACTGGTATCTAGAGCTAACTTCTTGGGATCTAATTTTGATATTTTCTTCTCACTTTTTTCTTGGGCCTCTGGTCCGTCTTTCTGTTCTCCAAATGCCTTCTTAGCTACTTGTGCGCAGCTGCTCTCACCATTTCTGATCTGCTGCTCTACCCCACCTTGCATTCCTCTTTGCGGCTTTTCCACACTCTCTTCACTGTCATCGTCTCCTTCCTCATCTTCATCCTCATCATCTTCATCCTCATCATCCTCATCCTCATCATCTCCTTCATCTTCTTCACCATCAGGGTCATCAGTTTCTGGGACATCGTTGCCACCTTTTGATTCTCTTTTATTTGCAATAATTTCATTGTTGAGCTTTTCTTTTAAATACTGGGACACATTTTTATTACCTTTGCCTACTTCTTCATGTTTGTCTTGAGTGTCCACCTAAAAGAGAGGTTTATGAGAGTTAGAACACATGGCAGTGGAGAAACAGGAAGCAGAGCAGTCACTACTGGAAATAAGAGATTTATTAGGAAGTGAAACGAGTAAGCAAATAAATGGTGTGCATAGTATTCCATTTGTGTGTATACATATATAAAAACACATATACAACATATAGAAGCTTATAAATGTATAGGAAAAAAACAAGTCTATTGTGATGTTTACCCAATTAGTAGTTCTCTCTTAGAAAGAAAGGGAACCATTAAGGTAAGTGAGAAGGGAGCAGCGTCCGGCTGGCTCAGTTGGTGGAGCATGTGACTCCTGATCTCAGAGTTATGAGTTCAAGGTCCATGTTGGGTATAGAGGTTACTTTAAAAATAAAATCTTAAAAAAAATAAGATAACTGGAGAGGGGACGCATTTGGGGGATTTTCAGTTTTTACATTATATAATTCTAAAGTGAGTTTTTTAAAAAAATACACATATTAGTTTTGTAAGCAAATATAATCTAAATAAAGATGAACTTTTATAGCCATACTACAGATAGATACAAACACACATTTTTTGGTTGTGTTTATCTCATTCCATATGGTAAAATGAAACCTAATTTTGTTTTTGGACTCTGTATTGTTTTTTTAAATGGCGTTCAATTCTAGAAGTGATCCAAAAATTATTTGCTTTGAAAATCTTATGGAGTTTTCATTCAACACACTGAAGTCTTTGTTTTATAAATAGCCAAATAGGCATTTTTTGTGTTCAATAGTCCTGGGTTACACAAATTACTTATTGCCCCAAACAAAACTTATATTCTGCTAATCTAATATAATGTGTATATCAACTTTCCCTAAAAACATAACATATTGTGGAGAAAATGAGAGCACTTTGATATTCTGAAATATACCAAAGATCAAGACCTGGATTTTTTTTGTTTCCTCAGCTCTATGACAACTGTCCTGACTACTCCAAGGACAGGATCACGAGTCCAGTATCTTTTGAAACAAAGTGTCTAGGGGGCAGGGCCAGCTACAAAAGAGGACGGGATTATACAGATCTTTAGAAACAATGCCTTAGTCTAGAAAGGAAATTGGCAGTCTCTAAACAATGACGTTTATTAGATTCTTCCCCATCAATTAGAATGCTTTCCTATACCGCATGTGTACCTCATAGGTGTCATTTCGAAAGCTGGTGTAGCATTTTCAAGCAAGAACTTGATCTTCTTGCTTACAACATATGGTAGGTTGAAAGTGACAGTTGCAACAGTCATCCTAACCACCTTGAAGCCTTCCCCCACTGCATTTCTCATCTGTCCCAGTAGGGGGAGCCAATCATCAAGCTGTTAAAATTATACCGAGGGAAGACAAAGTCTTCAAAGTACCCAATTTTCTTTTTCTGAAATTTGCATTCAGATTAGAATTGGCTTTTACTCCAATTGTATAATATATCCACTCCAAATAGCTGCAGATTATACCTTATACTCCAACCTGACCAAACAAGCAATTTCTTAGGTTTAGTACATGCTTAAACTCTTCTGACCATGAAACCAGTTTCCTTAATTACCGCCAGCGTGATAGCAATGTGACAAGATATAGCTGTATCAGCAGGCATAAGTAAAAGAGTCTCTACCTGGGGGGATCTTGGTCTTCCTTTGGCTTTGTCATTTTTAAGTGGAACGTTAAGAAAAGTATGCTGATATACAATAGGTTCATAGATTCAAACTGCAATTCTAGTGGTCATATAAGAAATATATTTCAGAAAGAACAGTCTCGACAACAACTATTTAATAGCTATCGATTTCTAAATGTATTACTGATATCCTATAAGCTGTGTTAATATGGAATTTTTGGTGTTATTTAACTTGGTTGAACTACAGGTTATGTGGCAGGACTTCAGAAGGGCTGTGATGCCCTCGCAATTTTATATGAAACACTACCTATGAATGTGTAAGCAGAAGGAGGGGGTACAGAGCATTCATCAGCTTCTTAAAGCATCCTGTGTGCCAAAAAAAAAAAAAAAGGAGTTAAGGGCAAATCCTTCTAGGTTATGAGTTAATTCATTAAGATCATGTCTGTAGAATCAGGCTTTCCTAAACAGCGAACCCCACAGCCATTTTTTAAAATACAGACATTTACACAAAAACTACCACTTCTCCTTCCCAGTTATACCATGTAAGTGTTTCAGGAAGTTCTAGTCCGACATCAGATTAAATGTTATGATTTAATCTAGCAGCAGCAACAAAACAAGACCAAACATGAAGTCTTGAGAAATGACAGTTGCCACATGGACACCTGTCGCTCCGGCCCAGCCAGCTGTTTCTCTGCTGTACACAAATCCCTGATTACCTGGGATGGCACAAAGGTGACAGGGACACGTTCGTCTTCTAGCATGCGTCTGGATGCCTTTTGCCAATACATATAATCCATAAGAGACTTATGGTCAAAATTTCCCGTGGGTGGCTTGTTGGTCTGATCCTTCTGAATCATTCCCACGGGAAGCCTGGGGTCAGGGGCCATCACTTCCATTTCTGACTGCAGTTTTCTCAGCTCTTCGGGGGACAAGTTGGCCAAGATTTCATCTTCATCAATCTCCTCATCAAAGAGTTCTTCTTCATCGGAATTCCTGCTGTGTTCTGACATGATTTTTTTCCCCTGTATTTTTCTCTGCTACCGCAAAAGGAGAAATAATCAAAGACTCTCAAAATAATCAAAAACTCTCAAGAAACTCCCCCCAGTGAACAAGCATTCCAGGTTAACACTACTTAAAGAGGTTTTCCCCCGCTGACAATCCCAGTGGCCTGTGCTGAGCAGCTAGGGGGGACTGCAGCTAAGCTCACGCTGTATCTATATTAAGCAGGGCTTGGCTGGATAGGGTCAATTTATGAAACTACTGTGTGGCTCTCATTTTGGCAACTTGAGTCAGCTGTGCAAATCCATCTGACATTTCAGTGCAGCTGCTGAGGTCTGCCAGTGAGTAACAGGTCTAGAGAACTCTACAGGGATGAAATCAGTGCTCTTCCTATGTACTGTCACACCCCAATTCATGCAGCCCATACACACGTACCGTAACACTACAGGGGAGATCACTTGTTTTTATTTAGATGACAAAAGCAACTTACAAGATTTTGGAAGGAAGATCCAACCAGCACCTGGAGTTCTACAGAAGTGAAAATTTCACTTCTGGGTGGAACTCAAGCTCTTGGGGCTTCCCTCTTCACTCCAGGGTGAGTCTGGAAGGGAACTGACGCACAGCAGAGCAGAGATCTGGCTCTGTTACTCATTCCCTGCGTAAGCTGAACCTTTGCAAGATGTCCTTATTTGCATCTTGATCCTGTGATCTAACAGATTGGGACAACCAGTGCTTGAATTTCCACTATAAGCGAGGAGTTTAATATTATAAATAATTTGTTTTTCTTACTAAGTATCCATTAAGCTAGGATAAATTTAAGGGGATCACAAATGAAATGCAACAAAACCCCAAACTGTTAAAGCACTGGAAGAAATCATGAGAGGATTTTTTTTTTATGCCCTCAGAGGGCAATATTTATCCAAATGACAAATGCATATTTTTTTGACCCAGCAATTCCTCTTTTGGGAATGTATCCTACAGATAATACTATAGATAGGGGAGAAATGACAGGTGCACAGAATTATTCAATATAACACTATAGAACAGTATATATTGTATGCTGTTATTTGTATGACAAGGAATAAAAGTAATACAGGTATATATATAAATTTTATCAACGTAACAGATCCTTGAAAAGATATACAAGAAACCATTACCCTCAATACTTTTGGAGAGAAGAGTGGCTTATCTGGAAGATGGGGCTGGGAAAGACTGTTACTGTATACCCTTTCATAATTGCCAACTTTGGGACTTTATGAATATAATGCTTAGTCAAGCATTTAATGCTTATTTCAATGCTTATTTGTACATTTATTGTACAAAAGTTAAGATAACACAGGGAAGTATAAAGAAAATAAAAATTTTCCCTTATGTCACCACTAAGAGCTACCACTATTAACATTTTGGTTCATCATTCCAGTCCATTCTTCCAGGCATATGAACTAAATAATCTTTTCTCATGTTTTTTTTTTCTTACAAAATCAGGATTTTTCCACGGCATTTTTTCTACTACTACATAATTTTTAATAGCTCTCTGTTAAGACTCTGTATATGGATAGACCATAATGTATGTAAGTAATCCCCAATTGTTGAATATTTGGACTGTTTTCAATTCGCACAAGCATAAGAATTTCTTTAATAAACATCCTTTATAGCTAAACAATTATACACATGTAAAGTTATTTCCTTAGGATAAGGTGAATACATTCTAAGAAGTGAAATTGCTGGGTCCAAGAATATGAAGAAGTGGAAGGCTTTTCATACGCTTCAGTGATCTGCTCAATATTTTTGCAAATCATCCCCAATACACATATATACTAAATTATTTGCAAGTTACATATGTAACTATTCTCATATATCATTTATAGATATTATATTTATAATATACATGACCAAATATTGTTAAGTACATAATATTCATAATTATAAATGTTAATTTTTGGCATATGTTTTGTTATATATACACACACATATACAGCTATATAACAAAACATATGCAGAAAAATCAAATGTGAGAAGTTTTAAATGGATGTTCTAATGTTTTCTTCCCATCCCAGTTATTTATTTCGAATACCCCCAAGGTTTTGTAGATATGGCTAAATGACCCCCAAGAAATTTTTTACTGATTTACTTGAATGACCATGTTAAAGTAAAGGACACAAGTGCATAGTGGCAACACAGTGTTGGCCTCTTGCTGTCAGGTCTTCCTACTGTCCCTGTAAAAGGGACAGACGTCCATGGCTTCAGGGGGGCATGGAGGAAGGAGACCACTTTGCCGATAACTCATTTGCAAACTATTATTTCATAGACTTTGTTTGAGAGCGGTCTAAAGAGACTTGATTAAGAAAAGTTTAGTGCTCAAGGTGGTTTTGGAAATGTGAAATTCTGCTTTTGCCTTTTAAAGATGTGTATAGCACCTGAGATTTTTAACACTCTGAGAAATCACACACAAAAGAAACCAATTTGTTTAACCCAATATCCCCCAACCTCATTTAATTCATGCCTCCTGACCCCCTCCCCCCAAATCATTTATTACTATCCTGTGCAATTAACTTTCCAAAATTCATAATTTGGGGCATACTGATTTAAATATGGAAGAGAAAGATCTGGCATCAGTCTGCTAGATTCATGTTCTAGCTGAACTCTTTAGTGACTATGTGCTATTGGACAACTTACTTAGCCCAATTACCTCATCATATAAAAGGGATTGGAGAATAATTGTTACCATATGCAATTATCCAGAGAACTACATGAGGTTATGTATAGATACACAAATTAAGTAGCATTGTGCATGGCACAGAGCAAGCCCTCAGTAAGCGATAAATATTACTAGTCTCATATTTCACGGATAACCACAGAAACACTTAAAGAAAAACAAAGACAGTTATAAAATGTAACAGATTTTGTAAACCACTTCCATGGGAGAAACCACTATATTAATGTCAATCAACAAAGGGCTTGAAAAAAATCTTGTTGCTTTTATAGAAAGCAAGAGGCTTTTAGATGGTACTGTGCATAAGGAAAATAGAACACCACCATTTGTTTGTTAATATACAGCTCTCCCAAGAAAAATGGTCTGAATTGTTGCTTGTAAGCTTTCAGATTTAAATTCTCTTGGGTGACAAACGTTTCTGATGATCAAAAACAGATTGAGGAGCTGCTGTAAGGGGCGCTCTTTCAGCTAACTTCCATCCTGCTGAGCGGGTTCAGGAAGAGCGTACATCTCTCCCAGCTGCTTCCGCTGTGCATTTTACTCATATGCTGACAGACGGTTTTGCTGGTATAATTAGCCTCATTTGACATACAGATGATTTGAGTTGTGCTTTCTCTTAACAATGCTGTGCAGCTGCCATCTCACATCAGAATCCAATCCCCATCCCCAAAGAAAGCAGCTCGCTGTGCGACTGCTAAGTCTTCTAGCCGGGTAGGGCGTCACAGATCAGAATCTCTGGTGAGGGTTAGGGAGTGCACTGAATCTCTGGGGCCCACCCAGAAGCTACTCAACCGGACTGCTCTGGTTTGGGTTCAGGGATCTGTATTTTTTGAAAGCTCTCCAGGTGATTCAGAAGTGTAAATAACCACAGGAATCACAGGGCTATGGCAAGCCACCCATTTTACAGATCAGGCTCAGATAGCTTAAGGAACTGCATCTCATGAAGTTCACAGTGCACCACCTCCAAATACAGCCCCTTGGAATACGGAAAAGTTTAAGCTGAAGGTGTTTCAGAAAAGGCAAGAGCAGGAATGACTCTCTGACCTCTCCTTCCCTGGCTCAAGCAAGTCCTAAGTCCCTCATCAGAGAGGTGCCCTCCCTTCACGTGGAGTAGAGTCCTTAACTCCTAAGACAGGACACCAGGAGGAATCCAAACAGCCTTGCTGAATTTCACCCCGTTTACTACCTTTAGCTCGTATCCTTTCGTCCTGTCACATGTTTCTCCATGATTTTCTACTCTTCATTAAACTTAGCATAAAATCACTCAGGTTTAAATTTTCTTGGGGTATTCATTTTCATATGAAGCCTCCTGTGTCATGTAAAACTTCTTAAGTATATTTGTATGCTTTTCTTTTGTTTATCTGTCTTTTGTCGATTTACAGGGTCTCAACTGGAGAACCATAAAGGTAGCAAAAAAATACTTTTCTCCTGGCCTACTCTAGGCATGTCAGCTCTGTGCTTCAGGGCGTTCATCTGCAAAAGTGGGATGATAAGTGTACCTACTTTAAATATTTTAGTTATTTATTTACTTACTTATTTATAGAGAATGAACGTGCAAGATGGGGCTGGAGGGGCAGAGGGAGAGGGAGAATCAGACTCCCCTGCTGAACGAGGAGCCTGACATGAGGCTGGATCCCAGGACCCCAGGATCATGACCTGAGCCTGAGGCAGATGCTAAACCGACTAAGCCACCCAGGTGCCCCAGCTACTTTAGGATTTTTTAAAAACCTAAATGACACAATCCCTGGTAAACACTTATTTAACATCAACTATTATTATATTTTCACAAATAAATTGTATGAATTTTTTCTGCCTAGAAAGTCCCTGATCCCTAACAAATACTGTTCAAGATAGGAATAAATGGCTGTTTGGCTTTATTCTTCCCAACAACACATAGAATACATGTAAAAGAAATATGTAAAGCTTGATACATTTATGAAAAGTCCTGATGGTAAAAGGAAGCACTTCTTCCTTTGATCTACTTATTTTTCCATCCCACATTCATTCAGGATGGGGAAAACTACAGGTAACCCACATCCTCCTTTAGCCCCAAGCACTACTTATAAATGAACATGACTTCTATAAATGCTTTCCAAATGTTACTAAATAAATCAGTTCTGTCCTGTTTGTGGCACCCTATTCTCTTATGCAATTTCATCTGGATCACCAGCATTCTGCTCACTGGCTGCAAATTGCCTGAAGACTTTGGGAGAGCAAAATAAATGCCTGGCTCTCTCCTCAAATTTCTCTGACCCATGGTCGCATAGCCTCAGAATGGACTCCTAAATTTATGAGGCAAGTATTTCTCTACAGCCAAAATTCCCAGCCTCTCTTGCTTTTACCAGACCCCAGAGTAGCTCAAATTACAAGCGGATATTTACTATTCCATCTTAATTGTTTTGTAAGCCATCTCAAAATTGTGAAGTTGAATTCATTTGATTTGGGTTTAATTTCAAAGATGAATTAATTCTCTATATGTCCGAAGGGTGTGAGGATGTTAATACACTGCTACTAATACAGCTACTACACTAAGTATCACCAGCACTGCCACTTACTACTGCTACTACTATTACTACTATTGTTGTTATAATGTTTATTACTGTTGCTCTTACTATTGCTATGAATTTGACAGCTGGCAGCTACTACTACTGCTAGTCATTTTATAGCCACTTGGGGCACCTGGATGGCTCAGTTGATTGAACGACTGGATTTTGGCAGGTCGTGGATCACATCATGATCTCAGGGTCATTAGATTGAACCCTGAATTGAGCTGGTGTTGGTGTTGGGCTCTGCACTCAGCAGAGGGTCTGCTTGACATCCTCTCCCACAGCCCCTCCCCCCATGCTCTCTCTGTCAAGTAAATAAATAAAATCTTTAAGATAACAATCTTTAAAAAAGATTTTATTTATTTACTTGGCAGAGAGTGAGAGAGAGCACAAGCAGGGGGAGCAGCAGAGGGAGAACCAGGTCCTCCACTGAGCAGGGAGCCAAATGCAGGACTTGGTTCCAGGGCCCTGAGATCATGACCTGAGCCAAAGGCAGATGCTTAACTGACTGAGCCACCCAGGCATGCCAGCTAGAGAGATTTCTTAACCCAAAATTTAGAACATCCCAACGAGAGCTGTGAATTTTTTTTTTTTTAATAAGGACACTGGAATTTTAGTGAAAATGAAGTCACCCAAATGATTTGAGGAAAATTCAAGAAATAAATAATCCAATCTTTAAACAAATCACACATCAGTGTGAGCCTCCTATTATTAATTTTTGGTAAACATTTAAAATAATTGTGAATTTCTGAACTGAGAAAATTGTCTTTTCCGAACTGATGACTGCAAAAACTTTTTACCACAGGGCATATTATAAGAGTGATGTTCCTCAGGGTGCCTGGGTGGCTCAGTTGGTTGAGCCTCCGACTTGGATTTTGGCTCAGGTTATGATCTCAGTGTTGTGAGATCAGGCCCCGCACTGGGCTCTGTGCTCAGTGCAGAGTCTTCTTGAGATTCTTTCCCTTCCCCTCCCCCCATTTGTATGTTTGCGCATGCTCTCTCTCTCTCAATAAATAAATAAAATCCTTAAAAAAGTGACCATAATGCACTTTGTGACCTGTTGATCTAATCAAGTCAAATGAAGAAATCAGAACGTGTGTGTTTACATAGGAAAAAAAAAAGGCTGGAAAGAAATACTTTAAAATGTTACAAGCCCAAGTGGAGACATTACCAATGTTTGTATTCTGTTTCATTTTTTGATCCAGCCTTTTCTACATTTCCAGAATAACAAATAAATGCTGCTTTTACATTTTAAAACACAGATAATAGCCCCAGATAATCTTTAAGTCAATTTCAGAATAACTGCCTAAATCTTGTCACTTAGGCTATGAATAACCTGTTAAAACAGGTAAAAAGTAAGTGCAGGTCTGATCAGACACACAGAACAAAATACTTTAACTCTTAAATCATCAGCATCTTTTAAAACCCATTCATATTTTTCTCCGGCATTTGTAAATGTAGCGGGCAATGTCAAGATTTTCTTTTTGGATACCTCACAAATATGACATCCCCCAACTACTTTGATAAAAGTCCACATTCTTGAAGGCAGAGATATTTTAAAAACTTAAAAACTGAGAGCAAACCCAAGATTTTTTGATGGCTGTCTACAACACATTTTGCTATAAAGAGGTTTCTTCCATCAAGCCACACATTCGTACTCGGTTAAAAGCAACAGTGATTATACAGCACTGTGCATGTACTTATGCCATTGAACTGTATACTTAAAAATGGCTAATCTGGTACATTTTATGTTATGTATGCTTTACCACAATAACAAAAACTAAGGGTGGTGAAATACATTTAGGTAGCATATTTTATTTTGAAAGTTCCTCACAACGTTCAATATTTAAAAGTGTGTTCATAGGGGTGCCTGGGTAGCTCAGTTGGTTGAGTGTCTTGTCTTTAGCTCAGGTTGTGATCTCAAGGTCCTGGGATGGAGCCACGTCAGAGTTCCTGCTTGGTGGGGAGTCTATTTCTCCCTCTGCCCCTCCCCCTGCTTGTGCTCTCTCTTAAATAAATTTGACAGAGAGGGAGAGATCACAAGGAGGCTGGCAGAGAGAGAGGGAGAAGCAGGCTCCCTGCAGAGCAGGGAACCCTTGTGGGACTTGATCTCAGGACCCTGAGATCATGACCTGAGCTGAACGCAGAGGCTTAACCCACTGAGCCACCCAGGCACCCCTAAATACCTAAATAAATAAAATCAAAAAAATAAATAAATAAGAGAGTGTTCACAGAATTATTTATTATAGTGACCTGGAAACAACCTAGATGCTCAACAATGGGGGACTAATCAAAGTATATCCTATTCTAACTACCTAATACCTCAAAACCTGTTTTAAAAATTGATATAAAGCTATTTTATTATGGAATCTTATCTATAATTTATGGAGTGAAAAATGCCTGTTATTAAATGGCATAATGTGTTAAATTTTAAAAAACATATTAGTATAATCCACCTATATTTATTTTATATATAAACACAGAAAAAGTCTGGCAGGATATTTATCAATATGAAGCAGGGATCCTTGTTTTCTTCTTTAAACATTTCCAAATTATTTGAATTTGGAAGTGCATATGTACTTTTATGATCAGAAAAAAAACATCAAACCATATTTTAAGTGTGTATTAATATATAGGTGATATCCTTATAAGGGCCATTCTCTATAGGCATTATCACAAAGGGGCTACCATGGCCCCCTGGTTTACTATATTTAAGTAAAAACTTAAAAATGGGTTATATGTGAAACTAATATAACATTGTAGATTAATTATACTTATGTAAAAAATGAAGTATAAAAGAAAACAACAGGGATAATTATTTTTAAGGGAAAGACAAAAAGTAAATGATTCAGGGAGTGTAATTATGTGGGGGGAAAACCCACCAAAGTCGGTAATTTGAGGGGTGCCTGGGTGGCTCAGTTGGTTAAGCAACTGCCTTTGGCTCACGTCATGATCCCGGAGTACCAGGATCGAGTCCCGCATCGGGCTCCCAGCTCCAAGGGGAGTCTGCTTCTCCCTCTGACCTTCTCCCCTCTCACGCTCTCTCTCACTCTCTCTCTCTCAAATAAATAAATAAAATCTTTTAAAAAATCAGTATTGGGCGCCTGGGTGGCTCAGTGGGTTAAAGCCTCTGCCTTCGGCTCAGGTCATGATCCCGGGGTCCTGGGATCGAGGCCCGCATTGGGCTCTCTGCTCTGCAGGGAGCCTGCTTCCTCCTCTCTCTCTGCCTGCCTCTCTGCCTGCTTGTGATCTCTCTCTCTGTCAAATAAATAAATAAAAAATCTTAAAAAAAAATCAGTATTTTGAACATGTGTTAACTGCAGATTAATTTATAGATTTTAAATTTTAAAATAATCCTATTTAAGATATTCAGAAAAATTAAGATGTTTTAGTTAACATTTAAGATGTTCAGAAAAATGAAATATAACTTCTCTTTCAAAGTAATTATAAATTATCAAACAAGAAAGTGTAAAAATAAAAATCTTAGAAATAAATAGTATAATTATGGGAATGAACCATAAGATAAACTCCAGCTGGACACAGGGTGTATTTCTGAATGGGAACATAGAACTGTAATGTTTGGAATATAGCATGATTCTAGGGCTCCCACATTTGTTTAACAGAAAATCCAGAATAAGAGAGTGGGGAGAATGATGACGAAGCAGCATCTGAAGAGAAATTATTCCTTATTTTCCAAAATTGAAGCAAGATTTAGGTCCTCTGAGTGAAAGTGTTTTCTGAAGACTGAGCAAAATAGGTTTTGAAACATTTAAAACCATCTGCAATTTTAAAACAGCTGCACCTCACCATACTTAGACAATATGTAGTAAAACTAGAGAACTTCAGAGAAACTACCAGAGGCAAAAGAATCACCAAATTCAAGGTAGTGGCTCTCTCTGGACAGGGAGAGAGACAGGAGTAAAAGCAAAAGGTAACCTAGGACCTCAACATTAGCGATCATATTTGACTCATTCAAAAATGACCTGAAGCACTGTTGATGGGCGTGTAAAATGGTGCAGCCACTCTGGAACACAGTATGGTGGTTCCTCAAAACATTAAAAATGGAACTACTGTATGATTTAGCGATCCTACTTTTAGAAGTACATCCAGAAGAACTGAAAGTAGGATCTCTAAGAAATATTTACACATCTATGTTTGTAACAGCATATTCACAAGAGCCAAGAGGTGGCTATTAAGCCAACCCAAATGCTCATCAACAGATCAATGGGATAAGCAAAATGTGGTGTATCTATCTATAGCTACAGATATCTAATGGAATATTATTCAGCCACAAGGAATAAGGAAATTCTTTCATACACTGCAATGTGGATAAAACCTTAGGACATTACGCTAAGTGAAAAAGCCAGTCATGCACACACACACAAAATACTGATACCTCATGATTCCACTTATATGAGGCATCTACAGTAGTCATATTCATAGAATCAGAAGGTAAAATGGTTGTTGTTAGAGGCTGGTGGAGCTGTTTGATGGGTACAGAGTTCCAGTTTTGTAAGATGAAAAATTCTGAAGATGATTGCATAAGAGCATTAATATACTTAACACTATTGAATTATACACTTTAAAATGAATATGATAGGGCGCCTGGGTGGCTCAGTGGGTTAAAGCCGCTGCCTTCGGCTCAGGTCATGATCCCAGGGTCCTGGGATCGAAGCCCGCATCAGGCTCTCTGCTCAGCAGGGAGCCTGCTTCCTCCTCTCTCCTCTCTCTCTGCCTACTTGTAATCTCTCTCTCTGTGTCAAATGAATAAATAAAATCTTTAAAAAAAAATGAATATGATAAAAAATGGTTAATATCTTAAGTTTTATATTATGTGCTAATTCCCACAATATAAAAAATATCTGAAAAATTGTTGAATGAAAAATATTTAAAGTAATTAGATGATCAAGATGTGCCTGCTAATATTTATCAAGTGATATTTGCAAGTGACATATCTGATAGAGTTGGTATCCAAAATATATACAGAGCTTATAAAATTCAACACCCCAAAAATGAATAATCCAATTAAAAATGGGCAGAGGACATGAATATTTTTCCCAAAAAGGCATATAGATGGCCAACAGACACATGAAAAGATGCTCAATGTCACTGATCATCAGGGAAATGCAAATCAAAACTACAATGAGATATCACTTCACACCACTCTGAATAGCTAAAATCAACAACCTAAGAAAAAACAGGTGTTGGCAAGGATGTGGAGAAAGAGGAACCCTTTTACACTGTTGGTGGGAATGCAAACTGGGGCAGCCACTCTGGAAAACAGTGTGGAGGTTCCTCAAAAAGTTAAACATAGATCTACCCTATGACCCGCCAAGTGCTCTACTAAGTATTTACCTAAAGAATACAAAAATACTAAATCAAAGGGATATATGCACCCTGATGTTTATAGCAGCAGTCTACACTAGCCAAATTATGGAAATATTTCAAGTGTCCAACAACTGATAAATGGATAAAGAAGATGTGGAATACGTACAATGGGGTATTACTCAGCCAAAAAAAAAAAAAGAAAGAAAAAAGAAAGAAATCTTGCCATTTTCAATGATGTGGATAGAACTAGAGAATATTATGCTAAGTGAAATACATCAGAGAAAGACAAATACCGTATGATTTCACTCATATGTGGAATTTAAGAAATTAAACAAATGAGCAAATGTTAACAAGAGAGAGGCAAACCAAGAAATAGACTCTTAAGTATAGAGAACAAAGTGATGGTCACTTTGGGGGGTGGGGGTGGGGAGGATGGGGGAAAAGGTGATGGGGATTAAGGAAGGCACTCGTGATGAGCATCGGGTGTTGTAGGGAAGTGTGCAATCACTATGTTGTCCACATGAAACTACTAATAGATCGTACATTAACTAACTGGAATTTATTTTATTTTTTATTTTTTATTTTTTATTTTTTTAAAGATTTTATTTATTTATTTGACACAGAGANGTACATTAACTAACTGGAATTTATTTTATTTTTTATTTTTTATTTTTTATTTTTTTAAAGATTTTATTTATTTATTTGACACAGAGAGAGAGATTACAAGTAGGCAGAGAGGCAGGCAGAGAGACAGGGAGAGGCGGAAG
>LNAC01000733.1:300896-314030 GCA_002007465.1 Ailurus styani
GGCCTCGATCCCAGGACCCTGAGATCATGACCTGAGCCGAAAGCAGAGGCTTTAACCCACTGAGCCACCCAGGCGCCCAACTAACTGGAATTTAAATAAAACTTAAAAAAATGAAATTCAATTGGTATCTCAAACAAACATATCCAATACAGAAAACAAAGAGTTTCTATTCACTTTTTCTAAACTATTTTACAAAATAAAAAGCCACTTTTTAAAAAAGTTGAAGGTATTAAGTCTACCAATGGAAGAATGGGTAAAAAATTATGGTGTAGGGAAGACCACATAACAATAAAAATGAACTGCTGGTATTCTCAGCAACGTGACTGAACTACAAGAACCTTTGGTGAGTGAAAGAAGCAGACGCCAAACAACACATGCAGTAAGATTCCACTGGTAAAAAGACCAAAACCAAGTAACGCAAAACCTTGGAGATAGCAATCATAAGAAAAGTTGCTGATGGGGAGTGGGGATTGACTGGAAAGCTGGCCCTGAGGTTATTTCTGGGGCGACCGCTCTCTCTTGATTGGAGTGTTGGTTACATCAGGGGATCTGTTTGGCACAGCTCATCTATTTGTACATCTAAGATCTAGGCATTTCATGTCATGCTCATTTCACCCCAATGTATAAATAAACTTTTAAACAAAAGGCGGAGCTAGAACAACATCACAGGCCATTTGCATGTGGAAAAAAGAACCACAACACTGTTGGCACCAGATGCCTGAGGATACAAGGCAAAGGGCGCTTCAGTTGATTGAAATGAAGGAGAAATTTAGATACCACAATTCTGTTACTCAAGAAGCACTCACGACATTGGAGAAAAGGCCAGAGCTTCAAGAAACTTTAGAAGCGTAACCTGAAACCACATTCGGTGTCTCAAGAATTTTATCAAATCTTACTAAGGTACACACGAGCCTCCTCTTGGGTGTCTTTCCAAAGAAAGGGCTAAAAAATATGGTCATTGGAAATAAATTATTTTTTTCTCTTTTTAAATAAACTTAATTTTAATTATGTAAATCATACAAGCTTATTATAGAAAAAAATTGGAACTACAGATCCACAGAAATAAAAAATTGAAAGAACTGGTTAAAAGATAATGGTTTTTAACATTTTGTGTGTATGTGTGTGTGTTTGAAATGCTATAACTTTTTAAGATTGTTTCCTATCTTTTTGATTATGTAAGTGAGATTCTGCAAATCCCATTTTGCAAAAATCTGTGACTGTCTTTATTGGAGAGGATCCAACAGTTAGACGTAATTAATCATACTTGTCCCTATACTCACTGTGTGATCTTAAAATGTTTTCCTCAGTTTCTCTTTTTCTAAAGATGGGTCTATTGTCTTCTAAGAGAAATTAAGTTTGTCTTTCCAATGTTACCATTTATGACATGGAATGTGTATGTTTTTTCAAACATTTTCAAGGTGGCAGTATTTTTCCATGAATAATTTCTTCCTGCAAATACAAAAGCATCATTACTTATACTTGTGTATGAAACATGATTACAAATGACTATACAACATGATTTTTAAAAGGAACACACTGGAGTTTACAAACTCTATTGAGCATTTTCTTATGTGTAGTCTTTTTGATAGGAAGTATACTGTGCTCGATTCGGCAGCACATATACTAAAATTGGAACGATAGGAAGTATACTTATTTAAATGGTTCTGGCATTTATTAAAGCATCTCTGCAGTGTCTCTTTGAGAGCAACTGTTAGTCTAGGGTGGCCTCTGTTAAATATTCNTATTTAAATGGTTCTGGCATTTATTAAGGCATCTCTGCAGTGTCTCTTTGAGAGCAACTGTTAGTCTAGGGTGGCCTCTGTTAAATATTCTTAATTTGACTATTTTCCATTAGAACCCAAGCAAGGTGGGGTGCCTGGGTGGCTCAGTTAGTTAAGGCCTGACTCTTGATTTTGGCTCGGGTCACATGATCTCAGGGTCCTGGGATTGAGCCCTGTATCAGGCTCCGTGCTCAGCAGACAGTATGCTTGAGATTCTCTCTCTCTTTGCCCCTCCCCCACTCTCTCTGATCTCAAGCTGTCTCTAAAATAAATAAATAAATCTTAAAAAAAAAAAGAACACAAGCGATGTAAAATCAGGGACTGTGTCTGTCTCATCTGCTTTGCTATCCCCATTGCCCAGGAGAGATGAAGAGGACTTCAAAGCTTAGTTGAATGAATGGTAAAATTCCCAATGACCGAGAGTCACTTGATTGCTGAAATAATTTAGTCTCTTGAGATAACTCTTTGCCTCCTCTCTCTTTTTTCCAGGGTGGTTGGAAGTTAATGAGTCAGGTTAAGAGTGATAGGAAGTGGGTCCGGGGAGTCAGCAGGGGTTAGATAGCGTCTAGATGGTAAGGGGTTCATATCTGATTCTAAATGCAATTGGAAGCCACTGCAAGGAATTGCAAGGGAATAAGATGATCTGTACCTTTAGAAGATCCCTCTAAATACAAAAGGGAGACAGATTTTTATGGGGGCAAAAGTAGAAGCACAGAGATGCTGAAGAAGCTGCTGCAGAAACCCGGAAGAGACAAGATGGCAGTGTGAGCCAGAGAGGTCCTAATGTCAGTGGTGACAAGTGCACTGTTCCTGAATGCATTTCGGTGGTAGAAATGCAGGGTTGTAGGAATCCAGTCAGCAGGAGCTAAGCAGCAGTGTCTTTCACACGTCTTATGGAGACAAATAAATCCGAACCGTCCATTCAGTCTTCAGATTTCTCAGTATAAGATGAAAATTCCAGAGAATGGGTATATGATTATCTTAGCTTAGACGCCTTGGGCAGGGGGCACTTTGACTGGGCATTCCACAAAAACTCTTATCCAGTGAGGAAAGGATACTGCCCCAAGAATTACTGGGGTGCTGTTATCTGGAAAAGAAGGAATAGTTGCTGGATTGGCAAAAATATGATATCCCCCTACATGTTGTGCTAAGTTCATAACCATATCAATGATTCTTTGCTGAAAAAGTCATAGCATATTATTGAACATGTTAATATTAGTTAATAAAGCATTAGTGCAAGACACAAAGAAAACAGTGTGTAAAACAATTATGATATTGATCCCTACTGTTTTCTCCCACACCTAGGCTGCCTCCTAAAGTCAAGTTCAATTTGACAAGCTTTTGTTAAGTTTTAAAGTTTTGAGAGACTTCTGTTGCATTTAAAAAAAATCTACTAGGCTTTCCAGAATTCAGATGAAAACCCCAGTTTCTATGATAAAATCATGTTCTCTTTAGAGCACACCAGAAGTTGCTTTCTCCACCTTATTCTTTCTGTTCACTACTCATGGGACCAGAATAATACATGCCACTTTGTATTATGCCAGGTAACACAAACTAGGTAACTGTAAAGTAGCAGAAAAACCACTTAGTTGGATAGCAGAAGGCTGGAGACTGTCTCTTATAAGCTCTTTCCCACTTACCCTCAAGTGAAGTTTCCTCCTCTGTGAAATGTTTCAAATGTATACAACTAACAGGTAGCAGGAGAAACTGACACAGAATATCTGTGAAGGCATTTAGAAAACTGCAAAGAATTATACAAATGTGAATTACGATTAATGCAGACTATTTCAAAATCAGGAACCCCAATCTCTTTGTATTACTTTAAAAAAGATTTTATTTGTTTATTTATTTGACAGAGAGAGCGAGATTACACGTAGGCAGAGAGGCAGGCAGAGAGAGAAGGAAGCAGGCTCCCTGCTGAGCAGAGAGCCCGATGCGGGGCTCGATCCCAGGACCCTGAGATCATGACCTGAGCCAAAGGCAGAGGCTTTAACCCACTGAGCCACCCAGGCACCCCACTCTTTGCATTTCCTATTAAGTTCTCTGTCTTGTTTCTCTTGTCTGTCGTCTTCTCCATTCTCCCTTGTTTATACATTTGACTTGGATATCTCCTGTGCCCTATTTTCCTTGCTGCCCTCAACCTAAAATTAAAAAACAAGAAACAAAAAACAAAAAATCAGCCTAAATATCCCTTCTTCCAAGAACCTGAATCTGTTCTTCCTCTGTCTGTGTAGGATTCTTCCTCTTTGGGTCCTCAGCCACCTGGGCTACCTCTCTCAGAACACGTGTCACACTGTACTGTTTCTAGGATTTAAGGGTCTCTGTTATTAAATCTTTTCCTTGTGCATTAATTCTTCCATTTCATGATTTTGTCTTTCTCTCATGTTAGTTGTCTTATCTGTTCGGTGCTTTACATGTGTGTGTGTGTGCATGCTCATCTTTACATGTGAGATACACTGTTACCTGTTGTGATTGTATGTGCTACCGCAGCCGTATGACACCGATTATGAATCAGGACCATGCATGTTGCTGGACAGGATATGCCAGCTGTTAGTTCTCCAAATGGTAATGTTTTCAATTAGCATATTTTTTCCCTTTCTTTACCATGTAAAAGGGAGGAGAGATGACATTCTCACATATAAAAGATAACTATTAGTAAAATGATGCAAAATTTACTTAGTTAATGTAATAATTTAGTACAGTGACAGAGGGTAACTAGACCTCACAAGGTGACCATTTCACAGTGTACAAAAATATCAAATCACTGTGTTGTATATATGAAACCAATATACTGTTGCATGTGAATTGTAATTTAATATAAAAAGGCTATAAAGGGTGGTTATTCTTTGCATTATGTACAGCAAAAGATAGGCCAATGTTTCATGCATCAGAAAGCTTTGTAAGGACAAGGGCTATCAGCGTTCTTTACATCTTTTCATGGTTCAGTGCACACAAAAAGTTATCAAGTATTTTGATTGAGCGAATGAATGAGTTAATGAATGAGTGATGTAGGAGGCTGGGGAGAAAAGGAAGATACATATGGTACTTATCAAAAGTATCAAAAGTGCTTACCAAAAACAATTTGAAAAATGTATGTGGTCAATAGGAACACAAAGCCACAACTCATATGTCCCCCTCTTTGCTTTGCCCTTTGGACCAGACCTTTCCTTCAGAGTCTCTGGTGTGCAATGAAGCTTACACAAGGGAATTCTGCCTCCCACTCTATCAGGACNATCAAAAGTGCTTACTAAAAACAATTTGAAAAATGTATGTGGTCAATAGGAACACAAAGCCACAACTCATATGTCCCCCTCTTTGCTTTGCCCTTTGGACCAGACCTTTCCTTCAGAGTCTCTGGTGTGCAATGAAGCTTACACAAGGGAATTCTGCCTCCCACTCTATCAGGACACAGATATCATCATCTTGCAATTGTAGCAGCCGGGAGAGCAACAAAAGTGTCAGCTTGCGCAGCAAGGCCATTGGAGGTGGTGTGACAACTTTTAAAACACTTGAACCAAAAATAACCAATCATAGTCCCAAATAGCCAACTTTACTGTAGCTGGTCTTCAAGTACCTTTTTTTTAAAAAAATATTTTATTTATTTATTTGACAGAGACACAGCGAGAGAGGGAACACAAGCAGGGGGTGCAGGAGAGGAAGAAGCAGGCTTCCTGTTGAGGAGGGAGCCCACGGGGCTCGATCCCAGGACCCAGGGATCCATGACCTGAGCAGAAAGCAGATGCTTAATGGACTGAGCCACCCAGACACCCCTGGCTTTCAAGTTCTAACTGAAAGTCACAGTCGATTCTCCCTGTGAGCTGTTATTGTTGTAGATGGAAGTGTGGAATTAGAGATGAGTCAGTCATTGTTTCTCCAGTTTTTAAGGTGCAGCCAATATGCAGGATTATTTCAGAGCTTTTCTGGTGTCACTGGTTCATATTACATTCCTTAGTAAACCATTTCACTGGGCCATGAAATCTTTTGAGCAATACAGTTCTTACTATCTTCGGAAGTCCATATTTGGAAACACAGGTTTTCTTCCCTGAGTTCAGAAATTTAACCTACCCATAAAGGAGAAACAACCACAACACTAATGGGAGAGTTAGAACTGGACATGGATTGGTGGTATCCCCAACACCACCATTGTTTTTCGTCACAGTGAAGTTGTGTCCCTGATCCGATAATCAACATCATTCCTTACATTCTTCACATACTTCCTGGGGCCTATTTTTAAATTAATGAAAGTGTCACATACTAAATGCTTTCAAACAAATTTCACACTGTTGGGTCCATTTTTTCCCTGATAAACAACACCGAATGATTGATTTAGCCATCGCTCACTGTCTTCAGTTGCCAGACATTCCCTGACTTTGCTCAGCAAATGTTTCCATGTAACACAAACTAGCATCCCTTTAGAAAATACTTGTAGGTATGATGGAGGCTTCTAAAATTGAAAAAAATATTTATCTGCCTCTGCCCAACTGCAATCCACTGAAATGTAATCTGGGGATTATGGAGGGTCATTTGGTACATTTACAATAACAACCACCCAGCAACGAGAGGAATAAAAGTGCAAGGCTTTGGGAAAGAGGCAAGGCAATGAGGACATGGTATTTGAATGTTTCGTGTCAATGTTGGCATTCATTTTGGGGGCAAAATCATTTTGTTGTCTTTTTTTTTTGCCATTTTTACTAAAATAATTTTGAGGCTTTTTATATGTCATAGCATGTGTAATTTCTATGAACATGGTTTTCCCTTTTTTCCCCAAAATAAATGTTTCAAAAATGGAGAGAAATAATATTCTCAAGTTTCATGAAAAAATAAAACTAAGGTAGTCACTAGCATTTTTTGATCTAAAGTAAATTTATTTCTTGTATTTATCCTAAAAGTTTTTCATTTTGTAGGCATCAAAATATACTTATAAGCTTAAACATCTCTTGAGAGCTCAAATTATGGATATAATATGCTTGTTGATCAGTTACTTAAATTATGAGTTTTGTGAGTGCAAAGTTAGTTTAGTAAACAGCACAACTCCCCAACTGCTACCAAGATATCTGAATAGCCTGCCAAGGCCATGTCAGGGCATGACCCAGCTGAAAATTACCACTACTACCACTGGCTGAGGCTTATATTACAAATCAAGATGACAAACACAGGGCACCTGTATTGCTACTCCCCTATGTCATGTCCATGGCAGACATTGCTAACTGATCATGATGCAATCTCCAAGCCCAGAGCAACCTTGGAGACCTTCACAGAGCCCCACACCAGGTAGCCACTATCCATCAGTTTGGTGTCTGAGATGAAATCTCTATTCAGCCCTCAATTAAAACCATTTAATGAGCGAGATAGCTGAATAAAGTGTCCCTCATTTGTATGCCTGCTGCAACAGCAATATTTTATCATCCTTCCATGAATGAAAGATAGAAATTTTAGGATCCAGGAAGGAGATTTTGAGCAAGCCCACACACACACACACACACACACACACACACACACACACACACACACACACACACACACACCATGCAGTTCAGGATTAAGGAAAGCAGGTGCACATCTGGCTGACTCTCAGCTACAGTCCCAGAAACTGCTCCATAACCTGAGAACTTAGCCACAACCTCATTTGGCTATTGTTCTGCCACCAACACCAATGCCAAGAGAACTAGAAGAAGTAATGCCCACCTATATGTCAAATAATTGACATACAAATCTTGCTCCCGGCTGCAGATTCTGAAATAGACCATGGCTCCATCCCTTCTCAGCCACAGTGTGGGAGCTCCTGGAGATAAGCTTGCCAAGCTTGCTAAGGCTACAGATTCTGAAGGGCCCTGAAGCTGGGCTCCAGCCTGTCCCAGCCACAGTTCATGAGCAGGCCTGCTGGCACAGGGACCCAGCAGGAGACACTCCTACCCATGCCTGGAGATCCTGAAAGGGCCCTACGCTTGGCTCCGGGTTCCTCATAGCTACAGTTTGCCAGTAGCCAAAAACAATTATAAGAGGGGCACCTGGATGTCTCAGCCGGTTAAGTATCTGAATTTTGATCTCACCTCAGGTCCTGATCTCAGGTCACCCAGTGTGGAGTTGACTTACAAAAAAGAAGAATTTAAAGAGACAAAGAAGGTTAATATATAGTGATAAAGGTATTGATTCATCAAGAGGATTTAACAATTGTAAATATATACACACCCAGCACTGGAGCACTTAAATATTTAAAGCTGATATTGAGAGAACTGAAGGAAGAAATAGATAGCAACACAATAATAGTAGAGGACCTCAGTACCCCACCTTCAATATTGGAAAGATCATCCAATAGTAAATTAATAAGGAAACGGTGAACCTCAATAACACTGTAGACCAAATGGACCTAACAGACATATATAGAACGTTCAACAGCACCAGAATACAATTCTTCTCAAGCACCGATGGAACATTCTACAGGACAGATCATATGTTGGGTCACAAAGCAAGTCTTAACAAATTTGAGAAAATTGAAATCATATCAAATATCTTTTCTGACCACAATGGTATGAAATCAGAAATCAGTAACACAGGGGAAAACTGAAAAATTCACAAATACATGTAAATTACACAACACACTCTGGAACAGTCTATGGCTCAAAGAAGAAATCAAAGGGAAATCAGAAAGTATCTTGAAACAAATGAAAATGAAAACATCAAGTCAAGTGCCAGTCTGGCTCAGTCAGAGGAGATTGTGTCTCCTGATCTCTGGGTCATGAATTCAAGTCCCACATTGTGTGTAGAGCTTAAGAAGGAAGGAAGGTAGGGAAGAAGAAAGAAAGAAAGAAAGAAGAAAGAAAGAAAGAAAGAAAGAAAGAAAGAAAGAAAGAAAGAAAGAAAGAGAAAGAAAAAAGAAAGGAGGAAGGGAGAGAGAGAAAGAAAGAAGAAAGGGAGGGAGGAAGGGAAGGAAGGAAGGAAAGAAAGAAAAGAAAAGAAAGAAAAGAAAAAAGGAGAAAGAGGGAGAAAAAACACAGTATATTAAAATTTATGGGATGTAGCAAAAGCAATCCTAGAGGGAAATTGATAATTAATGTCCACACTAAGAAAAAAGAAAGATCTCAACCTAACTTTATACCTCATTGAAATAGAAAAAGAACATACTAAACCCAAAGTTAGAAGAAGGATGGAAATAATAAAGATTAGAGCAGAAGTAAATGAAACAAAGATTAGAAAGACAAAAGAAAAAAAATCAATGAAACTAAGAGTTGGTTTTTTAGAAAGATAAACAATACTGACAAACCTTTAGTAAGAGTAAACAAGAAAAAATAGAGGACTCAAATAAATGAAATTATAAATAGAAAAGGAAACATGACAATTGATACCACAGAAATACAAAGGATCATAAGAGATTATTATGAATAATTATATGCCGAAAAATTGGATAACCTACCAGAAATGGATACATCCCTAGAAGCAATCTGCCAAGATTGAGCATGAAGAAACAGAAAATCTGAACAGACCAATAATAATTGCAGAGCTGAAGCAGTAATCAAAAACCTCCTAACAAAGAAAAGTGCAAGCTCAGATATTTTCACTGGTAAATTCCACCAAATATTTTAGGAATACTAATCCTTCTCAAACTCTTTCCAAAAACAAACAAACAAACAAACAAACAAACAAACAAATAACAACAAAAAAAAAACCCCAAAAAACCAAAAACGAAGAGGAGGAACTCCCGAACTTATTCTTTGAGGCCTGTATCACCCTGATACCAAAGCCTAATAAGGTCACTATAAGAAAACTATAGGCCACTGAATCACTATGTTGCATACCTGAAACAAATATATCATTGTGTGTCAAATATACTCAAATAAAAAAAATTAAAAAAAAACTCTAGGCCAATATCCTTGATGAATATAGATGCTAAAATTCTCTATAAAATTTTAGCAAACTGAATTTAACAGCACATTAAAAGGATTAAGTGGGGTTTACATGATTAAGTGGGATTACCCTTAGGATGCAAGAATAGTTCAACATACACAAATCAATAAATGTGATACACCACATTAATAGAATGAAGGATAAAAGTCCTATGATCTTCTCAAATGATGTAGAAAATTTTACAAAATTCAGTACCTTTTTCCTGATAAAAGCTCTCAACAAATTGCATACAGAGGGATCATGCCTCAACATAATCAAGGCCATATATAATAAACCCACAGCTTACTCAGTGGTGAAAAGCTCAAAGCTCTTCGTCTAAAATCAGTAACAAGACAAGGGTGCCTACTCTCACCACTCCTACTTAACATAGTATTGAAAATCCTAGCCAGAAAAAAAATAAGAACAGAAAGTCCTAGCCAGAACAGTTAGGCAAGAGAAAGAAATAAAAGGCATTCAAATTGAAGAAGTAAAGTTACCTGTTTGCAGATGATCTGATTTTCTATACAGAAAGTCATAAAGATTTCACCAAATGTGTCGCATGCTGTAAAATTAACATACAGAAATCAGTTGTGTTTCTATACACAAACAATGAATATCTGAAAAAAAATAAAGAAAACAGTCTCATTTATAATAGCATCTAAAACAATAACATTCTTAGGAATAAACTTAACCAAGAAAGTGAAAGATCTATTTACTGAAAGCTATAACATACTGACACAAATAAATGGAAGGATACCTCATGTTTGTGGATCAGAAGAATATTGTTAAAATGTTCATACTATCCAAAGCTATTGGAAAGGTTCAATGCAATCCCTATCAAAATCCCTATGACATTTTTTACAGATGCAGAAAAAGACAATCTAAAAATTCATATGGAACCATGAAAGACCTTGAACAGGCAAAGCAATCCTGACAGAAACCAAAGCCAATGTTAACATACTTCCTGATTTCAAACAATACAGAACAGTAATCAAGACAATTTGTTACTGACATGAAAATAAATGCATGGGGGCTGTGCCTGGGTGGCTCGTTGGTAAAATGTCTGACTCTTGATTTTGGCTCAGGTCATGCATGGTCTCATGATTGTGAGACTGTGCCCCACATCAGGCTTTGCACTCAGCGTGGAGTCTGCATGAGATTCCCTCTCCCTCTCCCTCTGGCTCTTGCCCCATTCGCACTCTCTAAATAATCTTAAAAAAAAAAATACATAGACAAATCAGTATGTTACTGGCATTAAAATAAACACATAAACCAATGGAACAGAATTGAGAGTCCAGAAAAAAAGCCCATCCACTTGGGGGCAACTGGCTGGCTCAGTCAGTGGAGTGTGCAACTCCTGATCTCAGAGTTGTGCATTTGAGTGATAGGTATATTAACTAACTTTATTGTGGTAATCATTTCATCATAGTTATGTGTATTAAATCATCACAATGGACACCTTTAACTTATAAAATGTTATATTTCAATTACATCTCAATAAAGCTAAAAATAACCCCCATTTATCCAGAAGTTAGATTTTGTTCCTTGCAACTATGGTTAGGGATTTGGGGTACCATTTACTTAATTTCCCTTTCAGTGCTTTGATCCATGGAGTATACACAGGTATCACCAGCAAAAAGAAAAGCAAAGTGCAAGATTGTACAATGCTTGCCAAGAGTACCACACTCTAAAGCAAAGCCCTGGACTTGGCTCAGGTTCAAGGATGAAGTGAAACTCCTCCTTCTTATTCTCTCTTGCAGAATCTTGGGACCTGCCCACTGCGGACCTATGTAAAGTGTGGGGGTGGAGGAAAGAGATGGAGAGGGGGAAAGGAGTGTCAAAGAGAAGTTGAAGAACAGAGCATGTCAAGCTCTAAGAGGGGCCCTGAATATACTAAATACATGTTTAGTGACTGGGACATGTTCTTACAAGAAGAACCTGTCATTTATCTAAAATTAAAATCCAGGGCGCCTGGGTGGCTCAGTGGGTTAAAGCCTCTGCCTTCGGCTCAGGTCATGATCTCAGCGTCCTGGGATCGAGGCCCGCATCGGGCTCTCTGCTCAGCAGGGAGCCTGCTTCCTCCTCTCCCTGTCTCTCTGCCTGCCTCTCTGCCTACTTGTAATCTCTCTCTCTGTGTCAAATAAATAAATAAAATCTTTAAAAAAGAAAATCCAGCTGAACATCCTGAATTTTTATTTGCTAAATCTGACAGTCCTAATTTGGATACGATGCTGACCAGACAAAACTGTGGGTTTTAGGATAGAAGAAGGGCAACACAGATATTGAGTATGGGATGAACGACATCTGCTACAGGTAAGGATTATTATGTCCATTTTATAGATCAGAAACTAAGGCTTAGAGAAAGGAAGGAATAGAGTTAAATACCTATTAAGTTCTAAAGCTGGATTAGATTCCTGTGTCCGTGAACCGTGTTGTGTAGCCACTACGTTATTGGCCTGTGTGACTTAAGAGACTTCCAAAAGCAAGAGAGAGGTCAGGTTAAGTGTTGCTGAACAGTGATCACCCCACCAGTGAAATGTGGCCCAATGGAGGTAACACAGTCAACAGTCAGATTAGCAGCTCCTCCTCAAAGAGCAGTGGTTCTCTACGGGGGTTTGTGTCTCCTCAAGGGACATGTGACAACATCTGGAGACATTTTCAGTTGTCACAACTGTGGAGGGGATGCTACTCCACCTCTAGAAGGTGGAGGAGATGAATACTCGATGTGCTACACTGCACAGGACAGCTCCTGCAACAGAAGTATCTGGCCCCAAAGTCAATAGTGCAGAGACTAGCAAATTCCATCCTAGAGCAAAGAGGGAGTAGAGAAGTGTAGGAATAACCCCTAACACATACCCCTCTAAATACACCGAAGGAATTTGGACAAAGAGCCTGCATGAGATATCCCCTAACATCCAGGTCTTAGAACCAATCACATGCTATTTTCCTTCCCAGATTTGTACATTTATTTTTTCCTACAACACAGGAATGAAAGTGAAGAATATTCCAGGTTATATGTCCTATAATCAGAGAGACAGGGTTTGCTCTACAAACGAATTTTAGAATTTATAATTATGAGAATTGTAATTGTATTAGCACCACAATGGAACTATTTGGTTAAAACAAATTGCAGTAGGTACCCAAGCGATTTAACATCATTTAACTCTTAAGCCAAGCATAAGTGGAAGTAAATCTGCTACTTAAAATCATATTTATAAAACCTAATACTCTGTTTAGGTTCTTTGTTTTGTTTTGTTTTGTTTTTTAAAGATTTTATTTTTTCATTTGAGAGAGAAAGTGCAAGAGGGCATAAGTGGGAGGAGGGGCTGAGGGAGAGGGAGAAGCAGGCTCCCTGCTGAGCGGAGAGTCCAACATGGGGCTCAATCCCAGGACTCTGTGATCATAATCTGAGCCAAAGGCAGATGCTTAACTGACTAAGACACCCAGGCAACCATGAATTTTTTTTTTTTAA
>LNAC01000733.1:314172-434746 GCA_002007465.1 Ailurus styani
CCTCGATCCCAGGACCCTGGGATCATGACCTGAGCCGAAGGCAGCGGCTTTAACCCACTGAGCCACCCAGGCGCCCGAATTTTTTTTTAAGATTTTATTTATTTATTTGAGAGGGAGAGAGTGCGTGTATGCATAAGTGGTGGGGAGGGACAGGGAGAGAGGGAGAGGGACAAACAAACTCCTCCCCGAGTGCAGAACCCTATGGGGGGCTCAGGCTCCATGCAAGGCTGCATCCAAGGACTCTGACATCATGACCTGAGCCCAAGTCAGATGCTCAACTGACTGAGCCACCCAGGCTTCCCTCTGTTTAGGTTCTTTGGATCACCTGCACTACTGCTGTCCTCCACATGGGGAAGGAATCAAGAGGATTAGGGCGCAAACAAATTTGATCTTCCCAGATTGGCTTTGTTTTTGATTGAAGTATAGCCTGTGTCAAGGAATGGTTATCGACAGGTTGATTCATAGATCGCTCTAAATCAATATATGTACCTTTTCACAGATTATCTTCAAAGAAGGCTAACAGTTGCTTTATTGATATAGCTAATGGATTACTGGGAGCAGAGAGCTGGATTGGGCTACTTTACTACTTGTTAAAAATATGTAGTTGATCAGAATCTAGGCACTGTGAGCTTGGAACTACTTTCTTTCTCTTGCAGGGTTTACCTGATTACCTAGCTAGTCTTATGGCATGGTAACTTTTGACACTCCCCTACCTAAAAAAGACACCAAGCTGAGGATGTCTCTTTCCCTTGAGATTCTTGGTAGATCTCCAGCCCAGATCTTGCTCTATTGAGACCTTGCCAGATCCACAGTGTTTATCACGCCAACAGCTTTTCAAGGCTAGATTGGACCTTCATTGTTAGTCTAGCATTATTTATGCATCAAATCTACACATTACCATTTGATTATTGAGGTGCTTATGTTAGCTAACACCAGAATTTTAAACTGATTAAAGACACAAATTCCAAGAGTCTTTTCCAAATGGGATTCTAGCCAAAGCGTATTGGTTTCTTGAGTAACCAAAGGGGACGGTTACAGAGAGAGCTCATTTCTAAAGTGGTCCAATGGCATTAATCCCAAGGAGAGTGTATAGATCATCTACTCTGTTAGGTACCGTACAAGAGTATATCCTATCCGCTTCTATCAAAACAAATCAGCTTCCTCATTTCCAAATGAGAGATGAGCAGAATGACACTGGGCATGTAACCTAATAAAGCATCAGCTTGTTTATCTATAGAAAGGACTAATGGTAGGACTCATCTCGTGGGCATATTGTGAGGATTGAATGGGAACCTAACTATATGACAAGAGTATAACTATTGTTAGGTCTTATTATCATTATTTCTACTAACAAGGCCCTTGTGGTAAAGTGACCCCAAAGCCTTTATTCTTCCCACTATTCCACAGGACCTCCAAATAATAGGAGTCTCAGTTTTTTTCATTTATTTACATGCAATCGTAGGGATGGCTCAGATGGACCATACACACTGGCCTTTCCCTAAATCCCAAGTTTAAATTTAATTTCTAGAACACTCTCCTCCTACCCTGAGACCTCGAAGAATAGAAAAAACTATGGGTCAATCAAGTTGTGCATGCTCTTCTCTAGTTTTAAGGTATTCTCTCCTTCATATTTTTAGAAAATCTTGATTATTTTAGTCTGCTGTGCTTGGATTACAGCAAGATAAAGCACCCATTATCATGAGGATGGTTCTGTAGATACAATTCTTGGACAAGAACCCATTAAGTGGCAGGTGCCCTGTAATGATAATACCAAACTGCTTGCTATTGACTCTGTTCTAGGATAGCTACTCCCAGTATTACCTGATGTTGATGTTGATTATTACAAAAGTGATACATCTCCTTTAAAACAAATTAACAAGATAACAGCAATTTTGTGTGCCTGTGTGCACAAGTTCATAAAGATGCACAAAAAGTCAGAGGACACTTCCTCCAGGAAGCTTTCCTTGACTCCACCCTGCCCTCAATTATGTTGGTTGCCCACACCCAATTCCCAAGGGGTCCCTGATCATATCGTTTTGCACTATATTACAATTACTTATGAACTTGACTGACTCCCCGATTAGACTGCAAACTTCCAGGGGATGTAGCCCATGTCTGAAACTCCAGTATTTCTGTCATCTGGTGCATTACAGGTAATAATTTAATAACATAATAATTCATAAATAATTAATTCCATAAATAAATGAAGAGCATGTGAAAACCCGAGGAAATGAGAATGAACACAGAGTGTGTTTGGCATTGATGAGCATGAGGAAAGAAGGGGGAGAGTTTTGAATGGAGTGGCTGGTGGTCCTTGGATTTATTAAGCAGGAAGGCTAGCTAGAATATGGGACCTTAAGTATGCAGGCCTCATGCTGTGGAAAGTAGAAACCATTTTCCCCATTTCTTTTACTGTTTAAAATTTCTTTTACTGTTTAAAATTTTACTGTTGTAAAATTTGCTTTAAGTACCTACAATTCAGCGGCATTAATCGCATTCACCACTACGTGTTTCTGAAACTTTTCATCAGCCCAAATAGAAACTCTGTAGCTGTTAAGCAAGAAATCCCCATTCCCCTCTCCCCGCAACCCCTGGTAACCTCTCATCTACTTCTGGCCTCTATGAAGTTGCCAATTCTAGACATATCCTACGAGTGGAATCACATACAGTCTTTGTCTTTTTGGCTCTGGCTTATTTTACTTACCAAAACATTTCCAGGTTTATTCACATTGTAACAGGAGGACCATTTTTAAGCAGAGGAGTGGATAAGAGACAGCACTATCTTGGAAAGATACAGTGTTAGAAGGTGTCTGTTAGCGACGTGTGGGCTTATTTCTTATTGTGCAGAGACTTTAATACTTTTAAGTGGCTAGAAAACGAAACATTTCACAAGTCTGTCACCTACTCTTGATAGATACAGAGATTCTGTATTTTCTAGGGCTGACGGCACACGGAGTTTACAGTGAAACCTGTCAGAGAGTGACACCTGTTATGATGACACGGCCAGTGTGGGATACCACAGGGAGAAAGGACAGGGGTAGCGGACATCATGTTGGAAAGCAAGCGAAGGCTGTGTGACTGTGGGTGCTAGCTGCAGCAGTGGTCACAGGGTAATTACTGCCGGCTTCTTTACTATCTCCTACAGCCTTTAATGCTGCCTAGTGGCTGCCCGAAATGCTAGAATTGGAGAGTCTGCGATGTATGCAAAAATGTGTGATTCAACATACTGAGAATGATAACATGCTCCCATTTAATGTGTGAAAAGTGAACTCTACAGGCCAGAGACAGAGAAAGGGGAGAAAGAGACAGGGAAAAGCAGTTTAAATTTTGTAAGGAATTCTGATGGTCATTTCACTCATGAGCTTAGGCCCCAGAATCAATGTGAGCTGGGAAATATGCATCTATTTTCTCAGTTTCTATAGTGTGATCTTCTGTGGTGGTTGTGAACCTGGGGTTTTTTATTTATTTTATTTTTTTGAGAGAGTGTACATGTGTGAGTGGTGGATGGGGGAGGTAGGGGGGCTGAGGAAGAGGAAGAGAGAATCTTAAGCAGGCTCCACGCTCAGCACAGAGCCCAACATGGGGCTTGATCTCACAACCCCAAGATCTGACGTGAATGGATATCAAGAGTCAGACACTTAATGGACTGAGCAAGGCGCCTCGGTCTGGGGTTTAAAAATAAGTACTTTCATATGATGTAATCATGAAAGAGAAGCTACTACTTCCTCTGTGGCTCATGTGAAGAAGTTATCAGTGTATTCCAAAAACAGCTATTTTGGATTTACTGCAAGATGGTGTGTTGCTTTTTTAAAAAAATTAACGTATAATGTATTATTTTTTTCAGGGCTACATGTCTGTGATTCATCAGTCTTACACAATTCATAGCACTCACCATAGCACATACCCTCCCCAATGTCCATAACCCAGCCACCCCATCCCTCCCATCTCCCTCCACTCCAGCAACTCTCAGTTTGTTTCCTGAGATTAAGAGTCTCTTATGGTTGGTCTCCCTCTCTGGTTTCATCTTGTTTCATTTTTCCCTCCCTTCCGCTATGATCCTCTGTCTTATTTCTCAAATTACTCATAACAGAGAGATCATATGATAATTGTTTTTCTCTGATTGACTTATTTTGCTAAGCATAATATCCTCTAGTTCCAGACATGTCGCTGCAAATGGCAAGATTTCATTTTTGATGGCTGCATAGTATTCCATCATATATCTATATCTATATCTATATGTTGGGGTGTGTGTGTGTGTGTGTGTGTGTGTGTGTATAAGTGGTACCACGTCTTCTTTATCCATTCACCTGTTGATGGACATCTGGACTCTCTCCAGAGTTTGGCTATTGTGGACATTGCTATTATAAACATTGGGGTGCACATGACCATTCGGATCACTACATTTGTATCTTTGGGGTAAATACCCAGTAATACAATTGCTGGGTTGTAGGGTAGCTCTATTTTCAACTTTTTGAAGAACTTCCATACTGCTTTCCAGAGTGACTGCACCAGCTTGCATTCCCACCGACAGTGTAGCCGGGTTCCCCTTTCTCTGCATACTTGTCAACACTTGTCATTTCCTGACTTGTTAATTTTAGCCATTCTGACTGGTGTGAGGTGATATCCCAATAGTTCATTTTTGCCCTTGCTTCCCTTGCCTTTGGTGTTGTTTCTAGGAAGAAGTTGCTGCGGCTGAGGTTGAAGAAGTTGCTGCCTGTGTTCTCCTCAAGGATTTTGATGGATTCCTTTCTCACATTGAGGTCTTTTATCCGTTTTGAGTCTGTTTTTGTGTGTGGTGTAAGGAAATGGTAGTTTCATTCTTCTGCATGTGGCTGTCCAATTTTCCCAGCACCATTTGTTGAAGAGACTTTTTCCCATTGGACATTGTTTTCTGCTCTGTTGAAGATTAGTTGACCATAGAGTTGAGGGTTCATTTCTGGGCTCTCTATTCTGTTCCATTGACCTATGTGTCTGTTTTTGTGCCAGTACCATACTGTCTTGATGATTACAGCTTTGTAATAGATCTTGAAGTCTGGAATTGTGATACCATCAGCTTTTTGACCATCCCTTTGGCTATTCAGGATCTTTTCTGGTTCTATACAAATTGTAGGACTATTTGTTCCATTTCTTTGAAAAAAGTTGATGGTATTTTGATAGGGATTGCATTAAATGTGTAGATTGCTCTAGGTAGCATAGACATTTTTTAAAAAAGATTTTTATTTATTTATTTGACACACAGAGAGATTACAAGTAGGCAGAGAGGCAGGCAGAGAGAGAGAGGAGGAAGCAGGCTCCCTGCCAACCAGAGAGCCCAATGGGGGCCTCCATCCCAGGACTCCGAGATCATGACCTGAGCCGAAGGCAGAGGCTTTAACCCACTGAACCACCCAGGTGCCCAGCATAGACATTTTCACAATATTTGTTCTTCCAATCCATGAGCAAGGAACATTTTCCCATTTCTTTGTGTCTTTCTCAATTTCTTTCATGAGTATTCTATAGTTTTCTGAGTACAGATTCTTTACCACTTTGATTAGATTTATTCCTAGGTATCTTGTGGTTTTGGGTGCAGTTGTAAATGGGGTCAACTCCTTAATTTCTCTTTTTTCTGTCTTGTTGGTGTATAGAAATGTAACTAATTTCTGTGCATTGCTTTTATATCCTGACACTTTACTGAATTCCTGTATGAGTTCTAGCAGTTCTGGGATGGAGTCTTTTGGATTTTCCACACAAAGTATCATATCATCCACAAGAGTTTGGCTTCTTCTTTGCCGATTCAGATACCTTTTATTTGTTTTTGTTGTTCGAATGCTGAGGCTAGGAGTTCTATTACTATGTTGAATAGAAGTGGTAATAGTGGACATCCCTGCCTTGTTCCTGACCTTAAGGGAAAAGGTATCAGTTTTTCCCCATTGAGAATGATATTTGCTGTGGGTTTTTCATAGATGGCTTTGATGATATTGAGGTATGTACCCTCTATCTCTATACTGTGAAGAGTTTTGGTCAAGAAAGGATGCTGTACTTTGTCAAATGCCTTTTCAGCATCTATTGAGAGTATCATATGGTTCTTGTTCTTTCTTTTATTAATGTATTATATCACGTTGATTGATTTGAAGATGTTGAGCCAAACTTGCAGCCCAGGCATAAATCCCGCTTGGTCCTGGTGAATAAGCCTTTTAATGTACTGTTGGACCCCCTTTAACATTCTGGTAAAAATTTTTGCATCCATGTTCATCAGGGATATTGGTCTGTAATTCTCCTTTTTGATGGGGTCATTGTCTGGTTTTGAGATCAAGGTAATTCTGGCCTCATAAAATGAGTTTGGAAGTTTTCCTTCTATTTCTATTTTTTGGAAGAGTTTCTGGAGAATAGGTATTAATTCTTCTTTAAATGTTTGGTAGAATTCCCCTGGGAAGCCATCTGGCCCTGAGCTCTTGTTTGTTGGGAGGTTTCTGCTTCAATTTCCTTACTGGTTATGGGTCTGTTCAGGTTTTCTATTTCTTCCTTGTTCAGTGTTGGTAGTTTATATTTCTCTAGGAATGCATCCATTTCTTCCAGATTGTCTAACTTGCTGGCATATATTTGTTCATAATACATTCTTATAATCATTTGTATTTCTTTGGTGTTGGTTGTGATCTCTCCTCTTTCATTCATAATTTTATTAATCTGAGTTCTTTCTCTTTTGTTTTTAATAAGTTTGACCAGGGTTTATCAATCTTATTAATTCTTTCAAAGAATCAGTTCCTATTTTCATTGATCTGTTCTACTGTTCTTTTGATTTCTATTTCATTGATTTCTACTCTGATCTTTATTGTTTCTCTTCTCCTGCTGTGTTTAGGCTTTATTTGCTGTTCTTTCTCCAGCTCCTTTAGGTGTAGAGTTACCTTTCTTGTTTCTTGAGAAAGGCTTGTATTGCTATATACTTTCCTCTTGTATTGTTATATACTTTCCTCTCTGCAACCCATAGACTTTGAATAGTTGTGCTTTCATTTTCATGTTTCCATGAATTTTTTAAAAGTCTTCTTTAATTTTCTGGTTGACCTATTCATTCTTTAGTAGAATGCTCTTTAGTCTTCATGTATTTGAGTTCTTTCCAACTTTTCTCTTGTGATTGAATTTGAGTTTCAAAGCATTGTGGTCTGAAAATATGCAGAGAATGATCCCAATCTTTTGGTACTGGTTGAGACCTGATTTGTGATCCAGGATGTGATCTATTCTGGAAAATGTGCACTAGAGAAGAATGTGTATTCTGTTGCTTTAGGATGGAATGTTCTGAATATATCTGCAAAGTCCATCTGGTCCATGTGTCATTTAAAGCCCTTATTTCCTTGTTGATCTGTTGCTTCGATGATCTGTCCATTTCAGTGAGGGGGGCTATTAAAGTCTCCTACGATTATTGCATTATTGTCAATGTGTTTCTTTGATTTTTTTATTAATTGGGTTATATAATTGGCTGCTCCCATGTTAGGGACATAGATATTTACAATTGTTAGATCTTCTTGTTGGATAGACCCTTTAAGTGTAATATAGTGTCCTTCCTCAACTCTTATTATAGTCTTTGATTTAAAATCTAATTTGTCTGATATCAGGATTGCCATCCCAGCTTTCTTTTGATGTCCATGAGCATGGTAAGTGGTTTTCCCCTCACTTTAAATCTGGAAATGTCTTTGGGTCTAAAATGAGTCCCTTGCAGACGGCATATTGATGGGTCTTATTTTTTTGATACAATCTGATACCCTATGTCTTTTGAGTGGGGCATTTAGCCCATTTACATTCAGGATAACTATTGAAAGATATGAATTTTAAGGCCATTGTATTGCCTGTAAGGTGACTGTTATTGTATATTGTCTCTGTTCTTTTCTGGTCTATGTTCCTTTTAGGCTCTGTCTTTGCTTGGAGGACCCCTTTCAATATCTCTTGTAGGGCTGATTTGGTGATCACAAGTTCTTTTAATTTTTGTTTGTTCTGGAAGCTTTTTATCTCTCATTCTATTTTCAGTGACAACCTAGCTGGATATAGTATTCTTGGCTGCATATTTTTCCATTTAGCGCCCTGAATATAATGTGCCAGTCCTTTCTGGCCTGCCAGGTCTCTGCAGAAATCCTGCTTTCAGGATTTTCTCGTCATCTCTGAGATTTTTTAAGTTTTACTATTAGATGTTTGGATGTTGACCTACTTTTATTGATTTTGGAGGGGGTTCTCTGTGCCTCCCAGATTTTGGTGCCTGTTTCCTTTCCCAAATTGGGGAAGTTCTCTGCTATAATTTGCCCAATATGTGTTCTGTCCCCCTCTTTCATTCTTCTCATTCTGGGATCCCAATTATTCTAATATTGTTTCACCTTATGGCATCACTTATCTCTCGAATTCTCCCCTCATGATCCAGTAGTTGTTTATCTCTCTTTTTCTCAGCTTCTTTATACTCCACCATTTGGTCTTCTATATCACTAATTCTCTCTTCTGCCTCATTTATCTTAGCAGTTAGAGCCTCCACTTTTTATTGCACCTCATTAATAGCCTTTTTGATTTCAACTTGGTTAGATTTTAGTTCTTTTATTTCTCCAGAAAGGGATTCTCTAGTATCTTCTATGCTTTTTTCAAGCTCAGCTAGTATCTTAATAATCATCATTCTGAACTCCCCTTTCGACGTTGTACTAATGTCCGAATTGATTAGGTCCCTGGCAGATGGTACTGCCTCTTGCCCTTTTTTTTGAGGTGAGTTTTCCATTTTGTCATTTTGTCCAGAAAAGAATAGATGAATGAGAGAACAAAATGCTAAAAGGGTAAAAATAACTCCAGAAAAATATACACTAAACAAAGAGAAGAGACCTGAAACCAGGGGGAAAAGAAAGGGGGGGGGGAAGAATATGATCAGGCTGGTGAATAGAACAGAACCACATGCTAGATTTTTGGTGTATTCTGGTCTGTTAGAAGAAACTGCCTCCCAATATTTTAAAGAAAGAAAAACTTATATATATTATTTTGTGTGTGGGTGTGTGTATATATATATATATATACACACACCCACACACAAAACAAAGTTGATTGAAAAAGGAAAGAAAAAATTTATTAAAAAAAAAAGGAGAGGGGCGCCTGGGTGGCTCAGTGGGTTAAAGCCGCTGCTTTCGGCTCAGGTCATGATCCCAGGGTCCTGGGATCGAGGCCCACATCGGACTCTCTGCTCAGTAGGGAGCCTGCTTCCTCCTCTCTCCTCTCTCTCTGCCTGCCTCTCTGCCTACTTGTAATCTCTCTCTCTGCGTCAAAATGAATAAATAAAATCTTTAAAAAAAAAAAATAAAAATAAAAAAAAAAGGAGAGGATGTGATCAGGTGGGAGACTAGAATAAAGCCATACACTAGATTTAGGGCATATTTTGGTCTGTTTGAAGAAATCTTATCCCCAAATTTTAAAGAAAGAAAAACTTATATATGAGGTTAAAGACAACGAAGGGATAGAATATGACTGTAAAAATGAAAATTAAAAAAGATTTTAAAAAAAGAACTGATAAGATGTTGATTAAAATAGGAAAGAAGAAAAATTCAAAAAAAATTAGAAAATTAGAAAAAGAAAAAATAAAGAAAATTAAAAAAATTAATTTTGTAAGACTACAGAATCATGGGGAAAAAGCCGTGAATGCTATGTGCTGTATTCCCCTAGCTCTGGAGTTTTGCAGTTCTCATTCATCAGTGAACTTGGTCTTGGCTGGATGTTCTTGCTGATCTGGGGGAGAGCCCTGTTGCCGTGATTTTCAAATGTCTTTGCCCGAGGTGGAATTGCACTACCCTAGTAGGGGCCAGGCTACATAATCTGCTCAGCTTTGCTCTCAGGAGCTTTTGTTCCCTGAATGCTTTCTGTACAGCTTTGGAGGATGGGAATGAAAATGGCAGCCTCCCAATCTCCGGTCCTGGAGGAGCTAAGAGTCCAGAGCCCCATTTCTCAGGGCGTCCTCAGAGAAAAGGAGTCAGTCCCTCCCATCTCCCTGGTCTCCCGCTGCACTCCGAGCTCACCCGGCCTGTGACCGAGCATTTCTATCTCTGGCATGCGGCCCTGTTTGGAGTCTCCAAACCCAGCAGATTCCTACAGCTGCTCCCATGCTGCCCCTCCCGAAGGGGGAAGGAGGGGGTCTCCCCGGATCTGCCACATGTGTGGTCCCTGCTCGAAGAGGGGACTCGAATCGTGGTTTAAGGTAACCCTGAGCTGAGAGCCCCCTCCTCAGCTCAGTCTCTGCAGCCAGCTCCCAGCTCTGATACCTGGGAGCTCTGCCACACTCAGACACCCCCAGTCTTTCTGTGACCCTGTGGTTCCTGGGACCACACTGTCCCAGCGAGGGCTCCACCCCCTGCTTAGCCACTGGAGCGATGTCCTTCTGAGGAGCAGACTTCTAGAACTTAAGATTTTGTGCTCCGCTGCTCTACCGCTTGCCAGGAGCCAGCCCCTCCCCCCACGGTCTACTTCCAGTATATCCCCTCGGATTCACTTCTCCGCATATCCTACCTTCCAGAAAATGGTCGCTTTTCCTTTCATAGAATCACCGCTATTCTTTTCTTTGATCTCGTCTTGAGTTTGTAGGTGTTCAGAATGGTTTGATAACTATTTAGCTGAATTCCTGGGACCAGACAAAATTTAGGTCTCTTACTCCTCCGCCATCTTGCTCCTCCCAAACGGGTGTATCGCTTTTTAACGTGGCAAGGCTCTACTCCATATTCTGGCATATTTTGACAAGGCATGGCTTTTACCTTATGGGCTGACTTTAGAACATAACCTTTCTTCCACATCAAGGTTCATCTTCATTATAGGATATGGTGGGAAAGCTCTAACATCCAGAATATAGTCTGCAATGCTGTCAAGATTTGGGGGTTGCAACTAGAAGGGATGAACTAGGGGCGCCTGGGTGGCTCAGTGGGTTAAAGCCTCTGCCTTTGGCTCAGGTCATGATCTCAGGGTCCTGGGATTGAGCCCCGCATCAGGCTCCCTGCTCAGCCGGGAGCCTGCTTCCTCCTCTCTCTCTGCCTGCCTCTCTGCCTACTTATGATCTCTCTCTCTCTGTCAAATAAATAAATAATCTTAAAAAAAATAGAAGGGATGAACTAGAGTGAGCTCAGGCTTAAGAAAAGATAAGGCATTCTTTGAGAGTATTTTATAAACATCTGCATTTGTATATGCAGGTATGAAGACACAAAGATCCCAGAAACACCTTCCAAGAGGATAAGAGACTTTCCTCTAAGTGTGTCTCAAGCTGTAATGTGCACCTTATTAAAAATGCATCCTTATTCAGTCGGTCTGGGCTGGAGCCTGAGATTGTGTATTGAGTAACCAGCTCCCAGGTGATACTCATGCTGCTGGTCCTCTGACAGCTCTTTTAGTAGAAAGATTCAAATGTCAAATTTTGACACCACCCAGTCTCTGAAGTTTTCACTTCCCAATTTCAAATTCCTAAGAGGGGTGTGAGTGCCCTGGTTTAGGTCAAGCATGCACCCCTGGATTCATCAACTACACCTTAGGGGGTTGGGTCATGAAATAGCAAATTCACCACCACTGCTAACATACAATGTGTGTTTATTCAGAGCCTGTCATGTGCCGTGCATTTTATAAGCACCATCCTTAATCTGCACATCAATCCCTGAAAGGGAGGAGAGACAATAGATTCTTAAAGAAGCCCAGTGACTTTTTAAAGGTCACGGGGCTAGCAGGTGTCAGAGCTGGATCTTGAAGTCACACTCCCTGACTGTGGAGCCCCTGGGCCCTATTAACTTGAAGGTTTAGCAGGGGAGCTGGGAACTCTTGTGATAATGGGGCGGGCAGATCCCAGATGAAGAATCGCTGCCACCTGGGCAGTTGTGCGTATATAATTTAATATATTGGCACTACATTAGTATTTATGAATCATTATAAAGGTGGAGACCAGTTAGGTTACTGGAGTTTTATGGTTTTTCCCATAAATACTACCCCTTTTCCAATGCTTTCCCCCTTTCAAATCCAGCAAAAGGACACTGGTGTTATATAGGAAAGTGAAATATATATGTATATATAACAGATAAAGGCTGGATCAGAAGGGATGGCTTTAAGATGGCACCATCTTGCTACTTTAAGTGTGGGCTGTGGACAAGAAACAAAGGCGTGCATGGGAGTGCATTCAAAACGCAGGTCAGGAGGTGCTTGGGCGGCTTAGGTCATGACCCCAGTGTGCTGGGATGGAACCCCGCATCACTGGGCTCCCTGCTTCACGGGGAGCCTGCTTCTCCCTCTCCCCCTGCCTGCCGCTCCCCTTGCTTGTGCACTCTCGCTGCATCAAATCAATAAATAAACTCTTTTAAAAAGAAATGCAGGTCAGACTCCTGGCCTTAGACCTCCTGAATTGAAGCCTGCATGTTAAGGAGGCTCCCAGGGACGCAGGCTTCAGGTTTACCAACACTCCCCTACCTGCAACTCCGCAAGCAGCTCTGTATGCTGGTGGGTCTCTCTCTCCGTGATCCTGAGCAGAGAAACTAGGGCTACCCCAGGGCTGGGGAACTGCCGAATGTTCCTGCTCTAGAGGCAGGCATACTGAAAGAGGAGGAAGAGGATTCTCAGGTGAAGGGGAGAGGCTACCCGTAGCTCACTTGTTCTCCCGCCCCGTGGTGCATAGTAGCATCACCTGACCGTTGAAAACAAAATTAGTGGTTGGGTTCACCCTCAAATATTCTGTAGCCGGTCTGTCGTAGGGTTGGAGCACCAGTATATTTTCTTTTTCAGCTTCCTAGATAGAGCCCACACGAACCTAGCTGAAGTCCCTCCATGGAAACAGGAGTGGGAAGTGAATGTGCCTTCTTGTCACTTTCATATTTCAGGTGCAACACAAGGGGAGGGTATAGAAGATTCCCTCTCACAGCCCCCGCAGGAACCAACTCTACCATCACGGTACCTCGGACTCCAGAAACCTGAGAGAGTACATTTCTGTTGTTTAAGTCACGCAGCTTGTGGTTCTCTGTTTATGCAGCCCTAGCAAACTAATCCCTTGTGTGTATACCATGCAATTCCACAAGTCTTTGCCAGATAAAGAATTAGTTTTAGATTCTAAATGAAACACATATTTAAATATGATATGGTCCTTGGTCTCTAAGAGCTCCCAGATTGAAGGGGAAGGAGAGTAAGCACACAGGTGTGCATACACACATACACACACACCAGTATTAATCTGGGTGGGAGCTAGGAAATTTTCACTGGGTAGGTAAGGTGTGAATTAGAAACTGAAATGGTTGTTCACGTCATGCAATTTGCTAAGAATCCGTTGATAGGTTTTAATGATTCATTTTTATATAATTAAAAACCTAATAATTCAAATAGTGCTTAAAGTTCAGGTAAGCCCTGAAATAGTTTTCTCCTTCTTCATCTGTATGCAGTAACATTATTAGAAGAAATACTTTCTGACAATATATTCAATTTACTGAGCTCGAAAGGGCTGAAATTTGCTAATGGTTCGGCTCCAGGTGGGCGACGTGATTACCAGTTTTTTCACAGAACAAATTTCATTCATTCTCAATCATCTTCATTGTGCTGTGAATGGAAGAAAATCATTAGGGTTCAAAATATTATTCTGCCAAGAAAGTTCTTTATGGCTCCTAGAGCCAGAGATCTCAAAATAACAAATAGTATTTGCAGGACATGCAACCCAGAATAACTAAAGCATTTTCTTTATTTTACTTCAACTCAGGCTTGTAATTTCTTATCCTTGAACATCTCAGTAAAGACCAAAAGAAGAGGGAGCACCTAGTAGCTCAGCTGGTTAAGCGGATGCCTTCGGTTCGGGTCATGATCCCAGGGTCCTGGGATCGAGCCCCATGTTGGGCTCCCTGCTCAGTGGAGAGCCTGCTTCTCCCTCTGCCTGCCACTCTGCCTACTTGTGCGCTCTCTCTCTATCAAATAAATAAATAAAATCTTAAAAAAAAAAGACAAAAGAAGGGCTTTGTAAGATGGATGAGGCTCAAATGGTCCCTTTGCCTTTAAGCAAAGATACTAAACCAGTTTTCTGTTTTATTTGAGGGGGGATGAGCTTGTAACTCTATCAAAGCCATTTACCATTCCTGATCTGTGCTTGGCACAGAAATGGGAGGATCAGTCCAGCAGATATATTCCCTTTTGAAATTGTGAGCTGTATTTATTAAAATGTCTCGTCTCCTTGGTAATGGGGTGGGGAGGAAGGCTGCCAGAGAAAATAAAGGGTATGCATGGGACATACACATACTAAAAATTATTTGTGGTTTATCTCAACTTCAAATGTAACTGGCCACCCTTTAATTCACTAGATCTGGCAACTCTAAACACAGGACAAGTAGAATTACCCCATGGGGTAGAGAACCTTGAACCTGCATCACTTTGCGAATGGGAAGTATGAACAAGATAGAAAGGGGGTGGGACACGAGCTTTAGAATCATTCAGATCTGGGGGAGATTGCAGGCCCTGTAGTTGATTATGTGGGCAGTGTATCTGAGCAGGTCTTCTGGGTTTCTATTTCCTTTTCTGTAAAATGGGTACATAGCACACTGGCCTCCTCTGCTAGTTAGGTTTAAGTGCTTGCACACTGCAGTGCCGTGCTGAGCCATAATGGAGCCTGAGGAAAAAGGAATGACCAGTAATAGTAATCCTGCCCTTTAAAATGTTAACGTTTTGTTCTTTGCGAATTTTCTTTGCCTAAGTTTCGATTTTTAAAAAAGACTGCATTAAAATATTATTTATCTTGTCAAATGGGTTTTCTGATGACCCTTTACATTTTTGCAGCTGAGCAAGAGGCACAATCACTTCATCTGAATCCTGGCTTTGGCATTCAATGAATCTTAAATATTAACAATATTTACTCTTAATTGTATTAACATTTAAGTTTAATATAACATTAAACATTGTTAATAACAATGCTCTAATATCACACTGTCTTGTAGTGTCACATTGGAAACAGTAATGACAAGAAACATTCATGAGGGTTTTCTGTGTCCCTGGCACTGTGCTAACTTCCTTAAGTCATAGTTCTATTGAATTTTTACAATACTCTGAGATTGCTGAAATTACTATTTCCTATTTTATAGAAAAGTGAAGTTTTTAAAAATTTAAATGATTTCCCTAAGAAGACACAGCTAGTAAACAAGGTGTCGGACATGCAAAATTGATTTCTTTTACCCCTGCAAGGCTCCTGAAACTTGTTTGTACACATGGAATTTTAAATCAGTTTCACCTGGAGGGAGACCCATCAGAAACCTGCTGCCTGTGATGCCCCAAGCCGGCCTCTAGGTGTCCTCATTGACCAATTTTGTAGGAGCCAGAATACTAGGCCAGAGAAAAAGTACGGTTTAGGAAAGGTAATTTTCTCAGGCATGCTCTGCTGGGAGAACTCCCACACATTCTCTGCATGTTTCCAGATAAAACCGGGCCTGATCTTGAAGGCTCCTGGTCTGAAGAAACACTCTGGCTTGAGCAGAGCAAACCTCTTCATGGAGCCGGAGGGTGTGACACGTATCTTTCTAGAAAACCATCTACAAGAGCTTCTCAAAACCAGTGGGCAGTGGCTTGGCAAATGGGATTGGCAGGTGTCCCATACCTATGGCACATGTTCTGAATTTAATGATTTTGTTTGGTGCCCCTTGGTGAGTTTTTCCAGGGTGCCCTAAATGTCCTGTATTTACCTTTTTCTCTTTTAGTAAAAGATAAAACAGTTGGAGCTGTTTTTTAAAAATTGAATCTAGCACCTTGATTTTCATTTGCTGAATCTGGCCCCTCTGCTGGCTGGCTTGTTTACATTCTTCTGCACATAAAAAGGCAGGTACAGTCCTTGAGCCAGTAACAGGGCCAAGCCTGGGGTGAAGCAAGTCAGGCAGCTGGGTGGCCAGTTTAAGCAGGCACTCACACCCAGACTCCTGCAAGTGCATGTCGCCCTAGTCCGGGCCCTGCAGGAGAGCTCTGGCTGAAAACTGGAAAACACCTCAATCGGCTTGATTGTGTGGGTTAAACGGTTCTGTTTTATGCATTTGTGAATTGCAATTCGGGCCTGGGTACTTTTTAGATATGTAACTTGGGCAAAGCACTCAATCTCCCCGAGCTTCTGTTTGGGATTAATAACTGTAGGTTTGATGGAAGGATTAAAACAGAAAAAAAATATTCCAGTATGGTACTATGCCCATGACAGTGCCTGAAATGTAATCAGCTCTCAACAGGGATGAGTAATTTCAAGGGTGTTGTCATTTCGGCGGCTAAACTAAGGCAGTGCCAATCCTCAGAACCCCAGCTTTCTAGATCTCATTTAATATTCAACCATCATTTCCCATCTTTTTTTTATCCCCCCCAGGAAATAATTTATCTCATGAAGCACCTGCTAGAGACCAGATGTTGTGCTGCACTGTTACATGTAGTATCTTGTTCAGCCCACAAATACCCTGGTGTGATGGGTACTATCAGGGAAACTGAGGCCTGGAGAGGTTAGAAAACTTGCCCTAGTTTATAGGGTTCAGCAAGTGGTGAGGCTGGCATTGATTTCAAGCCCGGCAGCCTGTCTCCAGGTTCGCTTGACTTCAAAGCCCACACATTTAACCACTGCTTTATAAAGATGGTGATGTCTACCCAGACACCTACTATCTTCTGGTAATTGAAGGGCTGAGGAGAACGTCCTTCCCAGTCTTGGGTTGCTAGTTTGCCTGATGAGATCTTTCTCACTCTGGCTTCCCAATCTTTGATCTCCTTGTGGAGCCAATTTCTTTTGAAAATGAGGAGAGGACAATGTGAAGAATGGTTTTCCAGGGAATGGTAAGTGTTTGTTTTGCAAGGGAGCAAGTGTGGGAGGCTGTGATGCTAGTTTAAGTCATTATTCATGACCGACGGACCCTTCGAGTCCATTCCGCAAATGCTCTTTCCTCCATCCTCTTTGCAAAGACAATTCTTCCCCAGTTGGCCCTTCGTTAGGAACATCTTCAAGTCACACCCCAATCAGAACTATCTGACGTGCCTACCTTGAACACTCATGCTCTGTAGTCCATCCTGGACGCCCTGGTTGGTCTTTCCCGCTCTTTTCACCTTGCTGATCAGATTTCCATCTCTCCCATCGACCTTCCCTCCTTTTTCCTGCCAGAGCAGCTCTTTTGTTTGTTCCTTCCCCTCTCTCTCTCTCTCTCTCTCTCTCTCTCTCTCTCTCTCTCTTTTTGGCTTCCATTTAGGAGAGGTGCTTGGTGATCAGCTGCTTTTCTATAATGTCATAGTTAATAAAGAGCTTGAGGTTTGGTCAAAGATGGCTTGAATTTTAGCTTTACGACTTACTCCGTGGTCTGGTAACTGAGGCGATGGTAATCTTTTGGAGCTTCTCTCTTTGCATCCTTTTCTGGGCTACGACCACCTTTGTCACACAGTTGTAGGAAGGATTAAATCAAATGATAGCACGTAGCCCACTGTTGGGACTATAGTGAGAACTCAAAAATGACACCCTTCTTTCTTTTTTAAAGATTTTTCTTATTTATCTATTTGATGGGGGGCAGAGGGAGAGGGATGAGTTTCCTGTGCGTTGAGTGTGGAGCCCCATACTGGGCTCGATCCCACAACACTGAGATCAGGGCCAGAGCCCAAACCAGGAGTTGGACACTTAACCATCTGAGCCATCCAGGCGGCCTGGCTGCTTTTTTAAAATAATTACCTGTATTTCTTCAGTCCTGGAATAATATGTCCTCCTATTCTTTTAGTTTTTGAAACTGGCTAAGTTGCTTCTAGCTTTAGGGCTTTGGTGATACCGTGGTAACATTTTCTCTCTCTTTTCTTTTTAAGGGGGGAGGGGCAGAAGGAGAGGGAGAGAGAGAGAGAGAAAGAAAGAGAGAGAGAATAGGAATCTTAATCAAGCTCCATGCCCAGTGCAGAGCCCGATGCAGGATTTGATCTCCTGACCTGTGAGATCATGACCCGAGCCGAAATCAAGAGTCGGATGCTTGTCCGACTGAGCCACCCAGGCACCCCTAATGGTGACATTCTCTTAACTGTGGGAGAGTTTCTTTTCCTTCTTGCTTAATACTTAACTGGACCTTCTCTTACTGGCCTCCAAGCCTGGGGTGAAACATCACTGCCCCAAAGGCCCCATTGTGTCCCAGCAACCTAGGCTATCATCTACATCCTTTATTTTCTCACCATGCTTGGATTTCATAAGACTAATGATCCTTCTAAGTTATTCACATGGGTCACTTCTGTTTCTCCTTCATTGATTAGACAGCCAGCTTCAGGAAAACGTTCTATCCTCACTGCCTAGAACAGTGACCCTGGTTGGTGTTCTAATATTTGTGGATATATGACTTGCCTGCCTGCCTTCCTTCCTTCCTTCCTTTCTTTTCTTTTTAAAAGATTTTATTTATTTATTTTACAGAGAGATAGAGAGCACAGGTAGGCAGAGCAGCAGGCAGAGAGAGAGGGAGAAGCAGGCTCTCTGCTGAGCAGGAAGCCCGATGTAGGACTCGATCCCAGGATCCTGGGATCATGACCCGAGCTGAAGGCAGCCGCTTAACTGACTGAGCCACCCAGGCACCCTGGATATATGTCTTTTCAACTCACATACAATCTCTCCCCCACCCCCAGGAAATGATCATCCCCTTTACTTCCCCCTTTCTTCCCTTCGGAATTGAGAAATCTCTGCTTTAAAGCCTGAAAGGCAGTACCCATAGAAGTGGATTTAACACATTTTCCTCGGTAAGACAACCAGGGTTTCTCAGTGGGTCACTTTGGGCAGTTTGCATAGAACAACTATTTGTTGCATGGGACCATCCCATGCCTTATATCTGTTTGATGTCCTTGGTCCCTACAGTCCAGTAGTATTTCCAAATCATTGAGGGATTCTAAAATATAGCAACACATTCACATTTCCAAGTGCCCCATAGCTGGTGGCATAGTCCTAGTTGAAAATCACAGAACTTTTAAACCTTGGAGACTTCTTAAGTGTAACAAGCATTTAAGAAGAGATAATTATTTAAAGCTCAGCAGTTAGGTCAGTTCCCACCCCATTCCCTTGGTCCCAATACATCATTCTTGTCAAGACTGCTGATATTCAAAAGCAAAAGAAAAGGGAGAAAATGTGTTTCTATGGGTGTTAATGTTAAGAATCAACTAGGTATTGCAAAAACAAATCTTGATGCATAGTTCCAAGTTTCTTTTGCAGGGGAGATAGACTCAATGAGGCATCAAAAGTAGAAAAGGTTGGAAGTATTAGAAGGATTTTTTTTGGCATTGGACTCAGATTCTAATAGGAGATTAATCCCAGTGTCCCTCTTTCCATGGCCCATCAAGAGTGAAAGCCCACAGGCACATACATCTGATAGAGGTCAATTCTGAGAGGACTCTTCGGGGTCATGGTAGCAGAGCATATAAACTTCATATTATCATACTGCCCTGAACCATCAGAAATGGAGAAAGATCAATAGATATTTTCAGTGCTACTAATCAATATTTAGCTCATTATGGCTATCTGTGACTGTAACAAGTATATTCACTGGTGTGAGACATTTTATTGACTTGAAAAGAAGTTAACAAATGTACTTGGTCCACTGATGAGCTCACATAGCAATACATAAAGCAGCCTACCAGGCTGCAAGGCTGGGTAGTAATCCAGATAAGGGTTATCTTCACCTGTATTCAGACTGAGGCCTACCTCTGCCTTCTTGTCACTGGTAATAGACCAAAAAAAAAAAAAAAAAAAGNAAGGACAGCTGAGCTTAGCATGTATTCACTCAATTTCATTATATATATATATATATACATATATATGTATATATACATATATATGTATATATATACATATATATGTATATATATATGTATATACATGTATATATACACTTTGGTTTTTTTTTTAAGATTTATTTCTTTATTTGAGAGACAGCACAGGGGGAGGGCCAGAGAAAGAGAGCGTCCCAAGCAGACCTGGCACTAAGCATGGAGCCTGACGCAGGGCTCGATTCCAGGACCCTGAGATCATGATCTGAGCTGAAACCCAGTCAGTTGCTTAACCCACTGAACCACCCAGGTGCCCCTAATAATTTTTTTCTAAAAATCTTGTTTGCTGCCCTGACTGTAGAGAAATTGTTTTTGGAACAAGACTGCAGTAATTTAGGATTTGGTGTTGGACAAATCAAAATCTATTTCCTGCTTTTCTCCCAAGAGCTGCATAACTTGACAAATGACTTGGACTTCCCAATTCTCAGATTCAATAACATGGAGATAACATCAAGTCCCTGGGCTGCCATGGGGATTAGAGCAGCTCATACACGCGGCACTCTGTGCCAGCCTGGCACACACTGACCCAGAGATCTATGAATGCCAACTCATTTCTGCAGCAGGACATGCTTATTTTTTTGTGTTCCGGGGAGGCACAAGGATGGGGGGGTGGAGAGGAGGCAGGAGAGTCTGATGAGGACCCAGGGGAGGGGACTGGACAGAGTGGGAAACATGAGGAACACGAGAGGGAAAGGACTTGAGCAGAAAGTTGGAGCAGAGGACGAGTTAATTTTTGCATCCTGTTCTGGGCTCCGCGTAAGAGTTACACAGATTTTTCTCTTTGCAGATGAACTGCACCTCCACACCTTATGAGGTAACAGGATGATGCCTTATTAACACGCATGGATGGGGACCCACTGTGCAGAGCTCCATGTTGGCAGTACTCAGAGGGTGGTCCAGACACTCTTGTGACCGTGAGCATTGAGTTATGCATGGAATTGTTGAATCAATGGATTGTACACCTGAAACTAACAGAACCCTGGATGTTAACTATACTTGAATAAAAAACATGGGGAGTTAAGAAACTATTAGTGGAATGTAGATCAAGGTAAGTACAGAAAGTGTTTAGAATCTGTGATTATGACTCAACCAAGTAGTTTTATGCCCAACTAATCTAATAACGAGCAGGAATATGTATTTTTGTATCTATATGTTTTTTCCATTTCCCTAGGAGTTCATTTTTTAAAATTAACTTGTTTTCCTTCATAATTCATTTTTGTCTTCACAAAACTAGAGGCAATAGTTGAACATTTTAAAAACTTGTCTTTTACCATTGATCCTTTGAAAATTACTCTAGAAAATAATCTCAACTTTTCTCCTGTCCTGAAGGAAGTCGTTATTCCACTTCTGAATGCTCTGAAGCACTAATATTTGAAGGAACTTTTTAGTCTGAACCTTTGTTCCTAAGAACAGGCCAAACTAATAGTTTGAAACAATTCTGGAATCTTTATTACTTGTAACATTAAGCTTATATGAGTACAAGAAAGAATTCTGAAGAATTTTCTCAACTATAGAAAAAATATGAACAGCAGGAAGGTGAGGCAATTAAAAAAAAAATCCACCTTGTAAAATATACATCTTTATGAGGTAGATCAATATATATCAATACAGAGAGGCCCAAGATATGCTAGGTGAAAAAAAAACAAGCTGTAAACTGTCCTTGTAATATAATGCTGAATTTTAAAAACATTACTGTATGCATAGAAGAAAAAGTGAACTAATAGAAAATAAATGAACAATTCTTACATCTGGTAACATTAGGCTCCCAGGGCACAATTGTTCTTAAGTTATGTATTTGCTTTGTGTTTGAATTTAATTTTTTTTTGTATTTAAGATTTTTATCAGGAAGATATGACATCTTATAATAAGAAACAGGTCAATGGGTTATGTTGAATAATTCACCTCTGCCATGATTTGGTTATTAATAAACACACCAAACATGTGGTAGAGAGAGGTGTTCATAAAAAAATAGGGGGGAAAATCATACAGCAGGCCCACTCCATTTCTGTACCTTCTTTAACCGTTTGGGAGCCAAGTTCCATGTGCTCTTTCAAAGTGTATTTGCAATTCTGAGCATTCCCTTTCTTGAAGAGAAGAAGGTTATTTCCATCTGAGACACTTGCAGAGAAATATTAAGGTCTTCTACATTTCATTTCCCATTCCCTTCTCCCCACTGTGCAGGATAAATAGATGTCAGATGAAACGTTTTCTTGAATTTAAAAGACCTGTTTGCCAGTTGGCAAAACTAGGATGAATGACTTGTTACAAATAAACAACATTCGCTTAGATTAGGAAGCCTAAAAATTCACATCTGTCATCCTCAGTGAGGCAATAAACTACCGTATTTCATCAATTCTAAGACAACTTTATTGTAAGACACAGCATTATTTTATGTTGCACTAAGAAAGAAAAAAACACTGCCAATTCATTGAGAGCATGCCATCCATCAAAAGATGCATCCTGATTTCAAAGATGTAAATATGAAAAAATGTGCATCTTGGCATCAATAGAATATGGTAATACTATAACTAAAAATCCGCCATCTTGTCCAACATGATTACTTGAAGTAGAGACTTCAAACTGCTTTGTCTGAACCCTGAATGTAATGGAAGAATGCGTAAACATTTTCAGTAGCACACCTTCAGTTTATTGACCTATGTAAAAAAAATAATAGGTCTTAAAAAGTCAGAACAGTAAAAGAATATGCAAAAGGGTATTTCTGTTTCTAGAAGGCTATACAAATATGCAAAAAGGAATAACTTATTTTTTTTGCATGTCTTCTTTTTTGTTCCAAATTTCCCCCCCAAACTTCATATTTAATGATACAAATGACTAAGGACCAGTTTAACAAATTATCTTTATGTATATATTACATGCTTTGGAATATTAAGATAGAAAATGTTCCAAAAAAGTTGTTCAGAAACTTCTCTATTCACAATATGAACATGAAACCTGTATAAAAGGGGGGAAGGGAGCACCTTTTATGGAATATTGAAGCAGAGAGAAGATGACAAAAAAGAGCAATCTGGAATATGGAAATATTTGTTTTTGTTTTTGTTTTTTTAAAAACACTACAATAAACCATAGCTAATTAGTTCTTCTGAATAAAGTATGAGGTAGTTTTAGCCTCATAATTAGATCTACGGCAGCTTGGAGTTTTTTATTTTATTTTATTTGTTTTGTTTTGTTTTGTTTTTTAATGACTAATCTTATTTTTGTCATTTGGTGACTTAGAACCCCCCACAGAATCTGGACAATATGCTTGATTTTCTAATGTTCACCATTTTAAGGCACGCAATTCATCGAAAATGCTGTGGCTTTTGTTTTTCATTTCATTTTGTTTTGGGTTCTTTCTGTGTTACCTTAAAATACTTTTTCAAACTCTTGGTTAGGAAAACTTTCCATTATCAGGTCTGCCATTTCAAATGGCAGCCAAATTGGAGAGTTACTAACAGCCTGAATAATAACCCATCAGGCCACTGGTGTAGAAAGAAAAAAGGAGCCCATTAATATTGTACCTCAGAACGTTCTCCAAGCAGAGTTTGTCAATTATTCAGTGGGCTGCTTTGTTTTCCCCAATCTGCTACCATAAAGTTATATTACAGGATGCTACAGCAATACGTCTCTCCAGAACCCATTTTATGGTGCTTATGAAAACCATCACTCTTTATAATATCCTAAAAACATTTACAACTCATTCAGAACTTCATGAAAATCCAGCTTCTCTTCAAGTAATTTTCCAATACTGTCTAAATGGTTCACATCCGGGTAGAGAGAGCATGTTATTCTCCGCCGGCTCACAAACCCAAACTTTCTGAAGGTGAGTAATGACTAAGGAGCTTCTACTTTCCCTTTTCTCATCATTCTGAATTGTGCTCTGAAATTTCCCGTCCTTCCTTCCTACTGGAGACCCTGAACGCACTGTTCACAGTTTTGAAGTTTGCCTTCAACAACTTTTATTCCCTTAAAAAGTGCTTGCTACTGATAAAGGCTGAGTCCTCTTTTGGCCACGGTTGCATCTTGCTCTGTCGGGTGAGCAACCCGAGTGGGAAAGGCAAGTCGTTCAGGGACTCGGCGCAGCCTCAGCCTCCGCGGGTGATTCACTTCCGGGGCCTGTGAGTCCTCTCTTCGACCTCGGATGCCTTTAGCTTTCTAAAGCCGAACAGCTTTCTGGGAAGACGAACACATTTTGCAAGGCACACTAGCGTGAGAATGCAGTGCTTGGTCAAGAGGTCCAACTGCAGTTCAGACTAATGTTCCAGGCTTTGAATCTTCATGCCAAAACAGCCTCTGCTCCCTGCTCTCCAGGCTGTCTTCCAACCGGCTTCCGTCTGTGCTGTCCAGTTGACTGATCTCTGGGTACTGCCTATTAAAGGAAACCAGGAGAGTTATTGCTTGTGGTCACTTTTATTACCAGAGTACAAAGATGACTCTACTCAAAGAATTAGTAGAAAGCACTGTCAAGAGGAAAGGTGACAGTGTGTTCTTTCCTTGTCCGACTGGCGCGTTGTCGAAAAGGCCCATGCAAGGTGTACTTGATTCTTTAGGGAGATATTCCTTTGTCTCGCTTATTTTACCACTGATTAGGATCCAGACTGTGGTAAGTTACATGTTAACTTGTAGCTTTTTGTCGGGAAGAAGTACAAATAACTTCGGTCTACTATAAAAAGATTATGGTTATAGTTTTATTGCCCTGTAGGCCATTAACTGGTTTTTAAATCATATTTAGTAACCTTGTTCCAGCGTCTTATCTTTCAGTGTGTTGAATTCAGTCTTTTGAATTCTCTTGGAAGCAGCTTTACCATTCTGTTAGTTCTCTCATTAATGAGTTAAAGAAATCTTTGACACATGCCCATTTTCTCTTTGTGTGAGAGTCATATTTTTAACTTTTTAAAAAGTATTTTTGACAGCCACATTTCAAATATTCTTCGAATTAAGGGAATATACTAGAGGCTTTCCTCAGGGACAAAGGAATATATTCGGTGGCAGGCAGGGGCACCCAGGGACACACCTTACATCCCTAGGGTCCATGGGTGGAGCATAAATTGGAAACAACATCGCATACAAAAGCCATAGGCACACTTGGATGGCATATCCAAAGGAAGGCAAACTCTAACACAAACCGTTCCAATAAGCAAAGCCTCATTCCTGCAACAGTCATTTAGAATAGGTCAGAGAGTTAGTAGGTTTCTTTTTATTTGAAATTTCTTTAGTCAGGATGGTTAAAAAGTCACTGGAAGGAGAGCTACGGAAAGAAATTCTACGTGATCAGGTATTTAGTGTTTCCATCTACTATAAACACACAGTCAGATTTCCATAGCTTCACACATCAGCCAGAACAAGCCAAACCCCCGCTACCAGGGCAAGATGGAGCAGACGGATCGGAGGGCTCTACTTACTACAGCTGGCTACACTGAGCAAAAGAGAACTGAAAACTGATCTCATTTCGGGAGACACAACCATTTTCCGAGACAGAAGCCGTCGGTGTTGCCTAGTAGAGGGATGGTTAGATCGGGAAGAGGACGGGAAATGGAAAACAGGAAGCCGAGGGGGAAAAAAAGTTACTGAAAACACATTTGCAGCACAGAGCCAAGAATCCGACTGCATTATATTCTAGGGAGCGTAAGAGACGTTGACATTTATGATTTTAGAAAGTCTATGCCACTGACAATTATACCGCAGCCTACTTGGAAATAAATTTTTATTGGTAAAAATGTGTAGCTTTCTGTAAATGTTACGAGCCAGACACTCTGGAGGAAAGGATTCTGAAATACTATGTACTTCATTTGTTTAAAAAATTACTCCAATCTTTAACTTCAGGGCAGATCTAAAGTTTTTCTTTTTATCTTTACCTTGAAACCTAATTTCTCTCTTATTTAAAAAATTATGTTTTCATCAAAAATAAGTTTTACAGCAAATTTCTAAAACTTGATAGATGCTATGATACTTGCTTTGTTAGTAGGTTAAGTTAAGTTAAATTGATCACTCTGAGGTGTTAAAAAAAATCCTAAATAGACAAATAGATGGAAATAAGCACACCCATACCTCTGTTGCTGGGAGGGTAAATTAGCAAATCCTTCTGGAAAGCAAGGGCTTAAAAAATACACTTCTCAATTTAATCCATTAATTCTACTTATTGGAATGTATCCTAAGGCAATAATCTGGAATTCAGACAAATGTTGTGCACAAAGACATTAACAGCAACATTACAATAAAAAAAGACAAAATCTAAAAACCGTTCAAATTCAGAATGTGAGAACTGTTAAAGTATGGCATATTTATTGTGTGGAATATCACGTGGATCACATAAAATAAGGTTTAGAGAGTTTTAAAAAAATATGGGAACATGTTTATATTGTGATATTAAGTAAAAAGTTGGGATCCAGAAGTTCATAGACAATGAAAGGTGTACAGCTGCACATAAGGTTATCATTATGGTCATGGTCATAATGAGCATGTAAAAATGGATACCAGAAAATGGGGGGAAGTGTCCAAAGGCTAATGGCTACCATCTCTAGATGGCAGAATTATGGGTAAATGATTCCCTTCTTATTTATCCCTTTATTATTTTCCTCATTTCCACAGTGAGCTCATATGATGTGCATGTGAGCACACACAATAGGGATCTTTAAATAGTTCCTAATTTCCTGCAGATTACCCCATCTCTGACACCAGACTCTACATCAAGCCATCTTGGGCTGGCTCTCTGAGAGACAGGCATGCTTGGTAAACACAGATTTTCTCTAGAAATGTTTAGTACTTCCTGAGTCCAGTAAAAGTGGTGTTAAGGATTTTCAAACTGTCTTACGCACTTTTATGTTACTTCTCACGCGGTCCATGAAAAGGAAAGAAGTATACAAACGGGGAAAACTATTTGTAAATGAATTATACAAAATGAAAACTGACTTGAAAAAGTGCAGCTCCAGTTTTGGGCCAAAGCCATTTTAGTTCTTGCTCCTAACTCATTTGCAAGCATTATTTACAGAAACCCAAGCTATTTGAAGTCCCCCGAGGTATATTTTCACGAAAATTCTATTTTGAGCACACCCTTTGTTGAGTTGAGACAATTGGCCTAACAGTTCAAGCCAAGAAAAACTCTCCTTGAACAAGGAGAAGAAAAATAAGGTTTTGGGGGTTGAATACCTCCAATTCGTTTGTAACACTGAGTACTTTATTAAGAAATTATGATTTCACTCATATGTGGAATTTAAGAAACAAAACAGATGAACATAAGGGAAGGGAAAAAAGAGAGAGAGAGGGAGGGAGGCAAACCATAAGAGACTCTTCACTATAGAGAACGAACTGAGGATTGATGGAGGGAGGTGGGTGGGGGATGGGCTAGATGGGTGATGGGGATTAAGGAGGGCCCTTGTGATGAGCACTCGGTGTTGTATGTAAGTGATGGATTACTGGCCTCTACTCCTGAAACCAATTTTACCATCCAGGTTAACCAACTAGAATTGAAATACAAAATTGAAGTAAAAAAAAGAAAAGAAATTTACCTCTCAAATTCACCAGGATAGACACTTTGATAAGTTACTGCCTGTGTAAGTCTCCCTATGCCTGAAGCAATTTGATGTAGAGCAAAATTATATAAAAACAAACAATAGTGCTCCCTTTCTTGGCACGGTGGGTGTGAATTATATTCTGTGAAAAGTGATAGGAAGAAACGACCTCTTCAAACTTAACTCCTCCTGCATATACGAAGAAGTGAAAACCGTGTAATGCGGAGTTAGCCACCTTTTTAAAAATCACATTTTAACAAATCGTTCTTGTATATTTCCTCCAAATGTTTACAAAGAACCACGATTACAAATAGGACAGCTGGCTGTGTCTGTAGCTTCTTAATGAACACAGGGTCAGATACAAAAAGGCAGCAAATGTTCACTGAAATCAAGCCCACCAACTGTCTACAAGGAATTTTGATGTGAACAGCCTTTTCTGGAGTAGAGATATTTTTCCTCCAAGGTTCCAGGAGAGTCTTAAATGGATATATCAGTAATACCATTTAAAGTACTGCAATTAAAAAAAGCCCACCACAGAATTTAAGACCTTACAGAAGACTAGGAACAGAGTCAAATTCGAACAATCTAGATTAGGAGTCAACAAACCTCTTCTTAAAAGGTCAGATGTTTTTGGCTTTGTTGGCCATGAGAGCTCTGTCACTACTCCACTCTGCCCTCACAGTACAAAAACAGCCGTAGATAAAATGTCCATGAATGAACATGGCCATTTTCCAAAAAAACTTAATATACAAAAACAGGTGGCAGCTGGTTTGGCCCGTAGGCTATAGTCTGATGATCTTGAGCATTCACAAAATAAAATAGAATTCCTCAACTCTTTTGACCAGGAAGAGGCTACCAGAATTTTGGAGCATTGCTTTCTCACCTGCCTGGGGAGGGCAAAGGATTATAGATGTTGCCATAGCAGCTGGTGTAGGAAGAATGTGCCGGGGTCTCGTAGTCGGATAGCCCTACTGCTATCTGGGTCCTCCAGTTCCCGGAAGCGTTTGTAGAAGATACTAGAAATAAAAATGGAAAGAGATAAAATTAGTGGAAATATTCAAAGCAAAGCCTATTTAGGCCATTTAGATGTATATTATAATGATCTATGTGCAGAGATTAAGAGCCAGTGTTTATAATCAACAGAGTTCCTATTCCAATTTAGTCACTTACTGGCCATGTGACCTTGGACAAATAGCTTATTCTCTTTAAGTCTCAGTTTCTTCACCTGTAAAGTGGGGATAATAATACAAATATACCCTGTATAGGGATGATACCAGGATCAAATACGGTTATATATGAGAATGTTTAGCACTGTGCCTGGTATAGAACAATCACCCCCAAAATGGTAACTATTGATATTATTAATGGGAATAAAGTTAATTGAAAGGCATGTTATAAAAAATAACCTAAGAGACATGTAGAAAAAACATTCTCATATATGGAGAGTCTCTCCATTCTGGCTACGGTGGCTGGATAGATAAGGCTTTATTTGTAAAGATAAGACCACCGGTCTGAGGTTCTTAGAGGCCTTTGGAGGAAAAGCACTCCACAAGTTGACCTCTTGGGACATGACTTGTTCCTCAGCCCAAGGCAACACCAGCTGCTAGTAGGATCAACACATACTTTTTGCCTTAAAAATAAGTTGCGTGTGATGGAAGGGGCAGGGAGGGTAACTAGTACAGGAGGGAATTAGTTCTACTGAGGGACTGAACTGGAACAACAGACAAGGGCACAGTCTGGGAGCAAAGCCCAGTGAACGTCTCATCACATGGCGTTTGTTATCCTCTCTCTAAAACCAGTCCTGCTCCAAGCCCAGGATGCAGAAGGTGACCACAAGGCCAACGTGGTGGTCCAAGACCAGCACCGCTCACGGATGCTTCCAGCCACCCTCCATTTCCTGTTCTTGGCAGCCACCTTTCTCTTCTTCTCACACCCACAAAGCCCTCGCCACCCGCGCACGGCAGACGCCTTTCAAAACTCCTCTGTGGCCCTGGATGAGGTTTTTGACTCAAAGATGGAGTTCCCTCACTTGGAGTTTCTAAGATGTTTCATAACTCTGAGTCAGGGGCTGTGAAGCTTGGCAGTTAAGGTGTCAGAGCTGGGAGGGAATTCCCACTCGAGCACTTATGAGCTCTGGGGCTTGGCCAGGGTCATTTCCACTCTCTAAACCAGAACCGCCTTCACAGCAAGACAAGGACAGCCATAAGAGACCTGACCACAGCGCTCACGAAGCGTGGCATACATTAGATGGGATGGAGCAACACGGCACCGAGCATGCGGCGTGGCCCAGGGGAAGCTGCCGAGAAATGGTGGCTGTCATTTCCACTAAAACGGAGACACCGAGAGTCTTTAGATGGCTGGAAGGAACTACAAAGCCCCTGACTACTTTCTCGAGTAACAGGAAACTCTCCCTGACACATGCCTGTTGTAATACATTTTTGTAGCTATGAAATGTTTGACAGGAATGAGGAAAATTCCAAAAGGGAATTTTCTCGAGGAGCTCTAATTCCATCCCTTTAATTCTTTAACATGGAATGCCTTTTGGTCTGTGGGCCAAATCCTCTGGCGATGCGCCAGTCCCCTCCTGGGTGCGACTCGGGAAGGACTAACTCCATGCTCACCTTTGCCCCAGACACCGGGCCAACCACCAGTAATGCTGTGGCTTCCGACGTACACCTGCTCCTCTCTAGCCTCCCTGCTTAAAAAGGCATCACCCCCCCTGTGCCCTGATGATCATCCACATGCATCTCAGTCCTCCTTGTTTGTTCCTTCTTTCTAACACCCTCTCCATGTTTGTTTTCTGGAAGGTTCTCATGCAGTGCCCTGAACTGGAAGGGGGAAGGAAGGTGTTCTCTAGATAGGAGCCATAAATAACCAGGAATAAGGATAGGAGCCTTTTCGTATATTAGATGTGGTAATAAACGGGAAAGTTCTAGCGGAAGTCCAAAGTCCTGCACAAACAGAAGAGACCATAAACCCAAATAGAAATCTCCATGGAAATGCCTCTGGTCAACAAGCTTAGGAAACTTTCAAAGGAACAGTCCTCACTGACTATTACACAGTGACTGGGGAATCCCAGTGCTGTGTCTTACCTGAAAGAGAGGGAAGAACACATGACCTCGGGTTTTCATGTAGGTCAAGAACTCATTCATTTTACAGCCTAAGAATTGCTTAATGTGTATACATGCCTCTGGCTGCTGACTAGACTGTGAGGACTCCTCAAGGCCAGAAACTGGGCCAACATTGGCTCCTCAGCATCTGGGATATGCCTGCTTGTTTGCTGGATCAGTGAAACCGGAAGCAGACACTCCTCTTTCCCCTCATTTCTCTACTCAGGGAGGGGTAAGCAGTAAGTCTGCCATGGATTTTTGTGGAGTGATGGGCCAAAGTCAATGCGTGAGGGAACCTCTCTAACCAAAATTATCTTTGAAAATCCTTTACATCAACCCTAAAGTAGAGTATATATGACTACTACTGAATTGAGTCAAGGCACACGAAGCACGTGGAACGGTGTCAGGAACAGGGCTTACAAATTCCTGGCTCCCACCAGAATTATTAAGAGCCTCACATAGCTACCCAAACATTCTAAACAAACTGCTTTTAGAGGATCAAATTCTTGGTGGTGAACAAGAAAGGATGCATAATCCTAACATTTTCTGCTTATGGGACGGGTCTACTCTATTTTTTTTTAGTATGTCAAACATCAGTGACTTGCATACTTTTATGACATGTGGAAAAGATACAATATTTGAAAACCCCTCACGCAGGGCAGCAGACGGCAGGTGCTCAATGAATGCTTGTTGGGTTGAAATCTACCAATCGCTCCAGTGGACTCCTGTGGACTGTGTTCTTTGGAAAAGACGAATAGAAGAACTATTTTTAAGTTGGAGATTCTTACTGTGGCCCCACGGAATGGCTACCAGGGTCACGACCTTGGGTACTGGTCTTGTGATCCCCGAGGGGAGTGGTTTGGGGGGAGCGTGGGTGGGGGACAGGAGGTAAATTCTATCTGGGATCAAGCGCGTCTGCAGTATTCTTACCGGAAGAGTAGGAGGATGTTCGGCTGCTGGGAGAGCAGGGTACTTGCAGCCCCGCAAATCCCAAGCACCTCTGCGATCCCCTGTCTGAGTCAAAGCTAGTCTGTGGGCTGTGCCCCTGATCCTTTTGCCCAGAGGCCCGCTGGTACCAGCCACGCAGGTGCTCCGCAACTAAGGCCTTGTGGATGTTTTTGGTGATGTGCTCCGACTTGGCAGCAGCCTTCCTGGGCAGCCGGAGAGTTGCATATGGGTTATGGGGCACACGGTCGACCTCGTCCTCATGAAAGGACCTGCTGTAGTCCCTTTGGCGCTCGTATCCATAGTGGGCCGAGGACCGGTAGGAAGGATTGACACTGTACTGTCCCTCCGTGTCGTTCTCATAGACGTAGCCGCCGCTGTAATAAAGATCGCACTCTGCATAGGGTGTGTACCCAGCAATATAGTAACTAGAAGAAGGTTGTTCCTGGCTCTTTGTGTAGACGCCATTCCTCAAACTATCCTTTTGTGCTAGGTTGGGCATGCTTCCTGAATTTGAAGTTGAAACATTCTGTTTCTTGGACCTCCTCCGGCCCCTGGCACGAGTGTCCAGAGTCTGGGTAGTGTAATAGGGGCCAACCACGGGGGTCGCGCAGTAATACTCTGTGCTTGACTGGCTGGTGCAGGAAGACCCGTCGTCCAGGATTTCTGTACTACTGCTTCTTTGGGATTTGGAGAGGGAGAAAAATGGCTTATCGCTGTCCATCTCAGACAGCAGGTGGGACTGAGACTCAAGGCTTCCACTGCGCTGGCGGCAATGCTGGGCTGAAGATTCGGGTCTGCGGGAAGAGAGAGGCCAATTTGTAACAGAGGAAGAAGAAAGAAAGGACTGAAATGAAACAAATGAACACGGCGTTGAAGGATTTTGTCACCCCTGAACTGCCATAAGACTGCACGAGACAATCCATTTTTCACATAATCCATTGGTTGCCACACAGGTGCACTGTGTCATGGTCCAAATGAGAAAAGAACCAGGTTCTAACAACTGTGTGATCCAAAGCCTTATGTGAGAGGAGGGAAGAGAACAGATGATGCACAGTTGCAACAAAACCTAAAAAAAAAAAAAAGCCCAATGCGTCTTTGGAGGTTCCTCTCTTCCAAGAGGACAGCAGGAGACAGACTAGGGTGGAGGGAGCACTGCATGCGGGCCAGCCTGCCTGACACCAGACATACCAGACATATCTGGGGGAGTCTTAGCTCTGTCATCTCCCAGCTGTGTGAGCTTGGGTGAGGCATTGAACCTGTCTCAATCCTCATCCGTAAAACGAGGAGGTAAAACAGGATCTGAGACCTACAGTTTGGCTTGTTGTTGGGACTGAGTAACAACAGGCATATGGGGCGCCTGGGTAGCTCAGTTGGTTAAGCATCTGCCTTCAGCTCAGGTCGTGATCCTGGGGTCCTGGGATTGAGCCCCACATGTGGCTCACTGCTCAGTGGGGAGCCTGCTTCTCCCTCTGCCTGCCACTCCCCCTGCTTGTGTTCTTTCTCTCTCTGTGAAATAAATAAATAAAATCTTAAAAAATTTTTTTTAAAATATCAGGCATATAAAAGAGCTAGCAAAACCTTCCCTAAACCCTTCAAAGTGTTGCTCATGTCATTATCCTCATCCTCACCACCGAATAACAAACAGTGATGTCTGGTTGGGAAAATTAAGGCACACACACACAAATCTCCTATCTACCTGCACAAAGCCTATTTTTCAGTACATTTTCTTTGCCAATGTTGTTGAACCGTTAAGTAGAAAATGTGGAACCGTAACACCGTCCTGCTGTGAGTCCCTTAAAATGATTAAAACGCACAACGAAAGCAAAGCAAACCCAACAGAGTAAAGCAAGATCGACGGAGGCAAAGTCACTGGAATGAAGCGCTCTTACTCCAAGTGGCTGCTGCCGTAGGCGCTGCGGGTCAGAACCGGAGTGGTGGGCATGCTCCGTCCGCCTGGGGGCCGCCGCTCCAGGGTCTTGTAAGGGCTGCTGTGTGTAGACAGCATTTCCCTGTGATGGGAAGAAGAAGAATTCAGGAGATGATGAGCCTCCCAACACCTCTGCCCAACTCGTCAACAGCCGATTTGGAACTCAGCGGGAGCTGAAGGAGAGGAGCATTGAAGAAGATGGGGCAGGGTGTCTTCGTGGCTTAGTATCCTTGTACGTCCTAGGTGAGTTTGAGGGGGAAACACAAGTGATCTCTCTGAGACATAAGGATGAAGGAAAAATATTAAAAATCAAAAAAAAAAGAGTGTACTGAATAAAGGAGACTGAAAACAACTAGAGCAGGGGCAGCAAAGCCTTTTTCTGTAAAGAGTCTAAGAGTAAATAGTTTTGGCCTTGCAGGCTCTCCTGTGCCCCTGAGGGACAAAAGCAGTGTAGACAATGTGTATATGAGTGGGGGTGGCGATGAGCCAACAGAGCTTGACTGTGGACACTGAAACTCAAATATCATATAATTTTCCCCGAATACTATTGCTTTTGATTTCCCCTCCAACTATTTAGAAATATAAGCACCATTCTTAGCTTGTGGGCTGTTGCAGGATGGATCTGGCCAGTGGGCTTTTTGTTGTCTGCAGGCCGGCGGACTAGAAGGTAACAACTTTAAATCACTTTGTTCCCTACCCAGCACAGTGAGAACACAATTTGAAGTTCATTCTTTACTTAAAGGTGACTCTGATTACATTTTTACTTATCACAAAAGCATGTCAAGTTCATTGCAGAAAATTTTGAAAGTACAGATAAAAAAGAAAAATTTAAATATCTATTTAAATAGATAACTTCAGAGATAGCCAGTCAACACTGAATATTTTCAGATATTTTTACTAAGATACTTATAGGCATTTACAGTTTTAACAATAAAAGAATATGATCTTACCCTACATTTGCTTTCAAAACCCACATTAAAAAAACTGTACATAATGTTTCGTGTTGGTTAATATTCATCCACAATGTTATTTTAACGACAGCAGAGCATTCCACTGTAAGGATTTATAATTTATTTAAACAGTTCACTATTTGAGCATTTGGGTTGTTTTCAATTTGTCACTAGTGTAAACAATAATGTGATGAGCATCCTGTAGTTAATTAATTCAATAGGAAAAATTCTTCCAAGTGAAACTGCTGGATCAATGAGCGAACCCATCTTAAGCTATTAAAAGGAAGTAGGTATAATAGTTTTTAAGATAGTGATTTCTGGTTATAATTTTTCCTTTTGCTGCAATAGATTTGTTTTGCCTTATATAATAAATATACTTGTCCAGGGCTGTCCAAACAATGTGTTATATCTATGCCAATATTATAGCCATTACCCCACATGTGTACCCATTAGCACTTTAAATGTGGTGAGCATGACTGTGAAAGTGAATTTTTAATTTTATTTACTTTTAATTGAACTGGCTGGCACAGCTCTAGACACCTGGATTTCTATCGTTTAAGGCAACAGTTGTAAATACTAATCTAACAGCTGGGCCTGATATGGGCTTTGACAAAGGAGAAATACAGCAAGGTGCTATTTTCATAAGTGAAGAATTATTTAATCTAAATAATCTTCCCTTATTTTAAGACTAATTTCCACCTTCACTGAGATGCAATGTGACATACTGGTTGAAATCACTCCATAGGCTTTGGAGTCAGGCTACATAAGTTCAAATCCCGATTCCAACATTTACATGAACCCAACAGGTTATTCAAGCTTTCTGGTCCTCAGTGTATTTATCTGTAAATGGTAATGACAGTTGTCACACGACCAGGATCGTGGTACAAATTAAATTCATTAATATGTATTGAAACACTTTGAATAGTGTCTGATGTATAGTAAGCATTCAATGAATGTTAACTTCATTTTATTATTATTATGACAATGGGTGTATTTTTGATTTTTACATGTATTTTTTTCATGAAATCATGGTATTATTTGAACATTCTGATTAGGCAGAGTAAACATTTGGTAATCCTATCTTAGGTCCTTTTTTTTTTTTTTTTTTAAAGTAGTATTGATCCATGCAGCCAAATTCTGAGAACTGCTGGTCTGTCATCTTTTTAAAAATCTGGTGTTATTGCTTGGATAATATTTACCTGAGACATTCGAGAAAAAAGTCATATTATCTCTTTTACAGATTCAAAATGAGTGGAGGTCTCATTTCTCTTTGAAACATCAGAAGTCATTTCTGTCACTTGCACTGATAGCGTGGTATTTAATGTCTGCTTCCTGAAAGCACGGGACTTTGGACATTGTATCCAAATGGAGATTGTAAATAATGCCCCTGGAACCTAACATAAATCCAACAGACTTTAAAATATAGGAAAGTGCCAAATGCTTTGAAAAGATCTCTTAGAAACACTTGCACTTGTTGTCAACAACAAATAACGGGGTGAGTTTCTATGCTTTGGTTTTGCAAGATAACCCCTTCTACAAGGATAAATAGGGTAATGCCCGAAAGGGTCAGTTATTTTGGAGGAAAGGTCTCATGGCTGTGAGGCATTTGCCTCACTGTTTTTTTTTTTTTTAAAGATTTTTTATTTATTTGACAGAGAGAGAGAGATTACAAGTAGGCAGAGAGGCAGGCAGAGAGAGAGGAGGAAGCAGGCTCCCTGCTGAGCAGAGAGCCCCATGTAGAACTTGATCCTAGGACCCTGAGACCATGACCTGAGCCAAAGGCAGAGGCTTTAACCCACTGAGCCACCCAGGCGCCCCATCTGCCTCACTGTTGATGTGACTTCTCACCTGGACTGCCTGGTCTCCACAAACTGTTCATTGACGGACGACTTTCTGAAATGGATTCGCTCGATACCGAGTGACTTGGGGGGAAGAATTCTTGGAGAATGAGGTACTGAACTTGGTCGCTGCCCGGCAAGAGTGAAGGTGTCATTAGCTATAATAAGTAAATGAATGAATGAATAAGTAAGTAGGTAAATAAATACCTTGCCAGCCCTCCAAAAAACAAATCAGAAGATCTGATGTTTCTAGAAGTGTATTATTTGAGGACATTTTTATTTATTTATTTATTTATTTATTTATTTATTTATTTATTTAAGATTTTATTTATTTATATGACAGAGAGAGAGAGATTACAAGTAGGCAGAGAGGCAGGCAGAGACAGAGGAGGAAGTGGGACTCGATCCCAGGACCCTGAGATCATGACCTGAGCCGAAGGCAGAGGCTTTAACCCACTGAGCCACCCAGGTACCCTGAGGACATTTATTTGTATACTTTATACACTAGAAAATGGAAATTATTGAGTACAACTGACCCTTGAACAACACAGGTTTGGACTGCATGGGTCCACGTATACACGGATATTTTTTTCCCGATAAATATAGTACCGTATAGTAAATGCATTTTCTCTTCCTTATGAATTTCTTAATAATATTTTCTTTTCTCTAGCTTACTTGACTGTAAGAATACAGTATATAATACATTTAACATACAAATATGTATTAATCGTTTAATGAATAAGGCTTCTGCCAATAACAGGCTGTTAGTAGTTAAGTTTTGGGGTAGTCAAAAGTTATACTTGGATTTTCAACCATGGGGGTGTAGCCACACCTAACCTCCACATTGCTCAAGGATCAAGTGTTCTCTTGTTGGTCTGATCCAACTTTTGCCAGTTTAGTAGGTACCTCTCTGAGCAAAGAAATCATTCTGGTAGAATGGGTGATACTATAGCTTTTCTAGAGTTACATTAAAGAAAAACCCCGGTGTGTATAGGGCCAAAAGAAAGTTGGCTGGTAAAGTTGGCGTGGATCACTTTTGTTCACCTTTCAAGTTCTTAGGCCTCTTTGGCTGACCAGAGGCTCATCCTGTCATTGAAAGTGATATAACTAATGTATGCTGAGTCATTAGAGATTGTTATGTCTCCTGCTGACATTTGCATTTTCAAAGAGGAATGGCAAGCATGACCCAACTTCAGCTCAAAGGAAGAATTTTGGAATGATGGAGTTTCATGCACCATCAAACTTGGGGAGGGGGTGGAGTGGGGATGGGGGAGATAGAGCAGTATGGGTTAGTGGCTTCCCAGAATTCTTTAAATCATATCAGACAGTCACTCCTCTGCTTAAGCACCAGGGATTACAAGCAAGTACTTTACCACTTGATATGAAATCCATTCCATCATAAAATGTGCTGAACAAACACAGGCCATCAAAACAGATACGGCCTTCCTCCAGGAAACCAATACAATGACATGTAACCCAATTTCTTCCTAAGAAAAATAAACTTCTAGCCATCCAGAATATAGGGATAATCAAAGTCTACACTATATTTCCCAGTTTGAGATTAGACTCCAAATATAGAAGATTCACCATTGGGGAAAGTTGCGTGAAAGACTGAATTATTTATGCAACTCCCTGTGAACCCGTAATTACTTCAAGAGAAAATGTTTAAAAAAATCTTACAGAGGGGTGTCTGGCTGGCTTAGTCAGTAGAGCATATAACTCTGGATCTCAGGGTCATGAGTTCAAGCACCACCTTGGGTGGGGAGCCTACTTAAAAGTAAAAAAAAAAAAAATAGAAATAAAAATGCTAATTAAAAAAATTCTACAGAGCCTCACATACCCTTACTGAGAGACTGACTTAGTTGTGTAATAGTGTTCTGATTTCCTAGGTTCGAGTGATCTGTCTGGTACTGTATTTAATGCTGAGTTAACCTCGGTAGAAATTAATTAAAATCTCCCTTCCCCAACCATTCTGCATAAATGTAAGTTAGTTCATTCTACTTTTTCCAAAAGAATAACACAAAGGCTTTACTTAAAGAAATTATCTTAATATTTCAGACTACATAACATTTTAAAATGAAAAAGAAGAGCTACTCACAATCATCATAGGTGGTAGTGTCGGACAAGGAGCTGCTCTCCGATGGGATTATGTCTTCTGTGAATAAAAATAAGTGCCTTTAGAATAACAGGGCATACACCTACAGTGAATTTCATAAAGCAATTCTCAATAGAGTGCATCTTATTTAGTAAGTGTAACTCATTACAGTGCATTAAGAATAATTAATGATTATAAGAATGGAATCATTTACTGGTAAAGATATACACATCTTAGAATTATACAAATATGACACTGGACTATTTCTTTTTTTAATTTTTTAAAAAAGATTTTATTTATTTGACAGAGAGAGAGAGAGACAGCGAGAGAGAAAACACACAAGCAGAGGGTTGGGAGGGGGAGAAACTGGCTTCTTGCTGAGCAGGGAGCCCGATGTGGGGCTCAATCCCAGGACTGGGATCATGACCTGAGCCAAAGGCAGACGCTTAACGACTGAGCCACCCAGGCGCCCTGATACTGGACTGTTTCTTAAAATGGAACAGATTCAGGGGCTCCTGGGTGGCTCAGTCCGTTAAGAATCTGACTCTTGATTTTGGCTCAGGTCATGGGGATCCAAATGTCATGAGATCAAGCCCCACAGTGGGCTCCACTTGCAGCACAGAGTCTGCTTGAGATTCTCTCTCTCTCTCTCTGCCCCTCCCCCGACTCTTGCACTCTCTAAACAAACAAACAAATAAATAAAATCGTTAAGAAAAATGGAACTGATTTCAAGGCAATTTTTGTTCTCAATTAGTTTTCAGTCTAGCTTCTACATGGCATGAACACTTGACCTTATACATCGAGGGCTTACAACCAACAAACCAGAAAGAAAAATCATGCCACTCATGTCATAAATGCTAAATGTTATGTAAAATACACTTGAACCCTCATTTGAAAATCTGTTGTTAGTACAAATTATTTTTCGACCCCTCCCTGAAGAAAAGGGCCTTTTCTTAATAGGTGAACACTTGGTGGTGCATGAGCTTTTCAGTTAGACCCAGGTTTCTCATGTGACACTATTAACATTTTCGAGCGGATAATCCTTTGCTGGGGGGAGCTGTCCTTTGCATTGTAGGATTTCCAGCCTCCACCTACTGTCTAACGGCAGCACCACCACACCCAGTTTTGACAACCAAAAATGTCTGTAGATATTGCCAAATATTCCCTGAGGTGCAAAATTGCTTTTCATTGAGAACTGCTGAATTAGATAGACCTGGGTTCCCATCCTAGTTTTGACACTAGCTGTGAGACCTTGGGCAAATGACTTAATCCCTCTCGGCATCACTTGGCTCAACTGAAATGGGAAAAAGAATAGTACTAGTATGCAGTGCTAAGGTGATTAAAATAAGGGGTGTAAAGCCCTTAGCCCAGCTCCTTGTACAGGCCAAATGCTCAATAAATATTATCTATAGTTACTGTTTTTATTACCTAGACACAGCATTCTGGTGGTTGGAAATACCCATAATGCTCCTAAGTATTGCTGCTGCCCGTCAAACGTTAAAAAATGTATCTAGGAACAAGAGTCATCTCAGATGTGTGGGTCTGCCTTGGCAAATCGTTCCATAAATAGGGTCAAGTCCTGGCAAGGTTACAGGCAAATACAGCACCTTAGTGTAGGCTTTGATGCCATTATGAAGGAGATCTCTCCCATCTGATCTCAAATGTTAATCTCCATCCGAGCCGGGCAGACTGTCTCTTAACTGGACACACAGTAGAGTCTGAAGGCAAGGTGCCAGTGTAGTCAGCTGTCAGGCACCCTTAAAAAAAAATCTACCCCATATATGCTCAACCATGACACCATTTGCTGCCCAAATGTCACTTGTCCTAAAGGAGATCACTTGAATCTTGCACAGTTTGGGGATGAACGGGCCACAACAAATGGTTATGAAAGCTAAGTATGCTGCTAATCACCCATCTCTGTAGGTCCAGAAGGTAACCACCTCCAAAGCCAACTGGATTTTTCATTTAGAGTCAAAGCCGTCCTAAATCCTCCAGCTGTAGCTGATGAACACTTGTGTGTTGATATCTGTGCATTCCCTTTCCAAAAAGCCATTATCTCTGCTTTATAAACCATACCTCCTAAACCCGAGTATATGCTAATCTGACATATATAATTTCATCCAATCTTTTCATCCAATCTGACATATAATTATTTCATGTCTCAGTAAAACAAGTAAAACATTACCAATTGTAACTGTAACATACCACCTAGTGTAAAATTATTCCAATTTCACAGATGTTCAAATGTGAAAAACAAAACAGTCTTGGGGTCAAGGAAATCTAATCATATTTCAACCGATGATCAAGGCTGAAAACCATGCCAATAAAGTAAGGCCAAGTGGACCTGAAATTGACCTAAACGAGATTTTCAGTGTCCTTTTTTTCCTGATTATGGAAGCCTTAAGTATATAATCTTGAGCATTTCGAAAATACAGACAAGTATTACAAGAAAACGAAATTACTTGTAATTCCACAACTACTAGCATTTTGAAATATTTCCCAGCCAGTTGTTGTATGTGCATATTTATATGACATCAGGATCATGTTGTGGTTACGATTAAATACCCTGCTTTCTGCATTTCATGTTATATCATAAACATTTGTCCCGAGCTTTAAATAGCCTCCACAAATGACGGGAATCGTAAAAGGTCTTTTCACAAATGTTAGATAGGCCCTTCAACAAATGTATGTCCCTGCATTAAAAACCTTTGAGAAATGGCTGGGTAAGCGCAGCTCTCCTTACTACTCTGTGCTGCCAACTGCAACGACGTCAGGCCTGTTAAAGGTGATTATGAACCACTATTGCTGCGAATGTTCCTTCATCCTGAAAATGCAAGCAATGCAATAGGGTAGTATTACCATAGTGAGAAGGTAGTGAAAACCAGGTTTGCGCACTTGCAAGACTGACATCCGGAACCATTTTCACCCTAAGAAACTTACTTTTAAATCTGTTCTTTCTTTTATCTCTCACGCAATGAACTAACTTGGAAATGCTACATGGCATCACGACCATTGACTATGTGACTGGAAAAACCTTACTTATTACGAACCTGGTAAAATAACAGTGGCTTTCTGGCTGGGTTTCTTTCCACATCTGATTCGGTATTCATTTATCGCGTTTTCAATCTCCTGAAGCTTTTTCACTGCCTCCGTGTAATCTTGCTTTCTTTTTTTCTTCACGGTTTTACAAAGGTCTGGCTCGTTGGCAAGTTTCTTCGCAGCTTCGACCAGCTTTTGCTGTATTAGGAAATTGCTCTCCAGGTCTTGCAAAGCAGGATCCTGCATTTAGACAATGATACCGGTTCTTGTACATTCTCAGATCAGATGTTCTTTGAGAATAAAACCTTCCTAGGTTGACTGCGTAGGCATCTTTGAACACTTTTCTAGAAGAAAAGACCTCCCTCATCCATTTTCTTACACTTCTCACTAATCCGACTCTTTTTCTTTTAAGGAAGGGAATGGCCTTTCATTCATGTATTGGTCAGGTGAAGATTGTATTTTTCAAGGAGAGATTCTTAAGCCAAGATTCACAGACACAGAAGGTTATGTTCACATACATAGCTTTAGAGACAGATACATTTGGGTTTGATTTCTCTTTCTGCTGGTTCCTGCTTGCATGACCCTGGAAACATGCTTAATTTTTTAATGCTGCAGGAATTTTTCATTCTGCATCTCCATTTCAAATGGAGAGAATATATACCTTATAAAAATATGGCAAAGATTAAATGAGATAATATGGGTGCATTGCTGAGCTAATGGCTGGGTATATTCAATAAACTGTAGAGCTCAGGGGTGCCTGTGTGGCTCAGTCGGTTGAGAGTCCTGGGGTGCAGTCTCAGGGTCCTGGGGTGGAGCCCTGTGTCGGGCTCCATGCTCAGCGGGGAGTCTGCATGAGATTCTCTCTCTGTCCCTCTGCCCCTCCCCCTGCTCATGCAGGAGCTCTATCTAAAATAAATAAATACACCTTTTTAAAAAAATTTGCAATGCTCACTCTATATGGATGGAAACTGCTATCATTTACTACAGCCAAGATGCTAAATTTGGGAAAGAAACAGGAGCATGGTTCCTATGATCCGATGACATGCAAACAAGAAAGTACACCCTACACTAGAACTTTATTATACCTGAACGCTGCCCATATATCATGTCATTTATGACACCCTATATCCATTAGCGGGAAGTATGAGGATTACCCCCATTTTATGGATGAGGAACTGAGATCTGAAAAGGCATCAGAAAGAGCACAACTACTAGTTGTGGGTATATATACCCACATCAGAAAGGGCAAATGTATTTGTCAAAGGCTTCTCTGTTTTACGTGGAAGCGTCTAATGCTGGAATTCTTCATTCTTATGGTCATGGTTCTCAGTTTGTAACCATCTGGGGTTTGTTTAACGCTCTCGATGCTTGGGAGGAGTAAAGTAGTGAGAAATAACTCAACTGTAATTGGACTGTGCATGAAAGGAAGAATTCAATTTGGTCTACTATATCACTTTCAAGTGGCGAGAGAGAAGGGTATAGCAGGGACTCGAAAACCAAAGGAACAAGTCAGCTGCATTCCGCTGGTGGCTTTCCTGTCCTGTGGGTAATAGAAATGCTCAGCGCTGGTGCTCATACCTCCTCGCTGGGCAGCAGGCTGCCATCCAGTTTGAACGCGGTGCCTACACGCCTTCTGACCTGAGGCGGTTTCTCACCTATGCTCAGCGGATATTCCTTTGGCATTTTGCCGGTGAGCTCCTATGAAACAGGACAGAATTGAGAAAGGGGTAACTGACATTGGCCAGATTGTCAAACACAATGCAATGAGTCCCCCCAAAGCAGAAGCCACTCACAGCCTCCCGCAAACAGATCTTCTTAAGCTCCTCGACTTTTTTCAAGAGTTTTTCCTGCAAGAGCTTTTCCTTCTTCTTGAGCTCCAGGATTTTCTCTCTTTTTTGCTCCTCACTAACTTCTGAGTCTTGAGAACCTGGAGGGATTGAAAGGGAGAGCAGGGAAGGCTTATACAAGGCATGTTTCCTTCCTTTTTTAAAGGACAAAGGATTTTTAAGCCCGGCCTGCTATTAAATAATAATTTATTTCTTTTCTCCTTGTTTCCGAACATAATAAAAGGAAACCGGAGAACATTTTCTCATGCTTCTGGGCATCGAGCAGAGCCTGGTAATTATACATACCCTCTGTATTTTGGCTCAGTCATTTTAGAAGCAATGATAAAATGCTTAATGCTTCAGACACACCTGAGGAAGAATTTCATTTTTCTGAGCAGGAGAGAAGGTAAGATGTTCCTGGAGATAGTTGTTTAGAATGTCCTTGTCGAAAGCAAGCAAGCAAGGCAAAGGAATGTTCTGTGCCTCAGATTAAGAGCTGACAATAGGATTTATTCGGGGAAAATGCATTTGAGTTAAGTTACGTACACTTGGTGATAAGAGATTCCATAATTTCTACAGAGGAAGGGCTTCGGGGCAGCAATCATACTGGGAGGTGGGGTTGGGGTGAGGTTTAAAGCCTGTAGTCACGTTGACTATATATTAAGTAGAGCATTAGACAACTGTCTGAATCAAAAACTAAATATTGGGAGAAGAAAAAGCCGACAGAATAGATGAGGAGAAAGTGTCCTTTCAGGTTATCTTGAGGAGTTTACTATCTTTGTAACTAGTGTTGTTCATACAAGCTGACTATTTATAATTTAACTTTCCTACCACTTTTTAAAACTTTGGTTTATGCTACGTATTGCAGGTTTTGATAGGCTTATTTATTCCCAAAATAATGGGTCTAAAATGCATTTAAAGTGGTTTATCAGGGCGCCTGGGTGGCTCAGCCGTTAAGCGACTGCCTTCGGCTCAGGTCATGATCGCGGGGTTCTGGGATCAAGCCCCGCGTCAGGCTTCCTGCTCAGCGAGGAGCCTGCTTCGCCTTCTCCCACTCCCCCTGCTTGTGTTCCCTGTCTCGCTGTCTCTCTCTCTCTCTGTGTCAAATAAATAAAATCTTCAAAAAAATTTTTTAAAAAGTGGTTTATTACCCCCAAAAGTAGTTTATGAGCAAACAAAGTGAAAAGTAAAGATCACCTGTACTTCTCCAAAACATTACCTGAGGAAATTAAACTGCCATTGCTCGCCATGATGAACTGACTTTTTGCCTCCAGTGTCACCATTTTGGAGACCCTCGGCGTTCCTGTCTCAGTCAAATCCATCGCGATATCGTCTAAACTCCTGGCTGAAGGAATTTTTGCCTAAGAGGTATACAACATGGAAACAGAATTCACTCAACTGGGCCTATTTCAAATTAATAAAATGATTAAGTTAGTATGGAATAAGTATGTCAATACAGAGGACAATTTAGAATTTTTACATGCCCAAGTGACACTTCAGAAGACAAAAAAATACAAGACTTAAGCTTCATATCGAAAAAGTTTAAATACACATGAATCTCTCTCATGGTACAGTTCAATCATTAACTTTAAAATGTCACCTGTGTCCACGTACACATGTGCCAAAAAGTTGGCACATCTTCCAACTTCTAAATCAGGCTATATACTGCCCCTGATTTAAATGTAAGCAAAATTAAAACAGTGGTTGGAAAGTATAAAAAGCAAAAACTCAAAGAACAAAAACCCATGTGCTTGCATCTTTTCTGAGAAACCTTATCTTTTGAACAGAAAGCAAATGAGGGAAGGAAGTCTGTTCCTACAGAAACACTCTAGTGACTTACTTTGCTTTGCTTCCGGTCCAAGTAAAACTGATGCTGACTAATTGCCATTACCCAGATGGACTTGATGAGAGAAGGGTTTGCATACCACGTTTGCACAAAGAGGCCACTTTGCCCAAAGGTTCTTCTTGACACAGAAATCCTGAAAGATTAAGGAAAGCATTCGATTTATTCACCTCTGGCCCAGCACACCACAAAACGTACCCACCGAGGAATGTGACCATGAAGTATCTTCTTAATTGTTATCCGGCTGCCTCGCTCTGATGCCAACAGGAGCCAAGCTTTTGATTTTCTCCTTTTATGAAGAAACCCATTGCGCCTGGATAATCTCTTTTTTTGTAAAACTAGCATGTTCAAAAATGTATACACACATACTCCAAAGGATAAGATGTACTCAAATTAGGGGCTGTATGAAAAACATTTATTTAAAAACCACAGGATGTGTGACCATCACAAGAGGTCAGGAATCAAGGTGATCATATTTCAAAGATAACGCAACTGAGAGGGCAGGGTCAACACCCTCCTCAAGGTAAAAGAGCATTTCAGATCTAGGTAGACTTGGGCAGCTCTGACATCATCAGAGGATGAACAACATAATATGGTCTGCAGATATACAAGTCTGAAACTGGTCCAGTGTACTGCTTATGCACCAGATAAGGGAAGAAGAGAGGGTCAGAGGAGGAAGGGTGAAAGGGGAAGGAAGGGGGGGCAGGCAGATGCTGTGGGGAAGAAGGGAGAAGGGTTCCAATGTTCTTTGTAGGAATTTGGCTTATCTCTTGGTCATCTTTTTGTCACAGCTGTTTCCCCCAACCCTCTGTCCTCCAAGCATCTATAAACATATATGAAAGGCAAACACTGGGGCTGATAATGAATTCCTCTGATGAGATCGGAGAGCCTACAATCCTGACTTCAATCTGCGGTTATGACTTGGCAACTGCTTAGTCACTTGGTCACTTAAAAGTGACCAGGAATACCAAATTAAAAAATGAGCACAGGATCTGAACAGGTATTTCTCCAGAGAAGATATACAAGTGGCCAAAGAGCACAGGAAAAGATGCTTGGCCATCATTAGTCATGAGGGAAATCCAAATCCAAACCAAAATGGGCTATCACTGTACACCATGAGGATGACTATTAAAAAAAAAAACAACAAAAACACAACTAAAAATAAGTGTTAGGGAGGATGTGGAGAAAAGGGAACCATATACATTGTTGGTGGGAATGCAAAATGGTGGAGCTTCTGTGGAAAGACTGTAGCAGTTCCTCCAAAGGTTAAAGAAAGAGTTACCATTTGACCCAGCCATTTCCCTCCCAGATCTATCCAGGAGAAATGAAAACATGTCCACACAAAACCTTGCACATGAATGTTTCCAGCAGCAATGTTATTGGGATAGTCACTGGGGCCATACAAAGAAAAGGCTGTCATACTCACCTCCGTGGATCGTGAACTTCAACGGCGAATTTTTTCTCACGGAAATATAAGTTCTCTAGCTGTTTCCATTGGAATAACTAAGAAATTGAGAACACAGAAAAGATGCACACCTTTAATTAATGCTGATTTTTACTAAATCTGGAATTCAGCTTAATCACCAAATAATCAAGAAGGTACACTAAGGCAAAGTGCGAATATATGATGCAGTCTTTTACAAATCAGCAACCTGAAACCATTTTATTCCTTCCTCTGACCATAATCTTCACCTCACGAGTACATCTTCCTTGAATGATAAAACCCAGGCAAGTGTGGGGAACGTGCATACTATTTTTCCTCTGACTCGGCTAAATAAAAAATACTTAGGAAATCCTCACAGGTTCCAGTAAGCACATGCCTTCTGATCAAAGATGTTGACTTCATATTAAATGGAAATATATTCAAAGGGATGTTTCAGTAGAACCACAGATGAAATTTCAAAAGACTGCAAAGTGAAAGTAAAACGGAACCCCAAGCAGGGGTGCTTCTCTGTGACACCAGTTTCCCGCCTACAACAGTTTCCCCAAATGCAACAGAAAGCGAGCACCAGGAACTGGAGCGGAGCTGAGGCGGGGGTAAATGTGGGGTTGCTCTCTTGGTTTCTGCTAGAGCCTCCAGTTTTTGTCAATAGAACCCACTTCTATATTCTCACTGCTGACATTCTAATGCTTCACTTGGTGTCATTTGCCAATTGGTTGGGAGAAACAGAAGTCAGCTAGCAATGTGCATTTGAAAATCAAATAATTTGTAAAAGGCAGCCCGTTCACGAGACGGAGTGCCCTACTGTGTTTTCTGGGTTCATTCCCAACCCCCTTGTATGAGCCTGAGCCTCAGCTTTTCCTCTCAACTTAGAACTTGTCCCACTATTAATGATTAGCAGACTTTGCCCGGAGTTTGAAATTATGTTCAGAGAATCTTAGGGGAGAATTTGATTTGTCTAATTGCAAAGCACAACCACGTCCTGAAGTACAGGAGCCAAGACTTTTCGCGAACGCATGAACCTCACGTAAATGAACAGCAAGAACCTAAAGTTCCTATGCACATGTACCCGGGAGACGAAAGGGCTCAACGTGGACCCTCGATCCCAAACACAGTCAGAGAAACCAGCACACTCTAAGGACACAGCCCTTCGTGGTCCGTACATGCAGTCAGTGTAACTGCAGCAATCACCCAGGTGGAAAGAGCTTAATTAGTGAAAGCTTAAAGCTACATACCCATTTCCTAAAATGTCCGCAGACTGGACGCTTTCATCTCTTTTCATCCAGAGATTCCAAAAACGGGACAGAAATGTGAAGGAAACCCCCGAGGTTCGTTCTACCTCCCCTCTCCCGGACAGCAGCTCTGGTGAGCTCTGAACGGAGTTTCATAAGATACCGAGGTGTAACTCAATTTCACAAACAGAGCCTCCCACGGCTGACACACTACTGACATCAGCAACTCTAGCGAGTGACACCTCCCCAGTTCCACTCCTTCCTCCGATCAGGGAGAAAGAGGGCAAAGTTCTCCCTGGCAGATCTTCCCAGAAGGGAGACACATTCTTTTCAATGGGCCAGAGCGTGGATCCCGATGATACTTCTGGGAAATGCGTTGCTTTGAATCCGGGCACAAATTTCACTGAGGGCTGTCTCCGGGAGACATTTCTACCCGGGTTTACTCACCCAGGCCATGAACAGGTTCTACAGGAAGAACCACAATGCAGCTCAGCTGTGTTTTTCTTTGTGTTCATTCCCACACACATAAAAACCAGGGCCGGACTTGAAACATGATCTCTGAAAGCCACCCCCTCTTATCACTTACAAAGGTGAAATACTAGCACTTTTGCCTCCATTCAGCAAGACCCTGCCTCCAGAGCAAACTTGCTCCTTTCAAGCAAAAGCCATACTTAAAAGGTGAAGGGCTCTGGTTTATTTAAGGGATTTGAAATAACTCGATGGCAAAGGGGTTTGCAAAAGAAGTTAATGGTATGAGACTGAGTCTTCAAGTCTAAAAGGCAAAGTCGTTTCTCCACCTGAAATCTTAAAAGTTTATGGAAAATGAGATTTCACAGATGTGCCTGTAATAGCCTAAGTGAACTGGAATGACACCGACTTAATTCGTGATGGCCATTGCTGCTAGGGTGTGGATGGTGCAGTGGACCAGGGGTTTGCATTCCGGTTCCCTCACTTGTTTTTGGGGGGAGGTGGAAGGGAGTTGCTTAGCTTTTCTGAGTCAGCATTCTCATCCGTAAAATGGGAGCAACACCTGCTTCACGGGGTTGCAAGGGGACAGTGAGGTAACGTTTATGAAGCACTCGGCCCAGTGTCTGGTGTTGAGAATAAACATTCAGTAAGTGATAAAGCCAGTTGTAACTGTTATGAAGGATGCTCCTTCCAAGTCCCTAATGTTATCATGTCTTTGTGAGGATGGAGGACAGACACTTCATAGCAGAAACAGAAGTAGAAAGAGCTGTCTGGATCCCACATCGATCCTTCCACTGACGGGAACCAGTCAAGTTATTCTGTTGACACATCGGGTTTCCAATTCTGTGAGTTTCAGCCCCTGTAAAAACTGCCGCATTTCTGTTGATTTCATCGGTGGTTTCCTGATACACCCTCTGGGTAGGAAATCTGCTCACCGTTCCTGTACCACGGAGGTCAGAGAGGAGGGGGGAGGGGCGGGTCCAAGGCACACCCACAGACAGACGCATGGCAGCAAGCTCCCTCCTGTCTGCGGGACCCAGGGAAGGGACGTGCCCTGGCATGGCACACTGAGGAGTGTGCACTTGCCACAGGCCAGGGGGTGGACCCCCCAGGGTAATAAAAGACTGAGGGAAAGCCTCGGACAGAAAGGATCAAACTGTCTTTTTGAATCGAACCAGGGCAGGATGGGAAAGGCATCGTCAGAGGCTTTTTTTTAAATAGCACTGTAATATAGGTTAATCATTTAACTGCGAGTTCACCTGGAAATGACTAAATTTGGGATAGTCACAGCTGTACTGTATGACTGTACTTCAAACTTCAAACAGTGACTCACGTCGGGTGATCCCTTGCTATCACTGGAAGCCAAAGCAAATCCCTGTATTATTGATTGATGCTTTTTTCATTTTAAAAAGAAGTTATACTTGGGGTGTCTGGGTGGCTCAGTTATTAAGCGTCTGCCTTTGGTTCAGGTCATGATCTCAGGGTCCTGGGATCGAGCCCCGCATCGGGCTCCCTGCTCTGCGGGAAAGCCTACTTCTCCCTCTCCCACTCCCCCTGCTGGTGTTCCCTCTCTCGCTGTGTCTCTCTCTGTCAAGTAAATAAAGAAAATCTTAAAAAAAAAAAAAATTATACTTGATGAATGTACTATTAATACTCATGATCAAGCTAGTGGATGTGTTTTGCCTTCTGGAGTCCCACAAAGACAGAATTTTGCAGGATTGTGGGCTTTTAGAAAGCCAAATTGACCACCTTCTATGCAGTCATCCTTTTTTTTTTTTATTTTATTCATTTGACACAGAGAGAGAGATTACAAGTAGGCAGAGAGGCAGGCAGAGAGAGAGGAAAGAGGAGGAAGCAGGCTCCCTGCTGAGCAGAGAGCCCGATGTGGGCCTCGATCCCAGGACCCTGGGATCATGACCCGAGCCGAAGGCAGCGGCTTTAACCCACTGAGCCACCCAGGCGCTCCTGCAGTCATCCTTCTATCCATACAATGCTTATGTGCCTGAGAGTGAGTCTGCCCAACAACCCTACTGGGAGTTACTACTTAGAGCATCATTTTGTAAGACAGACCACTGAGGCTCAGAGAGGTTTACATACACTGTCCAAGGTCACAAGGCTAAATGGGAGCAGATCTGGTATTCACACTGAGCCACAACCAGGCTCCCCAAATCCCGGGGCCTAACCAAAGCACACCATCCTGCCTCACTCATCTGGGAAGAGGACTCAATGGAGATTTGTTATTTTTAACAAACACATGGAGTAATTCTCTGATCGACCTCACAAGGAAAAAACAAACAAACAAACAAACAAACAAAAAACCAGCAGTCATAACAACCCTTTGCAGAAAAGGACTCTGGGACCCTCAAACTGTACGTGCACTAGTGGTTCTCAACCAGTGATGACTTACATCACTCCCTACCCTCATCCACAACCCTCGGGTCATTTGGCGGTATCTGGAGACATTTCCGGTTGTCACTCTGCAGGGACGAGTGCTGCTGGCAGCTGGTGGACAGAAGCCAGCGATGCTACTATCAGGCCATGCTCAGGACAAAATTATCTGGCACCAAATGTCAACAGTGCAGAGACTGAGAAAGCGTGATTCAGAGGACACTTTCTGGTGATATATCTATGCTTTGGTAGGTGGAGTGTGTTGATGTAGGAGATAAAATGTTTGTTCCAAAATAATGAACACTGGGGTCCTATTTTTCTCAGTTAGGTAATCCCCATAGGAACAAACGGTTGTTCATATTTTCTAAATGCAAATGTTACCCACCAGAGGAACTGAACACCACCCATCAGACTATAAGAGGCCATGCTAACAGAGTCAGGTGTGCTGAACAAAAATGTTACAACATCCCCAAATGGGACAGACTCAGGTAGCAAAAATTACCTTTTGGGACATGGTATCATAACCTTCCATACATGAAACATCACATCTTAAATGCAAGGAGTACAACACTCGGCATATCATAGAAAAAGTTTAGATGAAGTACTGGTCATCAGGAAATGCATAATATAAAACTCTGACCATGCAAGGGGATGTGATCTCCCCAGATGGCCGCTGTGACTGAATCTCTAGCCTCCCCGAGCTGACCTAATGACTTCCTGTTAATACCTGCAGTAGAATGCTCCGCCTCACCCCCCAACACACACACATAAGGTACGACCAGGGCCAACCAGCTGCTGAGGGGCACCCGCACGGCTCAGTTGGGTGTTTCCAACTGGCATCCCTTCTCAAAGCTTGGTGTCTAGCCCAGTTATTAAATATTTCAGTAAAATCCCTAACTTTGAATATAATTCTGTCTTTCCAGATGGACTGTCAGGTCCTTAATGACAGGGACTTGGCTTTTTCCTTAAATGGAATAAAGAATAGAAAGTACAAGCTCAGCGTCCTTGTAAATGAGGTCGATACAGCATGGGCTCAATACATTTTTGTTGTTAAATTGTAAAACTGGGGAAAACTGTACTCTCTTGTTAGAAATCTGTTCCCTAAGGATGTATGAATTAAAACCAAACCAATCTATAGTCCTAAGTACAAAGCAAAGAAGCTTTTACTATTTATGCCACTTCCTAGAACATTTTTTTCACAATGCTTTATCTACTCTTTGTAGATAAACGTCCAAATTAGCATTAGGACAAGTCAATCCTATTAAAGTGCTACCTTTCATTTCCCTCTATGTGCCAACAGTTCAGCCATTTGGTAAATGCCTGGAAATACAAACTAACAGATTAAATAATGAAATCAAATTGTTTTGCCTGTCCAGGAGCCACTTCCTCTTCTTCAAACAAGAGCTTCTGTTTCCACAGAGAAAACTCTCCGCCTTTAAGCTCTAGCTATGGCGGTCTCCTCTCAGTTTCATGATGTGCCTACCTCCTTTCCCTCAGCATACACTCTTTTCTGACTGGAACATGCCAACACATTCGTTATAGCCTGACTCCTTCTCACCCTTCAGGACCCAGGTTAAAGGTCACCTTTCTCAGTGGCCTTCCCTGAACCCACTGAGTGTTCTATATCCAACCCATTATTGTCCCCCCCATTTTGTTTCCACCAGAAGCTGTCCAAAATTTATCATCATGTTTTATTTCTTTGCTCATTCATTAGTTTCTCGCTGACCACCCCCTAAAAGACTTCAGAGAAAACAAACACAGTGCGACAGAAACTACTTATCACCCACAGGATCTTTTCTCCTTCCTCCCTTTAGTAACAAAACACCCTGAGTTATGGCTTTGCCCATGCCCACCCACCTAAACACTACCCTTCCCAGCCTCCCTTACAATTAGACTTTATGACTAATCAGGCTGCTTGCCTTGAATTCTTTCCATCTGCTCGCCAGTTGTGAAATGGAAATGGAGACTCACCAATGCCCAACTGATTCTCTGAGAGTTCCTTGTCTTAGAAGAACTGCTTAAACGGAGGGGAAGAAAAATATCTGTTGTGTTCCATAATCAGAATATGGTAGGAAGGAAAACAAAATCTGCTCAGTAAAAGAATTCACCAACCATTGGGTCCTCACAATGATCTCTGAGGTAGAAAGAGTAGACAGAATTATTGGAATTCGAAAGCTGAGGAAATAAAGACCCAGAAAGGGTGAGTGACAGCTCCAGGTCAGCCAACCGGTAAGCAGGAGTGCAAGACAGGTTTCTTATTTCAAACCCCTGTAGGATTTGAGCTCTCCTCCCAGAGACTCTGCAGAAGGCTTTAACAATTAGATTGATTATTGGTGTGGCTGGAGCTTAATTAGACACCTTACAAACAGGATGGACCGGTCTCCAGTTGACATTCTCTAACTCCATTCTTTTCTTCCACACCATACTTTATTATGTACCGACATAGAAAGTGTGACTGGGCAGCACACGTTCCTTCTTCTTCTGCAGATACTACGCTCATCCAAAATGTAAGCAGTCTTAGAAGGAGCAGCCCCATCGAGCTCCCCTGTGAGGTGGCAGCAGGTGGTGGGAAAACCAGGAGTGGTGAGCAATGTCAAGATGGCCGTGCTTAGAAAAGTAAGCAAGTCGCAGAGTTTAAATGAAATGAACCCTGTACTTTCATGACAAGGAAACAGGAAGACTCTTGTGCTTGTGACTTAATTCGTCTGGCTTTAGGCATTTGGGAATTCCAATAGTTTAAAAAAAATCAGTTAACAGAAGGCTAAGAACCCTTTCCCCACCCTGAAATGCCTCAGGGTGACGATGTACCTCACAAGACTTGGTTAGCAGTTATAATGCACCAAGATACTAATCTTGAAAGGCATTTTATCCCACTAAGTAAGGTCTGCCGGTGACACCTTGGCTGGCATGCCTTTTTTATTTTTCTTATCTCTGACAGGCTCTGGTTTTCCCAGGTCAAATAACTTGCTGGAGGGCTACAAATCAGTCACGACATATACCAATACTTCACTTAGCCACTGACCCTCTCTAGCTCTTTGAGAAGAAATGACATTTTTCCTTGAAATACCAAACGAGCAATAAAAACATAGTAGGAACACAAATTTGCATTTCTTTTTAATGTAAAACTTCACTGTTTTTAAGTTCAAATGTCCTATGGTCTGAAATTAAGCTGAGTTCTGGTATGTTTTCACATTCCATAAGAGTTTGCGATGACACATTTCATGCATAAAGGGAGAATTAAAAAGAAAAAAAAACTGCTTGTGATCTGAATTTTTAATACTCTGAATTTTTGTGGTTTGTTACTCAGAACTTTTAAATTTCTCTTAATTTGCCTCATGCCTTAGGGCATTACAGTTAATAAACTGGCGCAGATTGCTTAAGAGACTCTGAAAACAGAAAAACTGAGTGTGGACTCTTAGAACACCAAGGCTACGAGTCTGTAGCAATGTGGGGTCCTTCTCTAACCAAGAATATTTCTCATAACTTTTTAAATTGTCTTTCTCTGTCACTAGCAGCGAACAACAACCAGTTGGTGGCCATGACTGTGTATTAGGCACAGTGCTGAATATAATCTCATGTAATTGTTACAAAAACCCTAGGCCGTCGGTGGCATTACCGTGGTGCAGATGAAGAGACAGGGTTTAAAGAGATTAAACAACATGCCCAAGGTCACACAGCAAACGGACACTGGACACCAAAGACGGGCTATGGATTGCTTCCCAAATTCTTGCTCTGCACCATTATCCTACACAAACTGAAAACGACTCACCCCCACGACTGGCAAAAGGCTTAGAGCCAAAATGCACGAAGAGCACTTGCTGGGTGTTCTGGCAGGTACAACAAACATCGTCCCCAACAATCCTGGGCTACAGCTAATGGACCTCATATGGAAAGGACTGAAAGTTTCAGCTTGTGGGTCTTGGATGAACATCTTTTTCAAAATAGCCTTTGGCCTTAGTCAGTCTCTCTTCTTATTGGCAAATCTTCCCCCTTCTGGCCTGTTTTTAAGCTACATAATTATAACGCAGCAGGCGTGTGTAACAAGCACGTCAAGAGGCTGAGCGTCTCCAAGGCCTCCCATTCCAGCCTTTGTTTCAGGGTTTGCCAATCTTGGCCTTCATTCCTGCTCGGCCACTGGTAACTTGCTGTGTGCCCAGGTCATGCAAACAGCTGAAGCATGATCCTCCTTTTTACAAGTCAGTGCTCACGGCCCTTTAAATTATGGCTTCTTCCATTTGGACCAACTGAGCCAGGGCAGTGACTTGTAGAACATCTTCCCTCCAATGAAACCCACAGGTTGTTTGGCCACGGAAAAATAAACAGATGGAAGCACAATCTATTGTCACATTTTAACAGAAGAAGGAGGATGCAAACAGCAGTACAGCATGGCCAGCTGCAAAAATCACCAAGAAAGAGAAGACGAGGCAGTAGTAACACAAGATGGGCCAGTTGGGTCCTTCCTGAGTTGAATGGCACATCTTGAAAATGAAAGTGAAAACTCTGCCAGTCAAAAAAAGAAACTGTCTTCTGACCCTTGTCTACATCCTGGGATGAACAAGCAAGCCTGATTATGATCACTGTCAAACAATATTGACCAATTTCTATGAAACTGTGAATGTAAAGAAAGGGCTGTGAATCATAAGCAAACGAGAGGAAATTCGCTGGAGTAGTTACTGCGTAGACTCCGATTCACCATTATTTCGGGAGAAAGCCTGGTTGTCTTTAGTGGATACATTTATATTCTGCGGGATTCTCAATTTCACGAAGCCACATTCACTAAGAGATGACTTGTGCATTGATTGAAGTTATTTATGACATGCAAGATTCAGCAAAACCAGTGGGACTCCTGAATATTATTTCTTAAAGTAAAATACAGGGAAGAAATAAATTACCGAAAAATGTTAATATAGATTGAGGTCTACCTCCAGAAAACACAATAAGCAATAATTTGGTTTTATAAAATAGATAAAATGGGGATTAGTTATATGCCTTGATGGGGATTCATTATGCTCCTTCTTCCCCCCACGGACCTCCACAGTTAACAACCATAAACGACCATAATGCCCATCAAAAGCAAATCTGTTAAATGAATTCCGTATTTCCACATAATGGATACGAGGCAGCTCTGGAATGAGTGAAGAGGGATGTATTTATAAAGGAACCTGGAGAAATAAGACATGGGATGAAATAGTGTGCCTAGAAAGATTTCTCTCTCTAGAAAGCTTAGAATATACACTGACGAAGTCTCAATGAACCACTATCATCCTTTTGACCGTGGTTACTATGGGGAAGGGATGGGCATTGCAGAAAGACTTCCTGCCCTAACAGACATGTTTCTGTAGTCTGTATTTTGTTTTGTTTTTACAATGGCTTTGTATAACTTTTGGTTAAAAAAATAACTATAAATAAAAATGATTTTGAAAATCGTTTTTGAAAAAAATCGCATGCTGGTCATTTCTAACACTATTTCTTTGAAATTTGGTCTTAGAGGCAAATTTTCAAGTATGGACAATAATACTCATATTCCTCCTGGAAATCAATTGATCTTGGTCATAGGACTTACAGAGACACCATTTTATTATACGATTATATACATGTTGTCTTCCGGTCCCTCATATGATGGATATCAGTTGCAAAATGGTATTTTATTATTTTTATCAAGAATTTCCAATAAGAACCCTCAATGCCCAACTGGTCTGCTCTGGGGGGGGGGGGGGATTGGAATTAGAAGGGGGTGAGCCCTGGGCCACCTCTTTGTGCTGTCTGCATCAGCGTCCCAACCATAAAATGGGGAGAAAAGAGGAGCTTAACTATTTTAACTCAATGAAAGGTTGTGAGTATTGATAAAAGCTGACAAACCGCACAGAAGATGAAGAACACGGTGGTATGATGACAGTTCACTTCATGACGAATGTGGCTGTTTTTCTAATAGACATTAAAACACGAGACAGATGGAAGTGATAGGAGTTATTCAAGGCTGCGATGTCGGGATGTGATAACACATGGTCTGCTATTATAGGTCAGTGACGCCTGGCGATGCCAGCAGAGCACAGGGAGGGCAGCAAACCAACCAGGGCGGTGTGAGTAAGCCTTCATGTCATTATAATACACAGCAGGCTGGGGCAGGCGGGGGGCTGTCGAGGCGGACTCATCCATTCTCAGACAGGCAGAAAGGGATTGTACGCCTGTGCTCGGATCAAGAGAAAGAGTGCCATGGCCACAGTTCGATTTGAAAATGACGTAATTTATTAGGTCTGGAACACCCAAACCTGAGAGAGTGTGACCTTTGGTAAACAGCACATAACTTATTTTCCTTTTAAAAAAAAGCGGACATGTTTAGTGTGGAAAACTGTGAACCAAAGGTAAGTGAAAATAGCAACAGTGTAAGAAGATCAGTCAGAACTGGATTTCTGAGAGGGAGCTGGCACCAAAGACTCTGGCTTATGTCTTCACAATTCATCCACCTGTGTATCCACCCAGTGTCAGTAAGCGTATATATAAACATATTTACAATATATATAAGATTTGTATAAAAATATATTAACATTATATATAATTATGTATATAAATATTTTATACCTATATAACAGATAGATATATAAAATTTGGAAAACAAATGTCATCCTCCTCTTATATGACCTTAAAATAAAAATCTAATTGTATNATTTAAAATATAAATTTTAAAATTTATTTAAATTTGGAAAACAAATGTCATCCTCCTCTTATATGACCTTAAAATAAAAATCTAATTGTATGCATTTATAAATGAAGTTGGGATCAACATCCTTACAGTTAAGTCTTTGTGCATAACTTGATTCCCTAAGAATAAATGATCAGATGTGGAATTGCTGGGTGAAGGGTACATAAATTAGTTTCAAAAAGTATTTTTCACTTAATCTGAGCCTTCTCTGAATCCATGGCTTCATTAACCAAAGTTACTTGTCAGACTGTTCGGTGCTCTTTAAAGCAATGTTGCCAAATCCAGAATAGCTCACGTTCTCCTATGTGTCTACAGTGATTCACACTTACTTTCCGAGGTTTCACTTTATCTTGCAAATCATACTGGCCAATTCCTTTATAGCNAAATAGCTCACGTTCTCCTATGTGTCTACAGTGATTCACACACACTTACTTTCCGAGGTTTCACTTTATCTTGCAAATCATACTGGCCAATTCCTTTATAGCTGATTCCAAGCCACCAAGGAAGTCCTTGTTTATCCTGGAAGATGGAAACGCATGAGAACCAAGCCCCAATTGTTCAGTCTTCCAGAGGTGAAGATTTACCAATGTCATCCTTTAACAAATATCAGCAAGTCAAAATAAAGCTGTCTTGGTAAACAAAACATTACTTAGAAACCTAACTTGCTATTAAAATGCCTTCAAAAAAGATCTATAAGTGAAAACAGATTGATAATATTAATGCCATCAAAAAGAATGAACCATTACCGTCTTGATCAGTCGGAGAAAAGAAAGAAATGTAAAATTAACCCCGAGTGTAAAGCTAGTTATCCATTTAAAAAAGAAAGAAAGAAAGAAAGAAAAGAAATGAAAAAGAAAAAGAAAAAAGCTCTATGTTCTCTTGATTAGTAACCAGCTATAATGGTTAGGGAAGTTTCCAAAGAATTACAAACATGGGAGAGGTGGCTCCAAACCTGATGTTTATGATCTCCACTTAACAATGAACCTGGGAATACTGGAAAGCTCTTTTGGAGAGCTGTATGATTCAATGGCAGGATGTTTGAATCATCACTTTGAGGTACATACGGGGAGGAGAGGAATTTTTTTTTCATAAATTTATCTTTTAGGTCCTGCCAAAGTAAAGGATGTATTGACACAGGGAAAGAAAATGTAGGCTTAACCATATATCCATATGCAAACAAATTAAGAATTGGGAGAAACTGAAGTTGAGTTGCTACATATTTTTAGTACATTATCCAAGTACTTATTATTTAACCCATTTTGAATTGCAAATACTGTTGTAACTTGAAAAGTCACTCAAGTCTGATTTATGATAAAATTCCTTTCAAACAAGACCCCCTTCTTAATGGTGCTTTATCCCTTATATCTCAAAGTATTTCTTAATCAACCTCTCCCTGCTTGAAAGCACCTGAAAATACTAGAGATATGAAATATACCAATTGAAAACTGGTATTGCAAATCCTGTAAACATTTGAGAATTTTATGAATCTGTTGAAATGACAATGGCAAGTTTATGATTCTCATATAAAGGCTCTATCAAGTGAGTATCTGGTAGCATTAGACGGGTGAACAACAGGGAAGAGGAATAGCAGCAAAAATAGGCAAAAGGAATAGATGCGCTAAAAGAGAATAATTTGAGTATGTTAGGATTAATAGAGGTTTTGGGAGAACATTTGAATGTAGCAAGTATTTTACAAAAATGACGAGCTTTATAATTTGCTACAAATGATAAGATATAATCAGGCTTTTATTTTTTAAGAAAATCAATTATATTTTAAATGTTGAAATTTATAGAGATAATTTACAGCATATGCACATTAATTTATGTGATTTTAGAAGCTGGTGCTATTCATTAACTCACAAACGAACATGGGCATTATGAAAGCTTTGTAATGCAAAAGTATTTACCTTTACTGCATAATAATGGACTCCATAGGTGGGTAGAGCTTCTACTATTTTCATATACCTGTGAAAAATGAATATATATTATAATCTCTCAATAAATTAGAGGACCATTTTGGGAAAAGCAATATACAGAAATATGATATGTGGGGCGCCTGGGTGGCTCAGTCAGTCAAGTGTCCGATTCTTGATTTCGGCTGAGGTCATGATCTCAGGATCCTGAGATCCAGACTGCATAGGGCTCTGCTCAGCCGGCAGTCTGCTTGAGGTTCTCTCTCCCTCCTCCTGCTCACACACTCTCCCTCAAATAAATAAACAAATCTTAAAAAGAAAAAGAAAAGAAAAGAAATACAACTTCATCTACTTTACTCATTACAACCATGGCTAATGCCTCTAACTAAAGTAGAAATAGAATAAGCCATTCTAGGGAGTAATATATTCTACCTTACCCAAATGTAAGGAAGCTGCTAACAAAACTTCAATTTCCAAAAGCTATAAGAAATGTTATTTTCTGCATATTAAAATTTCTATGGCTTAGAAACATACTGGACTGTATCATAAACCCAATTTGCAAGTATTTTTTAAACTAAGCACTTACTGACACAAAGCAGTAAGAATCGATTTTTGGGTCAAGCTCATAACAAGTAAAAAGTAAAGCAATTGTGGGGCACCTCGCTGGCTCAGTCAATAGAGCATATGGCTCCTGACCTTGGAGCTGTTGAGTTGGAGTGCCATGTTGGGTCTAGAAATTACATATATATGTACATATATAAACAGTTAAAAAATAAAGTGATTCCATTTACTGATTGTGGTAAACTCAGAAATCCACACTTAACTCTTAGGTCTAACCTCTAAGAAATATCTGATTTTTAAAAATATGCCCCCCAAAATAAAAATTAAAACAATGATTTCTCATTTACTCCATTTACTATTTCTAATTCAACAAGTATTAATTGTATATTTCTAAGGTTTTATGGAGTGAAATAAATTGTGTAAGACTTCCTCTCTGCTCATAAAGAATTGAGGTTCCTTTTTAGTACAAGTGGATTTTTAAAATGACATTTGAATATCAAATGCTCTGGGCTTTGTAATCAATAATTTGATGCTTTTTAAAAAAGTAAATGGACTGTAGATAGATGAATATAATAGGGTAGGTAAATGCGCCAACAACACGGAACAAATATACTGCACAGCCAAGATTCTAACAAAGTGAGTTGGATTCTACAGTCTAGAGCCTTAACCACCAAGTTAGTCTCTTATTTGGAGTCACAACCATAAGGATCAAGGGAAGTAAAAGGACTCTGCATTTAAACAAGAACACTTCATAATATGCTCATTAGCCTAACCTAAAATCCTTCAGGGAAATTGTTACTCCTCTCCACCTTTCCCCCACCTGCCCCCCCTCCCCCCTTGAAAACAGGCACAACGAGTTAAAATGTCAAGGATTCAACTTCAGGACTGCTCATTTTTGATTTCTGCCTTGAGGACCGCAGAAGGTATGCTGTGATAAAAAGGAGATTAGCGTAAGAGGTAGAGGTTGTGCGGGAAAGCTATACACTGACCAGGTGAAAGGGAGTCTCTAAGTCCTTATTTCAGTTCTCACATGCTCTGAGCAATATTCAGTGGGTTTTTAAATGAACTTCTATGGCCATAAAAGTTATTCTACAATTACCACAGCAATAATGCTATATTCATTTTTATAATTTTAAAATTATAATATTATAAATTTAGTTTTTATAATTTTATTTTATTTTTTTAAAGATTTTATTTATTTACTTGACAGAGAGAGAGAGAGATCACAAGTAGGCAGAGAGGCAGGCAGAGCAGGGGGGAGCGGGGAGGGGGGGGCGGAAGNCCTGATGCGGGGCTCGATCCCAGGACCCTGAGCTCATGACTGAAGGCAGAGGCTTAACCCACTGAACCACCCAGGTGCCCAGTTCTTATAATTTTAAAACTTTAACATACTTGTGAAATATTGTTAATAAATGGATGGTGGGGTGCCTGAATGGCTCAGTCAGTTAAGCCTCCGACTCTTGGTTTTGGCTCAGGTCATGATCTCAGAGTCCTGGGATCGACCCCAGCATCAGCACTCCCTGCTGATTTTAATAAATCTTAAAAAAAAAAAAAGGGGCAGTAACTCTGTAAGTCTAAAAATGCAGAAATTTATCACTATGGTCTGCTCTTGTTAGCATGCGGACATAGATTATCCAACACCAATACTGTATGCTCCACCCAAAGTAGAGTCACAAACCAGACAACCAAATAGGGCCTCCAGACAGGTTTTGTTTGGCTTTCATTGTAATAAAATTTTCTTAAAATTAATTTGTAATGTTTAAAATTGGATTTTAAAAACCAGAATTTCCAGCTGTGCTTAGAAACTATCAGGTCTGATAGCTTTAGGCCTGATTTCTGAGACCTTGCCTCTGTTCAGGTAACAGCTCTCCAGTTTACCTCAGTCCCCACTATTCCCTATCGCCCTACACCTGGCCTGCATTTCTCAGTTTTGTCACCGGCCTGACACTGGAAAATATCTGAATTGATGACACCAACTGTGGAATGACTCAAGGCATTTTGTAATTCATAGTAAGGCTTTTCTAACCAGATGGGAACGATATACACACAAACTACACAACAGAAATCATTTCAGATGATTTCTTCAAACAGAAGACATTAAAATTTTATCTAAGCAAAAGGAAAGACAGATACTTACTGAACCACAGCTTGACCCCGAGTCAGACCTTTGATTTTCAAATAATGCTCAATCACCCTGTCCTCACTGTAAAACAAGGAATGAGAAATATGGCAATGTATGATTATATGAGGTACAGACTCAATTTCAAGATTCTCAGGTGGTTTGTTCAGAAACTTGAGAAAAAAGACCTTCACCAACTTGTTTGGGAGATAGAAGCTGGCTGACTTTAGTTTCTGTAGGACATGCATTCCTGAACCTCAGACATTTGGGTACCTCATCATGATTTTTTATTTATATTTTATATGATATATAAATATATCAATACTTTTTAAAAACTTAATTTATTGGAAAAGGAAAGATAATATCAATTTATCAAATGAAAAGCTGGTATTTTTGCCATAATTGAATGAGATATAATAAGTACAAAATAATGTTATTAAATGCTAATTAGTGAGCCCTGCTAGGGAAATTAAAAGGCTTAAAAAAAGAGATCAGTGCTGAAGTGTTAGGTATTAAAGGCATTTTCCTTAAATTATCTTCAAAGATTTAGAAAGGATTAAAACTGTTCTGAGTGTCATGTGCAACCCAAAATACTCTCTTGTCCCACACTACCTGGGCACATTGCTTTTGGAGAAAACCCTTCATTATTGTCTCAGTACAACACTTGTTGACTAGAGGGGCACCTGGCTGGCTCAGTGGGTAGAACATGTGACTCTTGATCTTGGGGTTGTGAGTTTGAGCCCCATACAGGGGGAGATTACTTATTAAAAAAACAAAAAGTTAAAAAAAAAACTTGTTGACTAGAAAGGCAAGAATTAGGTTGAAGTCTGTCACCTTTGACATCACTTAGCTACTGTACCCAACTTACAGATAGATACCTGTCATATCTCAAGTATAACCTAGAAGGGTAAATGTTTTTATCTCTACATGACCAGTAATCAGCGGTAAATGGTCTTTGTTTTTTGTTTTTTCTTAAGAAACTATCACTGAACAATAATATGTTTGGAAGATTCCAGACTCAGGAAGCAACGCAGTCTCAGGACTCACTTTCATTCTTTCTGTGGGAACTGCATTTCATCTTCGCTATTAAAGCTATTCATGTCGAATATTTATTTTGTAATCAGTTTTTCAGTGGAAAGGAAAACTATCTTCAGGATTCCAAACCATAAATCAAGGAAACTATATTTAAAGGGGATGTAACTAATTCAAGGAGGGGGGCGGGTGAGTACTTTTCAAGGAACAGTACTGTATGGAAAAAGTACTGTATGGATACCATGGATTCATTAAGATATAGATAGAACTACTTAAAATATACAACAATTTTTGGCCACAGAAGAAACCTCTGATCTGTCAGGTCATTTCTGGCCATTAAGAAAACCTCTATCCAAGGAAATATGTATTTCATAACATGTATATTGCTATCTGCTAGATTAAGGCCACATTAACACAGTGACTGCACACGTATTGAGCATTATGTTCACTTAAAAGTCCCCTCTACAGACCTTTGACACATGTGAATGAGAAGGCACATAGCCACACTTCACAAATGACTACAGTCTTGGTATGATCATCTCCAGCCAGCTCTGACAAGACCCTTTCAGGGAAAGGATCAAGGTCTACTTATAGTTGCTCGGATGCAGGTGATGGGCTATGTGATACTTCCTTCACTTATATTTCTTTTAATTTCTTGAAAAGCATGCATTTCTCAATGGTGGCTATGATAGCAGGATCACCTGTTATCTTGCTTTGGCTTACCAGTAAGCAAGGGATGGGTGCTCCTGAAGAGTTTTGGTGGGAAAGGCTGGTAGGGTCTTTAAATCTTTCCTGGCATTTTCATCACTGAAAAGAAGAGGAATACAGTAATGTCAGTCACCATTACCTAAAATATCATCCATGCTAGTCACCAGAGGAAATCTCATAAATAGCTACAGTATACTGGGCTCTAGCAAAATATCATCAGTACACACATAAGGCTATGGATTCAATTAGAGATAGGCGCCAACTGAACCCCTCAAGCCATTTGATATTTTGAAGTTTTTAAAAAGACAAAAAAAAATTAAAATTAGTGTTCAGGTGCCATAATCCTATTTTCCTTACACTCCTGATAAACTTGCAGCCATTTTCATTGTATATTTCCCATGTCTATCTATTATAATACATAATTATTATTATTATGGTGGATATTCCATTTTCATACAGCATTCTTCAAATTTCTTTACATACTTTTTCTATGTTCCTATAGCACCCTCATAATGATCTTTAGTGGACACATAATATTGTTGGAATATTGATTATCATAAAACCACTTGTGTAGTATCACCAATTTTTCATAATAGATATCAATTCAATAAAAAAGTTTATATGGGGGCGCCTGGGTGGCTCAATTGGTTGACCGTCTGCCTTTGGCTGAGGTCATGATCCCAGGATCACCTACTAGTTACAAATGAAAACACCAAACCAATTAGTTTCAAGAGCCATCATTCATGCAATTTTCACATTAGCTTCCCTGGAGTTTGCCCCAGTGATTCACCCTGAAAGAGATGAACCCCCACCTGGAGAACCAAACAAAACCATGGCGAATCTCACCCCAAAGCATTCATTCAACACTCACAGATCAATTGTTTCAGATTAATCTGGGGAACCAGGCATGGCCTGCAGACAGGTTTTATTTGACCCACATTGTACTGTGCTGTATTAGAAATTGCTCACTCCTGTCACCAGAGCAGGTTTGATGTAAGTGGTTCTCCTTCAGTGTTTAGAGAAATTTTGTCTTTTGGCTTTACCATTGCGTTTCCTGACCGTGCTACAGGGCAATCAGGGAACCCACTGAGCAAACTGTATATACGCTTACTATCTTTCAGTAAGAATGGAGAGTTGAGTGTCACCTAGCTTGGAGATACTATGATTTGCACCTGTCAACATTACATTTCAAAATGAAAGTTGTGGCCCTTCCTAAAGGTGAAAGATCCAGTTTTACAAATTACTACAGGAAATAAAAAGTCACTCAGCTCCTATTCTTACATAAAGATAAATCTCTCTATTCATTTGAAATCTAAGCAGTATGACTTAACCACATTGACAATCTTGGAAAACAGGTTTGGGCTTCCTGAAAACCAAAACATACCACAATCCAATTTATTCATATTAAAGGTCATCTGTCAACTCTCAGTAATATTTATTTTTCTTAATAATTTCTTTCATGTTCTGTCCTTCAAATCCCATTTCCTTTTTTAAAGAAGTTGGTTTGCAAGTTTTTTTATGAAGGGCAAGTACATGTATATATTCTAAAATGATAGGCTAAGGACAACACTTTGTTATTCATCACCACCACCAATTACGTATGTATTATTATCTTTTGGGTCCATGTGAACTATACGCTATGTTCCAAGAACTCAGCCTAGCACTCAGTTATCTCTTTGAGTTATAGTTAATTTTGTGGCAATTGAGGCCTCACTAAAGTAGAATCTGCTATTCACTATAACTATTTATTCTTTAAGCAAGTATGTATTGAGTACATACTGTACAATTGGTATGCAGAAGCAAGGGAGGAGAGGGGACAGAAGTAACGGAGAGATTTAATCCATCATTCTATTCAGTGATCGTGGTTGAGAGTAAATGGGAGGATTGAAGTTGAGGCCCTTTAAGAAGGCTTTAGTTCCTGTGTCCTCAAAGCACCAGCATCTCTCAACACTGAGATTTTTCTAGCATTTAAGCATTTAATACATGCTTGGTAAATACCAGCAACTTACATGTTAGTGTCTAACTAAAGAAACAGCTATGTGTTTCAATGGAAGAAAACTACTCCCTGTGTTGAATTTATTGAAAGATAAACTCTGGTCTTTGACATGTTATCTTTTCAAGGAATTTCTTTTTTTTTTTCTTTTTAAGATTGATTAATTTATTTTAGAGAAGGGGAAGGGGCAGAGACAGAGGGAGAGAGAATCTCAAGCAGACTTCCTGCTGAGGGTGGAGCCTGACACGAGGCCAGATCCCAGGACCCTGAGATCATGATCTGAGCTGAGATCAAGAATCACCCACCCACCCACTGAGCCACCCCACCCTTCAACGAACTGTCAAGAGTAATTTTAATTATACAATAGTCCCCCTTTATCCACAGGAGATACACTCCCAGCCTCCCAGTGGATGTCCGAAAATGTAGATAGTACAAAATCCTATATACTATCTTTTTTCCTATATATACATACCCATGATAAAGTTTAATTTGTAAATTAGGCATAGTAAGAGATTAAAGACAATAATAAAATAGACAATTTAACAACGAACTGTAATAAAACTTGTGTGAACATTGTCTTTTTCTAAAGATACCTTATTGTCCTATGCTCACCATTCTTCATACGACGATGTGAGATGAGGAGATACAGTGAGGGGAATGGTGGACCTTCCACTGTGACCTAGCGTTAGGCTACTATGGACCTTCTGATGATCTGTCAGGAGGAGGACCATCTCTCCCAGACCACGGGTAACTGAAACCGTGGAGAGTGAACCCACAGGTTGCGGGGGGGACTACAATTAGAACCACTCCAGTTATAAGATGTGGTAAGATGTTCTTCATCTGGATGTGGGGGCTGAATAAATCAATATAGTGCCAAAGATCAATCATGGGCCAGTATCCCAAATAACAACAAGTATTCACACACCAAGACTTTTCCAGGGTACCAATCAATTGCCAGGAAGCAACTAAAATGTGCATTAAGAGGGATGCAGCTTAGGGATCATTTTAAGCAGAGTTTAGACTACTTTAAAAGGAATGTACCTGAACAGGTAGGGACCAAGGGGTTTGGGGCAGTTCCCCTATTCTGAATAATACTGCAATGACATACATGACATTATGGATTCATCAAAATTTATAAACTCATACAGCACGGACTGACACCTAACTTAACTAGGGACTTTAGTTAATAATGATGTAATAATATCAATTCAGTTGTAAGAAATGTACCCAATTAATGTAAGATGTTAATAGTAGGGGAAACTGTTGGGGGTGGGGCATGAAGAGGAAAGAAAGAGAGGGTAGATGGGAACTCTGTACTTTCTGCTCAAATTTTCTGGAAACCTAAAACTGCTCTAAAATAATTAAGTATATTAATTCAGAAAAGAAAGATAGGAAAAGAAAGAAATACACTTTAGATTAGTGGTTTTTAACCTGTGCACCTTTGCTCCTCAGGGGGCACTTAGCAATGTCTTAAGATAGGTTTTTTTAAGATTTCATTTATTTATTTATTTGAGAGAGAAAGAGATAGCGAGAGAGATCATGAGCAGAGGAAGGGACAGAGTGAGAGGGAGAATTAATCTCCCCCACTGAGCAGGGGGACCGATGCGGGACTCGAACCCAGGACCTGAGGGATCATGACTTGAGCCAAAGGCAGACGCTTAATTGACTGAGCCACCCAGGTACTCCATTAAGGCGTTTTTTAAAAAAAGATGTTATTTATTTTTTTTTTTTTAAAGATTTTATTTATTTATTTGACACAGAGAGAGAGAGAGATNCGAGAGGGAGAATTAAACTCCCCCACTGAGCAGGGGGACCGATGCGGGACTGAGGGATCATGACTTGAGCCAAAGGCAGACGCTTAACTGACTGAGCCACCCAGGTACTCCATTAAGGCGTTTTTTAAAAAAAGATGTTATTTTTTAAAGTAATCTCTACAGCCAGCGTGGGGCTCAAACTTACAACCCTGAGATCAAGAGTTGCGTGCCCTACCGACTGAGCCAGCTGGGTGTCCCTTAATACGTTTTTCATAGTCACAGTTGAAGGGAGGCATTACTGGCATCTGCTGAGCAGAGGCCAGGATGGCTGCGGTTCATTCTGTAATACAAGGATAGAGTCGCAACAACAAAGAATTATCCTGCCCAAAATGTTAGCAATGTTGAGTTTGAGAAACTCTGACTTGAATTATTATAAAATTTTTTATAATTCAACCCTAAAACTTCTAATGTATGTTTTAGACCTAATGATTTCTCTTGTGTCGTTCTTAGAGGTCTGAATACAAATACCCCATAGATACAAATGCCTATCAGGAGCCAAGTGAGAGAGGCATTAGACGTTCAACTACCTAAGCTAGCTAAAAACAGGCAAGTCAGAGGCCACCTGGGTGGCTCAGTCATTAAGTGTCTGCCTTAGGCTCAGATCATGATCCCAGGGTCCTGGGATCGAGCCCCGTGTTGAGCCCTGGGTCGGGCTCCCTGCTTGGCGAGAAGTCTGCTTCTCCCTCTCCCACACCCCTGCTTGTGTTCCCTCTCTTACTTTGTCTCTCTCTGTCAAATAAATAAATAAAATCTTAAAACAAAACAAAACAAAACAAAACAGGTAAGTCAGAGTCAGTATCAGAAACAAGAATACCAGGTGCCTGGGTGACTTACCAGCTTACCACCACTTAGATCCAGGTAATTTCTGCCATGTGGGAATGTGGATCCACTATTGCCGAATAATTACATTTTTTCCCAAAATTTAACGTAAAAATCTCAGAGTTTTATGTAAGATATCTAAATTTTAAAATACTGCCTCCACCAAGAAGCAAACAAACAATGGCAACAACAGAAACAACAAAGAAACAACAACAAAAACTCCCCCAAAACAAAAAAATAAAATAAAACACTATACAGGCTATATAAAACATACCGTGGACCATCTCTATTGCTTTGTAATTTGTGACATAAGCTATTAGTATAGAATGGATAGGGAGATGCCATCTCAGCTCCTCAATTTGGTTTCCAGGTTTAAGAAATTTATTAACAGTGCAAATTGTCAGTAGTGCAAAAATAAAAGAGATACATAAGTGATTTTGACAAATGTGGGATCTGGACCACATAATCCCAAATGATTACATTCTCAGGCAAGGACAAAGCCTAATTTTTTTGTATTAGAAAATGTTCCTATCGTCCCTCCACATTTAGTCATTTGTGCTGTTGCAGAAACATCCTTTCCCTGTGAATATATAACATCACTTTCCTGTAAGAACCCATTTAATAGCCCATTTTTAACAAGCCACCACAGATATTGAGATAATGGAGCTGTGGACATTAGCTATCAACATTAAAAGAGAGTCCCAGAAGGACCCAAAGATGGCTGAGACAGGAGCCTAGCAGAAAAATGGGTTAAACCTTTCAACAAACAGTGCACAGAAGTAGAAATCCTATGACCAACAGACAGAATCAAGTGTTCGGCTTCCTAAGTACTCACGGAAATGCAAATTAAACCCTCAATGAATCACCACTATGGACCACACTGCCAAACTTAAAACTCTGACAATACCTAGTCTACATGAAGGTGTAGGGCAGTAGAAACTCCCATCCATTGCTAGTGGGAATATTAATCGGTATGATCATTTTTGAAACTTGCATTGCTATACACACAGATCCTTTCTTAGGTATATCCCGAGAAACTTACACAAAAGAATAAGCTTTATAGCAGCATTGTTCACAAAAAGACAAATAAGGTGGGGAGGGGAGAGGTAAATGGGTGATGGGTGTTAAGGAGGGCACCTGTGATGAGCACTGGATGTTGTACGTAAGTGATGAATCCTAAAACCAGTATTACACTATATGTTAACCAACTAGAATTTAAATAAAAACTTGAAACAAATAACCAAAACCCAAGAAAACAAATAAGGAAACAGCCCAAATATCTCAATAAGAATGGTAGGATTGTAGTGTATTCAAACAACAGAATACCATATTGCAAAGAAAATACACTACAGTTTCACACAACATGATGAAATTCACAAATAGTAAGCAAAGAAGCAAGACCCCAAAAAATATCTACTTCACAATCCCATGTTCTAAAATAAGCAAAACAGGGGCACCTGGCTGGATCAGTCAGGTGAGCCAGCTGCCTTTGGCTGGGGTCATGATCTCAAGGTCCTGGGACGGAGCCCAGTGTTGGGTTCCCTGCTTAGACTCCCCCCCAACTTGTGCTCTTGCTCTCTCTCTCAAATAAATAAATAAAATCTTTCAAAAAAATAAAATAAGCAAAATGAAACTGAGGTTCATATTTAGTTGATAAAAGTAGAAAGCAAAACCGTAAAATCTGAGTACTTTTGGGGAAAGAGGATTTTCTGAGGGGGGGGGCATGGCACACAGTAGGGGGTAGGGTGGGGTCCTGGCAACATTCCTCCCTGGGTGTGGTTATGTGATGTAAACAAATCACATTCTCTGATTTGTTCTTCAAGCCAAACATACATGTTTTCTGCATTCTTCTGGTGATATAATCCACATCGGAAACTATATCCCATGTGGCCAGCGCAGCCCACTCACTGCCCTTTGGAGGGGAAGAGCCGTGGCGCTACCTAAAGCAAGAAGTTATACATACACATGAGGTCAGTCGTATATAACTGTCGAACCAAAAAGTGAAGCCACCAGGGTGTTCCAACACTAGGGTGTTAGAAACACTGGCACATTATTCTAAGGTTAATCCTGATCATCTTCAGAGTTCAGGACCAAGAAAGATTTCATGACTGAGTGGACTGACAGCAGTTGAGTGCTGATTTGTTCACCCTTGGAAGAACCCAGCCCGGGGAATGTGCCGGGGAGCCAGAGGCCAGGCGGGTGGACTGAGCTTCCCCGGAGCCGCCTGGTTGGGCTTCAGCGGAAACGGCCCCTCCCAGCTGCCCGGCAGGCAGGCAGGCAGCACGGGGCAGGAGGCTCGGTTTAGATGAATCAGGATCAACCTCAGAATCCAGAAGGAGGGCCCCAAAGCAGCTGGGAGGTGAGCAGCGCTGGATGGAGATGTCTCTGCCTTTCTGCAGCACTAAATGCACTCACCTGACTGGGTGTTCTTGACCTTAATGGCAATGGAAGTGTTATTTGAAAGATGCACTTGACCAGAATTGCCAAGAGGGACTGATTTTTCCAGGTCCTGGCCAGAGAGAATACCCATAAATCTCCCAGACTGGTTACTTCTCAGTAACTAAACCAGGAATTACTTTTCTTCATCGTCTCAGCAGGAATTCATTGTCACGCTGAAGAACGTGCTCCTGGATCATCTGATGATCCAGGCAGAATGCCTCCATTAGGTATTTCAAATTCCTGTTCCGATGGCTTTCTAGAAGGAAGCAGCCCCCTGACCCACCGTTTCACCCCTGCAACTATGTTTCAGGCGATGGTTCCCTTTGGCATCGTCAAGCTCCCTTTCTTGGGCCGTTGTTTTTCTTCACTGACCTCAAAAACCCTGGAGGAATGTGCCAACCTCACTCATTTTTGAGAAAGCCACATGGTTGGCAAAACCCGGGCCACCCTTTGTGTGTGCGGGAGCACTTGTGTGGAAACAGCCACCCCCAGCAAATGTGTGCACCTGTTTGCGGCTAATTGGGAACATGCTTACAGCAAAGACCAGCCAGCCACCAGCTATTCTGAGGCTGGAGCGCAGGGATTAGCAAACGGTGGATGACAGTGTTTCCCAGAGTAGACCAATTGCTGAGGCCCCTTGAAGACGGTGGCTGTGTATGCCTGGTGTGGGGGCATCTGTAGGTTTCTAGGACACTTTGGAAAAAAAAAAAAAAAGTCCAACCCCCAAACTTCCCTTTTCCTTTTGAGGCTGAAGTTCTTTCCTACCTGAAACCCAAGCAAAAGTGCCTAAAAAGCACATGTTGAATATAATGACCCAATGGAAATGTTTGTAGCAACTTTACTACACAAAGAAATAAACTAAGCTATTTAAAAAGTAACTTAAGACCGGAGTCTTTTTACCCATATGTAACACAAAATCCGTATTTCATAAAAATGTATATGCAGGGGGCGCCTGGGTGGCTCAGTGGGTTAATGCCTCTGCTTTCGGCTCAGGTCATGATCTCAGGGTCCTGGGATCGAGGCCCGCATCGGGCTCCCTGCTCGGCGGGGAGCCTGCTTCCCCCTCTCTCTCTCTCTGCCTGCCTCTCTGCCTCCTTGTGATCTCTCTCCCTCTGTGAAATAAATAAATAAAAATCTTAAAAAAAAAAATGTATATGCAGGGGTGCCTGGCTGGTTAGTCAGCAGAGCATGTGACTTTTGATCTTGGGGTCATGAGTTTGAGCTCCATACTGGGCATAGAAATTACTTAAAAATAACAAACAAACAAACTTATGGGTAGATATAATATATTGCTTAAAAATATATATGCAAATGTAAAAATGCTAGAGTTAATGCCTGTTTGAACATTCAAGATAAAGTCTACCATAGCCTAAATAAATATCATCAGAAATTTAGGAAAAGGGAGAAAAAAGAAATTATATCAAAAGGTATGAAAAGGGACATGCGGGGACGTGGGCAAGTTGTCACAGCTGGGAGCTCTACCTAATGCTGTGCTCCATGCAAACTAAAGTTTTGCAGTCATTAGGAATTGTGCAAATTAGAAACATTTGCTGGTCTCCTGGCATTGCCCTATGGAGACCCTGGTGATAAGCCCCTTCCTTATCTAAGCTTGCTAGAGACCTGTGCATTTCACTGAAGGTCTGGGACATAGTAATGATCATACCAGTTACAGAAAGTGCATTTCATGTCTGTTAAATGGTGTAGTAGGTGCCAACTCACTCCTAAAACGTTCGAGTTGGATCCAGTATTTAAGGTTGACAACTTGCTTAACCATGTCATTATTAAAAGGATCCTGGTTACTGTGTATAAACATGGATTTCTTTGACCAAGCTACTGGACTGGTTAACACGCAGTGATTAGCAGTTTAAGGTATTTTACCAGTTTACTTAGAGTGGTTTTTCACTGGCCAGACAGCCTTCAAATCGCCCTGTTTGAATTTTTAAAAAATTACATTTCTCTCAGTTATTTGGGAACTTGGCTTTCCATGACGAGTCTAGTTTATTAGCTCCTTGACTTAATAACTAGGGAGTTGTAACAGTAAATTTCTTTCTACTAATTCCTAGGTAAGGGGATATTAAAGGTGACAAGTGTAAAGTTATCACATCACAGTCCCCAGACCAGCAGAATCAGTATTATCTCGGCACCTGTTAGAAATGCAAATTCGTGGGCGCCTGGGTGGCTCAGTGGGTTAAAGCCGCTGCCTTCGGCTCAGGTCATGATCCCAGGGTCCTGGGATCGAGGCCCACGTCGGGCTCTCTGCTCAGCAGGGAGCCTGCTTCCTTCTCTCTCCTCTCTCTCTGCCTGCCTCTCTGCCGACTTGTAATCTCTCTCTCTCTGTGTCAAATGAATAAATAAAATCTTTAAAAAAAAAAAAAAAAAAAAAAAAGAAATGCAAATTCGTGGGGCCTGCCCCAGACGTACCGCATCAGAAGGGCTCAGAGGGGGGCCCAACAGTCTGTCTCACAAATGACTTGAGAGCTGCCACAGAGTAATAGAATATACACATCATAAAACACACGGAGATCATCAAAAAAGAGACAGTAATCAGCCATTTAGAATAGAAAAGGAGGTCCTGGAGGCTGAGGACAGTCTAAGAGCTTAGTTTCAGAAGACTCGAGGGGGCTGACCCAGAGGTGACATCAAGTGAGCATGTCATTCAGTCCCCAAAAAGAAATGCTTTGAATTTCTCACACTCACTGGGCATTATTAGGTGGCAGTTTGGGAGAAAGCCTCTCCCTACAGATGTATTATGCTATCATCACCAGTTCCCCCATTTCTCAGAATGTGGAAAACTGAAATTTAAGAGCAATTAATTTAAACTCACACAGTAAGAAAGTAGCAGATGGGACTCCAAACCTATGTTTTACCCACTTTTCCTAACTCCAGATTCTGACAAGATGGGGGAGAGGTGGCTGAGGAAGAAGGGAAAGACCGGTCAGCTTAACTTGGGCCTTCAGAATTTATAAATACGGTGGCCATTGACTGGTTCGAGGCTAGTGGCAGTTTCTTGGGTGAGGACAGGTAGCTTTTTAAAACTAGATTAATCTGTATTAGTCAAAACCTGAATTAAACTGCATACGAGATCTGAACACAGATAACAAAACTGATGTGTTACCACTGTTTCTTGAACCAAACCAAAACAGCTACAGTTCACGGTTGTCCCCTAATAGCAAAGATATCAAACTTTATTAAAAAGATTTTTTTAAAGAGCTACAAAATCAGACCCCAGCCATTTTCAGCAGAATTTTAACACAGAGGATCCAAACTCATCTGTTCCTCACTTCAGGTGAGAAGGCCGACCTCCCAACAAGGCTGCTTAAACCACATAAAGTATCCCTCATGCCCCACTTTTTTATACTGACTCAATATTTCACAGTAAGCTTTCCACTCCTGATGAGTAAAATCTGTTGTAGGAGCCCGAGTCCTGGGAGGAGAGGGAGGAAGCAGGACACACATTGTCACTTTCATTGTCAATTGTATGCAAAGGCTAGGGCTCCCATTCACTCAGCGTCCAATGCCACTACTGAAAATGGCAAATGATTAGTCCAGAAACAGTGCTTACAGACCCGAGGTAATTTCCTAGTGGCTAAAATGAAGTACCCTCCTTGCCTTCCACCCCTCCACACCAAAGGGCAGCCAGCCGCTTGGGGAAGCTGAATTCCTTTGGTCCAAACTCTCAGTCCCGGAGGGGAAGCCCGCCAGAGGTCTGAAGACTCACCGAAGGCTCTGCAGTGAGGTGGTGCTAGGTCTAGAACCAGCAGCTGGTTGGCTGGCTCCCCGGACTCCAGGTCGGAGCGGCCGAAGTGGAAGTAGGGGAGGAGGACCTGGAGGGCCCTGGAAGGCCGGCGTGGAAGCGGGGAGGGGCCCGCAGAGCCAGACCTCCAGCACGCCCCTCCCAAGTCACAAGGTCTTTCCATTCTTAGAGTTCCCTCCTCGCCCCATTTAAACATTTCTCGATCACACCTCCAGCCAAATCCCTGGAAGGATTACGCAAGCCATCCTCCTGGCCTCCTGCGGAAGCTCAGGAGCCCCCGCTGCCTCCCAGAAAGGGGTGCTTCCCCCCATCTTGAGAAAATGAAGCACTTTCACCGGGGTGCAAGGTGTGAACATGCATTTCCAGGGTGCCTCTGACCTCCAGCTCTCTCAGACCCCTCAGCTCCTTAGCAGAACAATAAAAGAAAATGACTTTGAAGGGCGCTGTCCAGGGTGTGTGCTGCGTGGCAAACACGTGCTGAGCATTTTGCTTATAGCAACTCACTTCATCCTCACAGTGAACCTAGACATATGCACTATTTCCAATTTAGACATAAGGGAACTGAGGTTTAAGAAGAGTCACCTAGCTGCCCCGCTGTCTGCCAAAGCTTGTCCATGGGCAGCCAGGACCTGGATGTGGGCTACTGAAAAGCTTCCACTTAGAAACAAATCAACAGACCAACCAAACAGCTGGCTCTAGACCTGGGGTGTGCAGTAATAAGGTTTGGGCCGAGAACTGAATCCAGTCCCAAGTTTCTGGGTTGACAGGATTTTTGTGGCCTAATATAAACCAACCTTTGTGAGCCTCAGCTTCCTCATTATAAAACTAGGGCTAGTGACCTGTTTTACAGGGTTCTTGGGAAGATGGCGATAGGATACTCTGAATACGCCTGCCTACATTCAATAAATGTGTTCTTTCCTTTCCGACAGCAGCACGTGAAACCAAAGAGCTTCCCAAATGCTTTACTGCCCCTACTCTCAGACCAGGCTATGGATGGATGATTACCACCAAGAAGATTCCCCAGTGGGTGATCTAGGTTAGAGTGGCCAGATTAAATACTTAGGACACGCTTATAGTTAAAAAAAATTATTCATTGTTGAATCACTGTATTGCACACCTGAAACTAATACAACACTGTATGTTAAGTATAGCAATTAAAGAAGTATTCATTTTCTATCTGAAATTCAAATTCAAGTGGGCATCCTGTATTTTTATTTGCTAAATGTGCCAACCCTCAAGGGTTGGTAATAAACGACACAGGGAAAGAACTCTGCAAACACCTTGCCAAGTCCCAAGTTGTAAGCAGTTTTAGGATTGGTTCAACAGAATCCACTGTAACTGGTTCAAGTTCATCTTGAATCTTGCTCTTCTACCATCATGACCAGTCCATGGAATTTGTGTCAGGCCCTCCTTATCTCCACACTGGACCAAAGAAGCAAGGAATCTGCTTGTGTTCTTGGTGGGAAACACAGTGTCCTCTCAGCTTGAATTCTTTTGCCATTCTCTGTCCATCTGCATGCCTGATAACGATCAACTGTCACAACATTTTTTTTAAGTCTAAAGAATTTCTAGTAATAATGAAAATGTGATGAGAGGTTTTTCTCAACATTAGCCAGCTTGCCGAGGATTGTAATAGTGTCTACTTGGAAACTTCAACTCTTTCAGAAGAAGGAAAATTCATAAGAATGACAGGCTGAAAAGCAGGTTAACGTAAAATTCCATAAATATGGTAAAATAAAAAATATTTTACAAATTCATAGGGACAGAAAGTAGAATGGTGGTTGCCGGGAGCTGGGGGGCGGGGGTGAGGGAGAGCGTTTAATGCGCATAGCATTTCAGTTTTGTAAAATGAAGAGTTCTGGAGATTGGTTGTGTAACAATGAGAATATATTTAACACTTCTGAATTGCACACTTAAAAATGGTTAAGATGGTAAATTTTACATTATGTATATTTTACTATAACTAAAAAAAATAATCTGCTACACAAATTTCAAGTTAGAAAAAACGGGCACGTGGAAGAAAAATAATGTAATGTTTTCCTATAAAAGAATGTGAAGTCAAAGAAATCTGTTCCTCTGCTGGGAGACTGCCCACGAGACAAGTGAAAATTCTGTATGGTCAACTTGAAGCCCCCTTCTTCCTGCATGTATGACTCAGTGTGTCCTTCTTGATCACACAAAAACTGTATTAACCACATCAGCCATTTGAACACAGATAAAAAGACTGAACATGTGTTATGTTGTTAACTCAGTGCTTCTTCAGCCAAACCAAAGGGCACTGAAATGTGTATCAGAGGGAATGTAGAGATCATCCCTTAAAGTGCCATCCCTCAGCTCAGGCAGACTCTGAATGTCTTGCAATTTGGGGAGAGAAGTTCATGTCACGCTACTTTCTATTCCTACTGAACACCAAATATGCAGATGTCTTAGCCAGCTGCTATCTGAAAAGCCCGCCGAGGCTGAATTTCATTTTTTGTACCAAGTAGCAGTGTTGGCATAGTGGCCCTGTGCACTCCTGGCGCAAGACTGATCCTCACTGGGAGGTCGGTAGCTGTCTAGGGTCTATTAAGGAGGAACTTGGGGCCTCTTATTTTTGTTTACTTGCATCAAGTCTTTAAGCTGTGAAATGCAATGTGTCTGAAATGCAAAACACTTAAAAGCCCTGAAATGCAGAGGCCCGGATTCCTAGCTTGATTCTGCCCTTGACCAGTGGATCCAGGCCTGCCTTTTCTGTAAAATGGCGATGAAGCCCCTTTCCTCACAGGGTCATTTTAAAGTCCTAACAAGACTATGCTGGCATTTTGAAAAAATTAAAAACAAATGACATCCAAACAAGATAAGAGTCTGAGAATGAGCTCTGTCAATTGCTAAGAACTATCAAAAGAAATAAAAGTATTTGCTTCTATTTAAACACAGGCAATACCTTTCTTTTCTGAAAGCTGGAGCAAAACAGCTTTTACAGTTGGAAACACTTACAATGTACTAGGCACTCCACTGAGCATGTAAACATAATCCCCCTAAGAATCCTCTTCCACAAATAGGATTACCACCCCCCACTCTACAGGTGGAAAACTGAGCAATAAAGAGATGGGACTTGTCCACACAGAAGTCCACACAGCTCCTCAGGCTGGAGCTGGGCTGGGGACCCAGCATGATGCCAGGGTCTGAGCTCTGCAGAGGATGAGACATTGTCACCAGGAAACAAGCCATGCAGCCATCTGGTCTGTGGGTCCCAGAGTTCCCCAGGGTCTGACTATATTTCATTATCAGCCCCATCCAGCAGATACCATTAAACATCCTTTGGCTTCACTTTTGAGGAGTCATCCAAAGGAAAGGCAGAGCGGAAATTCAGAGAAGGAGGGTTCAGATCCAAATTCTGTTTGTGGAAGATAAGGGACCTTGGTAGCCAGCCTCAGTCCCCACATCTGTAGAATGAGCATCTCAATTTGAGGACAAAATGATAGAATGAATGTAAGGGTGCCTGGCGCCTAACAGATAGTGGTAAAACAGCATGCATAACGGTGAAGTGAAAGCATAAGCTCTGCAGTCAGAGGGCCTGGATTCAAATCCCAGCTCCATATCTTACCAGCTGTGTGACTTAGGCAAGTCACTCCACTTCTCTGGGCCTCAGTTTCCTCAGCTGTAAAATGAGGATAATCATACCTAGCTTTTGGAATTGATACGAGGAATAAGGTAGTGAATATTTGGGGGGCTTTTAGAAATGTGTATTCCAAGTGTCAGGCACTAGTCTAACCCCTTTATGGGCATTATTTTTGTACATTTTCACAGAGCCCTATGCAGTAGTGGTTATGTTACTCCTTGTGCCTCAGACCTGGGAGATCATGTAAAATGGAGTCAGAAAGGGCTAAGACGTTCCAGATATATGAAAAAAGCTGGCTTGTGGAATTCTCTGTGGTTTCAGCCTTCTCAATGGAGCACCTGCTTAGACACCTACTAGAGAACCCCTTCTTTTAAGAATCCATTCGACACCCAGGCCTTCTCCATGCCTTACAATTTTCAACAGCCAGAGTCAGCCGTACAATTTGCAAGGCCCAGTGACAAATGTAAATGTGGAGCCCCTTGTCAAAAACTCATAACAATTTCAAAATGGGGACGGAAGAGCACCAACCAAGCGTGGGGCCCTCCTGAGCAGGGGGCCCCTTTGTGACTGCACAGGTCACACACCCATGAAGTCTGCCCCGCCAACAGCTCTTTCCCCAGTAGGTTTCCATTGTCTTAATTGCTTCCCTTCTGCCTGCCCAGCCTCGGGCGCCTGTGCCCAACACTGAATGAAGCTGTTGACAAAGGCACACAGGCCTTGGGCGCCAGCAAGTCCTTGCCAGGCCCTCCCACATGTTGTGGGGAGTCATGGGCTCCCTGATCTGGGTGGCAGGGAAAAGCTTTAAGCCTTGGTTTGGGAAGTTTCCATTAGGCAGAGTGGGTAGTATTCCACAAGTCGTACATTCATTTTGAATGAGGATGCAGGGCGGGAGATGTGTAAGTCACTGTGTTAAGCTTGGAGTTTTTTTTAAAAATACAAAATTACCTCTAAAAAAATTCTGACAAAAGCACTATGTTTTGCTGTTGATAAACAAAAACACAGTGACATGCAAAGAAGGAAAACTGTAAACATTTCTCCATCCACCATCCTGAGACAATTGTAAGTCACGACAATCATAATAATAGCTTATTTTTTTTCTACCCCTACCTTAAACTAGACAGCATGAAAAACATTGTAATGCTGTACTGCATACTGAAAAGTTGCGAAGAGAGATCTTAAATGTCCTCATCGCAAGAGAGAAAAAAGTTCATAACTCCCTATGGTGATGGGTGTTAACTAGACTTATTGTGGTGATCACTGCATGATATACAATTATCTAATCATTATGTTGATTGTTGCATCGGAAACTAATGTTACATGTCAATCATACCTCAAAACAATGTTTCAAAAGAACTGTAATTATCCCTATACAGATAAAGAAACTGAGTTTTAGAGAGGTTCAGTAACTTAGCTAAGTTTGTTCACCCATGAGAAGTGGAATCCGGAACTAAATTCAACTAAACTAAAATTCAGAATCCACTCTCTTATGGTCTCTAGGGTGGAAAGGTATGTGGGTGAACAGGAAGAAAATATTGGAACCTCCAGTAATATTTATCTGTATCCATTTCTTTGAACCTGTTACTCTGTCTCATTCCTTTCCACATGCTGTTATTCTTTTGTAAATATTTTATTCATTTTTAAAAAAGATTTTTACTTATTTATTTGAGAGAGAGAGTGCAGGCATGTATTTGCACGTGTGCATGGGGGGAGGGGCAGAGGGAGGGAGAGAATCTCAAGCAGACTCTGTGCTGAGCCTGGAGCCTGACACAGGGCTTGATCCCATGACCCTGAGATTGTGACTGAGCCCAAATCAAGTCAGATGCTGAACTGACTGAGCTACCCAGGCGCCCTGTAAATATTAAGTACCTAGAAGCCAGGGACTCTTTTTAAAAAATGCATCTCTTTTCCCAGAATAATTGAAATCAGGGTCTCAAAGAGATATTTGCATACCCACATTCATAGCAGCATTGTTCATAAGAACCAAAAAGTATAAGTAACTTAAGTATACATCCATGGATGAGCAGATACACAAAATGTGGTCTATACAAACAAGGGAATATTATTCTGCCTTGAAATAAAAAATTCTAATCCATGGTGCAACATAGATGAACTGTGAGGACATTACACTAAGTAAAATACAGCCACAAAAAGACAAATATCGCGAGATTTCACTTACATGAGGTGCCCAGAATAGACAAATTTACAGAGATGGAAAGTGAAGTGGTGGTTGCCAGAGAGTGGGGAGGGGTGGAGATGTGAGAGTGTTTAATGGGTTGGAGGTGTAGCTTTGATGAAAAGTTTTGTTGGTGGATGGTGGCCACACAACAACGTGAATGTGTTGACCTCACTAAACTGCACACTTAATAATTGCCAAGATGGTAAGGCAAAAAAAAAAAAAAAAAAAAAAAAAAAAAAAAAGAGAAAACCAAACCTATATCTCACTACAACAGATAAGACTTAGTGGGAAGTGGAAGCTAACTCCCAAATACTCTGACATCTCCACTCCGTACCAGGCACCCTGAAAGGGTTAAGGTTAGGGGTGACATTAAGGTAACCTCAAAACAAACCTCTTAAAGAAAAGGGACATTAGACTCAGATGTTTTAAAACAAGCTGAAGGTCATGCCTAGCAGATTGTCTCAAACTGCTGCCTGCGTGTCTGAATCCAGAGCCCATGCCTCCCCCTGGCGTCTCCAACAAAGGACACTGGAAACACAGTCGGCCTCCATCACAGCCCTTTCTTGGTCTAGCACCTCACACACTCTAGGTATTTAATCTATGCAAAGGGACAGGGTTGAACAATGAGAAAAAGGCAAGGCATCCAAGAGCACTGATGATGGAGAGTTCATTTCCTGCCTTCTCACTCTTAAACTATCTCCTCAAGTGACTAATATTAGACTCGGGGCCGCTGCACTGATAACACCACTTACCAGGGCAGAGTCCATTGCCTGCTGTCCCTCACTGCCTTCCAGCAGGGACCGCAGGGATCCACGCAGGCCTGCTTACACAGGTGTAAGTTACAATGATGAATCTGAGACGGGTGGAGTACACAGACTGCAGGCCTGGTCTTGTCTACCTGAACTGTCACGGATATGTCACTCCTTAGTTCATCAGCTATAAAATCAGGGTTCACATGCATGACACTGGCCAGCTCTAACACTCTATGTTAGAACAGATGAAAAAGTGCCCATCATAGGGGATTTTGAGCTCTTCAGACTTCTGAGCTTGATGAATGTTCACCCTGCCTACAAGTTAATGGAATTAAAATCTAAGGGAGTAATGAATCTGACAGGGAGTACAAAGAACAGATTTTCCCAAACTGCCTGTCTTTTAAAGGCACTTTAATACTGAGTTTTCAGCAAATAAACCCACACTTTACAAAGTGAAGTCCAGAGAACATTGTCAGGCAAGAGGCTCACACATCAGGGACAAACCAACATAGGAAATATGTCTTCGTCTAGGAGATTTGGTATGTACATGAGCAGATCCGAAACTTACCAGAAAGAACTTGAATTTTGTTGAACACTTGACTGGGTATTTTGCCAACACTCAATTGCCCATGGCTCCCCCTATGTTGTTAGCTTGTTTGTTTATTCAACATAACTCTTGATCTTTGACCAAGTCATTGAGAAACATTAAGCCATAATATGCTAATACCAATATAATACAACACAAAATTTCTTAATCCCGCTTGTAGTGCAGGGATATTATACCAAGTTCATAGGGTGAAGATGATGATTAATGAATTAATGTTTGTAAAACATGTAAAACCACCTAACACTCGGATGTATTTACAAACCATTAAAAATAAATAAAGTATTAATGCACTAAACTGACATGCAAAATAATTTGTCTCTAGCTTTAGGTCAAACCTTAAAATAATCACTTCACAGGGAGAGAGAAAAGCCGATTCTCAAGCTTTTCTTCACAAATCCTCTGGCTGATACATTAAAGTCCTTGCTTGAAATGCGACAGAAAGGTTCAATTTCTGTCCAGTCGGTCTTCTTCATTCTGCTAGCAAGGATTTGTGTTGGAATATGAAACAGGAGACTCCTCACAGCAGTAAACCGCATGAGGCTTGGAGTCCTAATTCTGCCAGTCTCTAGCTGTGTGACTTAGACAGTATGCCACTTGCTCGCCCCACAACTCAGTTTCCTTATCTGTAAAGTGGGGATACGAACAGCGCCTATCGTCACAGGGTTGATGTGAAGGTGATGCACTTCAGGAACAGTGACGATGCCATGTAATATTTACTGAGACCCAGAAACTGGGTTCCAGAGAGATTAGCTAGCCAGAGGTAAGCAGCAAGCGTCTGGGCCTGGATTTGAACCCAAGCGATTAAATTCTAATGCTCCTATCTTCACTACTGCCTCCCCATTGATGTGAGTAAGGACCAATACCAAGCCCATGGGAGCTGCTGTTTTTTATAATGTGACTGATTTTACAGGCTCTGGAAATGGAAGGACGTTTTAGAGTTTTAACTGCTCTAGAGAGGTAGGAACGAGGTGGGAAAGTTCTTGAAAGTCTTTGCTTCCCCCTCCCCCTTCATTAACTACTCTAAGGGCAGCCACAACAGGTCCTTTCCCATGGGAAATAGCTGCATTTTGTAGCACAACTCTAAGTTGTGAATTATGCCTTCCCATTTGAAGTGGGGTGACTATATATGCTCATTCTGACCGAGCACTGAATTGTAAATTGCCGTCGCTCACTTTTACGTCTAAGCAGAAGTGTCTTATTCACATGGTTGTTCGGTAATTTTCAGGATCTTAAGAAAAGTGGAAAAGGAAACAAAACAAAACAAAAACAAAAACAAAAACACCAAAACCCCAGCCCTGCTTTTACAAACTCATTTGCGGCTAGCTCAGTGATAAAGCCTTCCCTCCTCGCCGTGTCAGCTTTCAGGAATTCTCTTGTGTTGTCTGTGTTGTGTAACCCAAGCAGCTTGTTATCTTTGCAGCTTAAAGGCTGACTTGGAAATTCAGACTGTCAACTATTTAAAGAGAACGAAAGTCCCCACTCTACTATTTTAATTAACTTCCAGAGAGCAAGGTTTCCTACTGGTTATGATAATGTTCACTTAAAATACTCTTAAGGAAACATGGCAGGAAGCTAAGTAAACGGGGAGGGTTGCTGTTTTTCAAGGCATTCCAGGAAGAAGAGTTTGCGCAAAGCCATGAAAGGAAAATACCACAGAGTACCTGGAGAACCAAGAAGAGAGGCATGAACAGATATTAAGGAATATAAACAGCAGAGGATGGGAAATTAAAATACATAATACAGATTATAAGTGGACCTTGATGAGAGGTGAGGGTGTTGGAGAGTGGGTGTCTGCCCCATGAGAAACTATAAAGAGATTCTTGGAAGGGAACAACACAGGTCACATTTATGTCTTGGGAAGATAACTGGGGTTCTGTGTAGGTGGCTTTGAGGGATGGCACCAGAAAAGATCTGGAAGCTCACTGTGTGACTTTGTTTCTTTGGGCCTGATTTTCCATCTGTTAATTTGTTCAGTGGTGGTGATAACATTTGTGGTGGGGATTGAATGAAATCATGCACGGACTTTGAAAATAATGTCGTCGAAAGCACTCCCACAAACTACACGCACACAGCGCTATGGTCGGGCTGTGTGGAGGGGAATGAGGGCTGAGGAAGCAAGTCTTCTGCTAAAGAGAAGGAAAGAAAGGGGCTGACTGACAGATGGAGGAGACGGGTGGGAGAGAGAAGGGGAAATCCTCAGAGGTGATTCAAGAGAAAAAGGTGATGTCATAGAAGGGGAGTCAGGGAAGAGGAGTTGCTCTGGGGGCTGGGGTGCTGCTGGGTGCAGCTTTGGAAATGCTACATTTGAGAAAGAGGGAGATATTCACAAGGAGTGGGTGGACCAGAGCAGCCTTACCAAGTGGGTGTTAATCGTTGTTTTAATTGAGAAAGCCAGGTTGCCCTGGTCTTGGAAGATATTCGGGGACATTTTTTTGAGGCTTAAACGTCAGTGATTCAACTCAGGGAAGTTTGAAAAGCCAAGGGCTGCAGCCACCGGCATGTAAGCCAACAGAAAAGTGGGATTCAGGATGGCCACTGAGGTAATTCTTGATAGAAAGCCAAGTTCCCTGGAACAAAATCCCCTAGCCTAGGTTTCTCTGCTTCCTCAGTGCCTCGACTGGGGGTGACACATTTTAGGCATTTGGTGGGTGCTATTGGATAAAGCTATGAACCTCGTATAACTTTAATGTAGTGGTATCAAGAATACGGAAACTCCACGTCAGCACTTTGTATTTTGCTTCTTTAAGGAACTTCCCCCTGTTTGTTGCCACCTGAGAAATGTCACGTAAGAAAATAATCACAGATCATCACAATCCCAAATACACCAAGATGTTCATCACAGCATTATTTATAGATCAGCAAAAATTGGAAAACAATTCATATTTGAAACATGAGGCAGGTGGTAAGTCATTCCACTAATATGACAAAATAATACAGTGAGGACTGTGGGAACTGTTCTAGGCACTTTGCAAATATTAATTTATTTAATGTTCATAGCAATGCTAGGGGGCGCTTACTCTGAAGGTAAGTTCCATTCTATAGATGAGGAAGTTGAGGGCTTGGGCAGTTTAAATAAGCTGCTCAAGATTACACAGGTAATAAGCAGCAGATCTGGGACCTGAGCAAGGCTGTCCGGTTCTAGGGTCTTTGCTCTAACCAATACACAACTTTGCCTCACGGTATCTTCTTTTTCTTAAACTAGTTTTGCAACAAAAGTTTGGAGGAAAAATATATTCTCCCCTTTCACAAGAGGAAGTGATCCCATCACAGGGAGGGGATGGGTGGTAGCAAGGAATCAAAATTCTGCCTCATTATAAACCCAGTGACAAGAGTTCACAGTTCCTTATTCTTTCCTTCACCGACAACTAATGCTTGCTAGCAAAACAACTGATAACTTACAAAATCATTCCACATCAGTCATCTTCTCAAAACCATCCTGCCGAGTCGTTATTTTCATGAATCCCACCTTACAGATGAGAAGTCTGAGGCCCAGAAAGGACAAATGGCTCACTTAGGGTCACATTGCTAGTTTCCTGACCCCAAGGCTCATGCTCCTTCTACTACGCAGTGAGGTTTAGACAATTTCAAAAAGAATGCTCCATCTAATCAGCCTAGTAATCACTCAGGAAACCACCAGGCTCAAGGCAAAGTTACAGAAGAGGACTGGTTTGGGCTTGGCCAGACTAACTCAACGACCTTGAAGTCTAGGGCTAAAAGGTCTGGACTACCCGAGGACTGTCTCTTTCGAGCCTTCAGTCATAGGCAAGAGATCTACCCTAAAGAAGGTTTGGGATATCAACCTTTCTCTTCTGTTCTTTCCCTTAATACACTATTCAGCTTCTTCAGATCCACCTTAGTCCCAATAGTCTCTTTGGAGGTTGCCAAGAGACAGGACAGGGTGAGGATACTGAGGAGGGCAATAATGATACTAGAATAACTGATAATATGAGTTGTAGGGTATGGAGAGCTTGCTACATGCCAGAAACTGCCCTGAGCAATGTTTACATACATCTGATCTCCCACTCTACACGCCTTAATCTAAGGGGTAGGTAGCATTTTCCTGAGGAGGAGATGTGGCTTAGAGGCTGTCCATCACATGGCTGGCGGGGAGGAAATGGGGAAGGAAGGGTTAGCAGTTCACAGACTGCAGAGGGTGAGCTTTTGGCCCTAAAACCCTCATTTATAAATCAACTTCAGACTCAACCACCCCCAACATGATGACATTCCTCGCATATCTGATCTTCCTTGGAAACAGGGCTCCTCCAAGAAACCCGAGAGCAGAGAACATAGCAGCTTGATGTCAAGGATCTAGAAACTCATTTATCCTCCTTTTATCCCAACATTTTCTTTTAATTAAAAAAAGTGGGTGTTTATGATTTTCCTGATTCCTTCAAAGCATATTTCCTAACTTAAACACAAAATTTAAAAAATAACACAGCACAAAACAAAGCTAATGAATATGGTGAGCGGATCGTAGTGTGTTATGTGGACTCCTCCGCCATTTTACTGAACTGAATGGGCTGGTGAAAGGATCTGGAGTTTCTGAGGTGAAGCAATATGCCCTGACTGGTTGTGTTCAGGCATTATTCGGTTATCAGTCTGTTAAGGAGCATTCTCTTCAAAACCTGGGCTGGGAATGAGTACTAGGTCGTCTGTAAATAATCTACGGGTAAAGTTTACCAGGAGTGGAACATTAACATGGTGGAGGTGAGGCTTTCAATGGGTCATTGGCCTGTGGGCTACTTCTAATTGGAGGCCTTGCCTTCACCTTTAACCGTTTCGATTTCTCCGACTCCAACCACTGCATTAAAAGGGCAGAAAGGAGCAGGTAGAGCATGAATTCAAATATAAACACTCTGATGAGGTGGCCAGTTAGGGAATTAGAACCAGTAAGTGTCCTAGTGCAACAACACCACTGTTAGGTCAAGTGTCTGAAGGGGGAGGCCCCTTCAGGGCAGCTGCAAAAAGAAAGCGCCTATTAATCCCTTAACTAAGCAGCTGATGGAGTTTATCTTTTCGTGCATATGTTAGAACTCTTCCAACACAGGATTATTTATACATTTTTAAAAAGCACGCCTACCAAAGCTTCTAGGGATTCCTCCATCTTGCTAACCCATAACAGAAAATAGAACTTTGGAGGGCTTCTGTTTGCAATTCACTGTCACTCTGGCTTGAAAGATTCTAAGAAAGCTCCCTTGCTGGATTCATTCACAAAAAGAATGGGTCCCTATTTGAAGAGGGAAGAGATCTCCGTCTCCCGCCTCGAGAGCTACTTTCTTTTGAGTTGCATCCATTGTGATTTAAAGTAACGGCATTCAGCTGGGGTTCAGCTAGGGTTATTTTGCATAGTAATATCAGAAAAGGAACCATTACCTGGTATAATCTCCTTTGGCTTCCTGAAAGAAAAAACAAAGATAGATGATCAATATGTATTTATGTTAATTAAGCAAATGAATTTTACTGGCGGTCCCGTTTCCCTCTGAAAGTGACTGAGTTTTGTTCTGGAGTGTCCACGAGGCACACTTTCTCTAGGGCCACGGAGAAGAACATGGCACTGGTGAGAACACACTAGTAGCCATGAAATACTTCTTATTCTTAACAGAGAAGACAAATGTGTCTGAAAAAGCACAGATGATTATGTCTTCTGTTAGGGCTCTAAGATCACGTGATAAATGTTTGTCTATTCGAGCAGCACACTTTTTAGTCTGGACACAGACCTTTTAAACTGGACATAAGTAAATCAACGCACACTACTCGTTTTCTCTTTTTAAACAAGCACAGACCACGCTTGGTTTCTCAGCTACTGGCGTCTTTAAGCACTAAGGGGCTCTTGCACTCGACCTCGAGAAAATGTATACAAAAGTTACCTCATTTAAATGAAAATTACAGCCGTTGTAACCATTGCTGCTTCCCAAACTCAACTATTACAGAGCTCCTCTGCAGAAGTACGGTCTAAATTCTTTCCCCCAGAGCAGTCTAAATTTCATTTTCCTCTGCGACATACAATATCACACTATAGCTCATGCAAATTAGGCTAAAACAAAACGGCGGCTCACGTTTTTCACTGGCAAACAACCAGCTGGCTTAAAAACCCTTCAGCCACCAGCCCGTGCGAAAGTTTCAGAGTTGTGGGCAGTTCACAAAACCCAACAAACAGAAAGGCGCAGACAAGAGGCAGTCGGTCGGATTCTTACCTGTAACACCAGCGCCGCTAACTTGAAGATGGTTTCGCTGTCCGCTTCTATTTGCCCCTGTCGGGGGAGAAGAAAAGCATCACTGAACACTGGCTGCCTAGGTTGGAGCAAATGGCTGTGGCGTTGGGGAAGCTGTCACAGCTTGGCACCTCCAGTTTACAATCAAACGCAGATCATACCATTACAGGGGAAAGGGAGGGGGGGGCGTGGAGGGGCTCATCCAGGGTTCAGGGGAAGCCACAGTGTGTGTGCGCGCGCGCGTGTGTGTGTGTGTGTGTGTGTGTGTGTGTGTGTTTAGAGGGCAGTATTCTGGAAGAAACACAAATAACTTCGAGGCTGAAAATTCAGACAACTTCTCAATGAATAAGTTTTATCCCTACAGGTTCATTTTTAAGCTCTGAAGATTTTCTAGATTTGTTTGTTCTGTGTTTTCCTGAGATTTTTTTTTCTGTGTCACTACATTCTTTTTTTTTTTTTTTGGTATACACACAATGCAACTATTATTTAAAATTTACATTCACTTCTGCATCAGTGACACACTGTTGAATATTTATACATTTAGAGATAAAATGTAAAGCCTTAAGAAACAGCTACAGCAAATACTTAAAGACCAAAACTCCGTTCCATTTTACTGAAGTTTGATGAACTCTATCATTGTACCCATTATTTTATTTATTTCATCCTTTTAGATCCACCCCCAAACATAGGAATTCGGGGCTTTGGAAAACAGGAATGCTTTTTCAGTACCCTGGTAGGGATGCGTAAGTGTGTGTGGTGGGAATATTGCCTCTAGCAATAATATTCACATATGCCTTCATTTATTTTGTTAAATATGATCATATATGTTAATACTGTTACTGCATCATATATACCACAATGAATGGTATCTTTACGTCCATATATATTACCAGTGAATGGTATCTTTCATTTCCCTCATAGAGACGGATCTTTATTTAAGAAAAATTTGTAAAAAAAAAATTTGTTTGGTGTAAGCATTAACACACACTAAAACAATTCCATATAACCTTAAGTGTTGTATAATTAGTATTTGAAAGTACAGAGTCTTTGAGACTATGGAACTCATGAGCCTAGAAATTGCCCTGAATTCTTTATTTCTCCCTTCTACCTCTTGAATTCAGGCTGGGGAGTTTTCCTAGTTCTACCAAAGGCATCAATGGTGAGTAAGTACTTTTAAAGTAAAGGCGAACTAGGTAGGTTCACAGAAGCAGTTAGCTCACTGAGGAGTTCTGAAAGGATTATGCTTTTCTCTCACATTTCCAAGTGATTTGATGGGGGTTCTCAAAAACAAAACAAACTAGTGACAATAATTCTTCTAAAAGCCATAAAACAAAATAAACAAACCAAAAACCCAGGGTGTTACAATGCCAGCTGTGACAATTATCTGTGTTTCCCTATATCACAAAATAAAAACAAATGGATTTCATCCTGTGACATCTAAGTTTCCCTTCTGAAACCTCAGGCAATGGATCTGCTCCGAAGTTTTTTGCTTTAAAAGCTGACAGGCCTAGAGCCTTGGAATTCAAAGCCTGCTTCTAATCACTAGAAACAGATTATAAAATCAAAGAGAAGCCAGGTTGATTGTAAGAATCAATTGCCCTCTGTCTTTCAGGCAAGAGACAGTGGTTTTCTAATCTGGTGAGAGATGATGAAGCATTTAATCCAACAGGTGAGGTGGGTGTTGATCAAGACAAATTTTTATAAAGGTTAAATTCCTTATACTCAAAGGAAAAAAAAAAAACAGGCAGAGGGAGGGGGTAATGGGGGGGAACACTCAAAACCATCTTTGAGTTTGAAATTGCACCCAAACTTAATGTGCAGTTTGTCTTAAAATCTTGCAAAAGGGAAAAAAAAAAGGGTTGTTTCGGATACTAGAAGAACAAAAGCTAAAGAAAATATATTGAAAATGACTGCCAGCTCTTCTGACCCCCCAAGACCCTCTCTCCCTCATCAGAACCTTAGGTGAATCATCCAAACAATATTTGAGACACCAACTTTTCAATTTAGTAAATGGAAGTCCAGCAGATAAAAAGGCTTCAGACAGAAACTCTTAAGAACGCTGCCAAGTGATTCTCTACCTTAGAAGGGTCATTAAATATTAAAAATGCTGAAATGAGGAGCCGAAGCATGAAAAGTACCAGGCTCAGACAGCTCCAGAAGAGTGGGGAGGCAAATATGCAACTCACCTGCGGGTTTTTGGGGTTTTTTTTTTTTGTTTTTTCACCTATGCTAGTTGCCCCAAAGCAATTCTGGTGGAGGAGGGCGATGGCGGGCTGTAGGGGTGGGGCCTACCAAACTGGTTCCAAGGAGAATCCATGGTTTGGACAGACCTTACATTCTTTTATATACCTCAGCCCCTATCTCACCTTCCTCCTAACCACTGTTCTGGAAACCCAAGGCAACATATTTTGAATTCTAATACTGATTGCCAAGGATACCTGACTTGTGCAGGGAGCTCCCCAAACAATGGCTCAAGCAAAAATAGTACTATTTGCCTGGTTCTCAGCAATTTCATATGGTGGAATTCAATTAAGACATATACAGAACTCCGGAATTTCATGCCTGAAGTGCAAAAGTTCTTTAAAATTGCTGTCTGTCCTAGGATGGAAGATTTCTTTTACTTATAACCATAGCAACAGAGGTAACCTTATAGGGACTGGGCAAGCTAACACTTGAGAGAACGATCTCCTCAGAGAGAGAGGTAATGGGATCCTTTGTAGGTTTCCATGACTGTCAGGGATAAACAAAGAGGAGCAGAGAAGTGAGTCAGATGATGTGGCTGAATGCACAAGGGTAATATGAAACAGTACCAAGTCTTGGTGCGCTACCCTCATGGCTAATTGAGCTGCTTTATGGATCCAGTCCCTAGTTCACTAGGTTCAGGCTCTGTGTCGGACATCTTATTTTTGTCCTTGGCTTGTTAGCTCAGTTGACCAAAACACTTGCTAATGAGGTAAGCTCTAGGTTTTGATTCACAAGTAGAAGAAAATAAAGTTTTATAGTCTGAAAGGGAATTTAGTGAAAATATGACTCTTATTATTTTAGAGATGATGGCACTGGGCATCGGGGACATGATGTGGACTCCCCGACCCCACAGCCAACTGGGACTCTGGGCTTCTTGTCCAGTGCTCTTTCCATTCCTCCATGCACTAGTTTTCTGACTCCAGTACAAATCTCTCACCAGGAATCTTCCAAAGGCATGCTTTTGATAAAAACTGGAATCAGATAAGATAGAAAAGTGACTCCAAATGCCACCTTTCCTGTTGATGGGATGGTAAGTTGTCATCAAACACAAACACTTAGAATGGGAAAATTATTTCTGAAGACCTATCTCCTTTTTCTGTATTGATGTGGTACTTCTTGGAAACTTATTTTGCACAAAAATGGACATGAATCACTTGCTCACAAACACTTAGGATGTGGAACTACTTCACGACAAACAGCTGGGGGAAGTCAGCTTGTTTCCAAGTGTATCACTAATTACCTAGCTATTTTATGGTTAAGTCTATTTTAAAAGGGTAGCTTGTAGAACACCAACAAATAAACATATAAGAAATGAAAGAAAAAGAAAATTATCATTTACAGTTACCATAGTACTAATTAACTAGGCAATAGTTTTCAATAAATAAAAACTATTGTGTAAAAGTTTGGTGAGAAACAGGACAGGGTATTTATGTAATCACAAAGTATCTCTTTATGGGGAAATTTAATAAGGGGGAAAATGCTAACTTTTCAATGGAAAAATCTAACAGTACAATTTTTTTTAGATCTATTTATTTATTTTAGAGAGAGAGAGATGTGCAGGGGAGAGGGGCAGAGGGAGAATGAAACCCAAGAAGACTCTATGCCGAGCCTAATGCAGGGCTCAATCCCACGACCCTGAGATCACGACCTGAACCAAAACCAAGAGTTGGTCACCCAACCGACTGCCCCACCCAGGTGTTCCAGACAGATACAGTCTTAATCAAGTGATAAGATATCACCAGTAACTGGACAGACCAGCATCATGTGCCTCCAGATAGTATTCATCGAGAAGGACACAACTTCACTTATATACATGGCTGTGTTGGTAAGTGGAAATGTTTCACAACCAAACCTTGGAGGAGGGGGATGAGCCCTCATTTGTAGCATCTGTTGATACCGTGGTGCAAAGACTCCCACCATGGCTGATTTCAAACTACCATCACGACCTCACAGAGCACGCTGCTGGGAAGCGATGTGAGGATCGGTTCTCACTGCTGGTACCAGTTGGTACCAGTACACCACTGGGTAGTATCTCTGCCAGAAACACACCACTAGATCTAATCGGGAGGAAGCATGCGACAAACCCAGAGAGAGGGTCATTCTATAGAATATGTGGCCCATACTCTTCAAAAGTGTTGAGAGGATGAATGCCAAAGAAAGGTTGAAGAACTGTTTCCAAGGAAAGGAGACTAAGCAGTCACAACAACTAAACACAGTGTGTCACCCTGTATCAAGAGGACAGGTTGCTACAAAGGATGCTTATTCAGACAACTGGATGGTACATTAGGCAACAGTATAGGTTCAATGTTAAATGTTTTAAATGTGATCATTGTAACATGGTTATATAAGGGATGGCTTTGATCTTAATGCTATACGATGAATTATTTAAGGATAAACAGTATAACTTAACTCTTAAATGATTCAGGGAAAAAATTACACATATGCAGGCAGGGGGAGGGAGTGCAAATGTAGCGAAATTTTAATGACTGGTGAAGTCAGAATGGCTAAAATTAACAAATCAGGAAATGACAGATATTGGCGAGGATGCGGAGAAAGGGGAACCCTCCTACACTGTTGGTGGGGATGCAAGCTGGTGCAGCCACTCTCGAAAAGAGGATAGAGGTTCCTCAAAAAGTTGAAAACAGAGCTACCCTATGACCCAGCAATCGCACTACTGGGTATTTACCCTAAAGGTATAAATGTAGTGATCCGAAGGGGCATGTGCACTGGAATGTTTATAGCAGCAATGTCCACAATAGCCAAACTATGGAAAGGACCCAGATGTCCATCAACAGATGAAGAGATAAAGAAGTTCTAGTATGTATATACAATGGAATACTATGCAGCCATCAAAAGAAACAAAATCTTTTTTTTTAAAGGTTTTATTTATTTATTTGACAGAGAGAGAGAGAGAGAGAGAGAGAGAGANGGTATGTATATACAATGGAATACTATGCAGCCATCAAAAGAAACAAAATCTTTTTTTTTTAAAGATTTTATTTATTTATTTGACAGAGAGAGAGAGAGAGAGAGAGAGAGAGGGAGATCACAAGTAGGCAGAGAGNGGGGAAGCAGGCTCCCTGCCGAGCAGAGAGCCCAATGCGGGGCTTGATCCCAGGATCCTGACCTGAGCCAAAGGCAGAGGCTTAACCCACTGAGCCACCCAGGTGCCCCAAAAGAAACTAAATCTTGCCGTTTGCAACGATGTGGATGGAACTAGAGGGTGTTATGCTAAGTGAATAAGTCAATCAGAGACAGACAATTATCATATGATCTCTCTGCTATGAGGAATTTGAGAGGCAGCGCAGTGGAGGGTTGTGGGGGGTAGGGAGGGAAAAAATGAAGCAAGATGGGATCGGGAAGGAGACAAACCATAAGAGACTCTTAATCTCATGAAACAAACTGAGGGTTACTGGGGGGTGGGGGGGTTAGGAATAGGGTGGCTGGGTTAAGAACATTGGGGAGGGTTTAAGCTATGGTGAGTGCTGTGAAAGGTGTAAGCCTGATGATTCACAGACCTGTGCCCCAGGACAAATAATACATTATATGTTAATAAAAAATAAAAATAAATAAAGAATAAAATATACATTAAATAAATAGCAAAAAAAATAAAGAATATCCTAATTGGGAAAAAAAATGTTAATGACTGTTGAATTTGGTTTGAGGGACATACCCCATTTTTTGTGCCATTCTTTTTTTTTTTTTCTAGATTGTCTATTTATTTGACAGAGAGAAACACAGCTATCGAGGGAACATAAGCAGGGGGAGTAGGAGAAGGAGGAGCAGGTTTCCTGTTAAGCAGGGAGCCCGACTCAGGGCTTGATCCCAGGACTCTGGGATCATGACCTGAGCTGAAGGCAGGCGCTTAATGACTGAGCCACCCAGGCACCCTTTTTGTGCCATTCTTAAAACTCTTCCATAAGTTTGAAATAATTTCAAAATTAAAAGTTTGGAAGATATCCAGAGTTCTGGATAACTATGTGTCTTGACTATCTAGTATCCGTCCCCTCTTCTGCACAGAAGATCCCACTCTTTTCAGAGCTGCTTCTTTCCCTACTGGCTTGCGTGCAAACACAATCATCGTTCTGTGGACAAGTGATGGAAACTGGTCCAAAGACACTCCCAGGGATTTTCCAAATTAGAGCTGAGGGTAGAAAGCTCTCTCCCACTGGGCGTCAGGGCAAAGCTGGGCAGATGTGAACCAGAGAGAATCACTGCCCACAGACAGAGAGAAAGGGATTTCCCGACATTGGTAGTCAACTGTATCCACTGCTCAGCCAGGCCAGACTTCAAAGTCTGGGTAAAACTCAAAAATTGGCAAGAACAGTGACTTGGATGTTGTTCACATGCTCTCGCTTTGGTTTACCACTAAGCCAGCAAACAAAGGGCGTAAAGAACAGATGTGATAAGCACACAATGAGTGAATGGATGTAGCTCCCAGGAGACTTTTTAATTCCTTCTGTGGACACATCTATGCGGAGGAGGAATCTGCCAGATCAGAGAATTCCAGAGATATGGACTCACTGGTTTCATACAATTAGTCTGGTGGTGGTGGTGGGGGGGGGGGCACACCAACACTCAAGAGCTACCCACTATCTTACAAGGCAGTTCTTGCTGGTCTCTAGAAGCATTCTTCCCTGTGCTAGTTCTTGCTGTCTAGGGGTCATGGTACCCCTAGAAGACCAGGCATTAACTACCACATCTGCACTCCTCCATTCCCATTGTGTAAATGGACCAATATTTTGTCCTTTCTTGTCCAAGCTAGTGGTGAGAGGTAATGTTTCTGGAGGAGGGTCTCGATGATACATCTTTTCCATTTGTTTTTCTAGATCAGAGTTTTGCAACCTTGGCATAATTGACATTTTCAGTTAGATAATTGTTTTTTTGGGGGGGGCTCCCCTGTGCATCGTAGGGTGCTGAACAGCACCCCTGGCCTCTACCCACTAGATCCCAGGAGCAGGCTCTCCCCACCCAGGTGTAACCACTAAAAATGTCTCCAAACATTTCCAAATGTCTTCTGGGTGGCAAAGGTTTCCCAGTTGAGAACCACTGACTTAGATTCTCTCAGTTGTGTTCCTGGATTAAGCTAGAAGCATTGGAAACTTACAAAACTGAACCATAAGACTTGTCCCAAGGTAAAACAGCTTTTGTGTTTTGGCTTCTACTGAGAAACCATATAGGAAGCAACCCTCAGAACCTCATTATCTTAATAACTCTATGTGTGTTGTGGACGATATAGTTAATTCCATCATGTAATAGTCTTTCATGAGGACCCCTGGGAGAAGTTTCTGATTTTTAAGACCAATAGTGACTGTACTCCTCTGAGCAGCTGCTTTGTTTTTGCCTTAATGACCACTGTCATTTCCTCTTTGCTGTGGTTCTTAAGAGGAGCTGGATTTCAAATTCAATGCTTTATTAACACTAACCATGTTAAACATTTTATACCAATCTTAACCTTGGCAGTATCTAATTATTTCTACTTTTATTTTCTCACACGTAACTCTGATTTCGTCACTGGCCGTTTTTTAAAGTGCTTTTTTACTTTTTTTATTGAGGTACATACAGTAATAAGCACAAATCTTAGTGCATAGCGTGGTGAATTTTGGCACATGTATACACTCATGCGATCATCACCCAGATAAAGATATCAAACATTCTCACTAATTTTTCCATCTTAGGGAAATGTACGTATTTTTATACACCACATCAAATAAAATTATTTGTGCTAATTAGAAAAGTATCAATACTGCAAAATTGTTGTGATTTGCAACTCTTTGATTATTAATCATTTTGAACCTCTCCCTTATAATTGCATATTATTTGCTATTGCCCATGTGTGAAATGACCCTTTGTTCACTTACCTATTTGAGAACTTATATTTTGTTTGAGCTACCATTGTTAACCCTTTGTGCTGCACAAACTGTATCCTTCAATCTGTTCTCCTTCTTCTGCCCTATGAAGTCAGACAAGACTGGGGCCCATCTTCCTCATTGGAAGAATCTTTGGGGTTCTGAGAAAGCTATTTTTCTGAAACTCAGTTCCTCATCTGCAAAATGGGGAACAATAATATTGAATTTAGTGGGTTCCTTAGAGCATTAATGAGGGATAAATATAAAGTATTTATCATAAAGCCTAGGCTCAAAGATTCTCTCTGAGTTATTCTCTCTGCATTATGCACCATGTTGCTTCTTACATTGTTCCATATTTATATCTATAGTAATCTACTTTGGTCTGGGACACTGTTCAATTTTTGTGTTGTTTTGTAACATGTCATCAATGTTCCCTTATAATAGATCTCGATATCTAAGTACTTGGCTTTTCCATAGTACTCTTTAACATTCTCTTTCATATATTTTCTTAAATTTAAAATAATCTTGTCGAGTTTAAAAAAGTATATACATACATGGTTCCAGGAGGAAGGCATATATAAATATAAATAAATAAATAAATAAATAAATAAATAAATAAATAAATAAATGCCTTCCTCTTTGGAACCACGTACGTCTCTACTCAAATAGCTTTATTAAGAAAAAAATTATTAAGAAAAAAAGAAATGGTTTTATAGTGATCATAAAGTTTTACAATATACTATAAAGATCACACACATCCAATGTTAGGGTTAATACTCAGAATTTTCTATTTTCCTTTATAAATGGGCCACCCTTTTCATTATATTTCCTGGTTATTATTATGTAGGATTATTATTTTTAGTGTATTTGACTAGCATTAAATTTCTTCACCAAAGCTTATAACACCAATAAGTTTTAGCTTATTTATTTCCATTTTGTAGGCACATAGTGAAATCATCTTCAAATAATATTTTTGGTGTACTTTTTTGCAATATACTTGGTCCATCTGATTGCACTGCCTGAAGCAGACATTTTACTTAACACATCAAAACTACATTCTCCTCATACACTGCTGGTGGATTATAACTTAGTTCTGGACCAACTTTTTGGCAATGTTTACCAAATCTTAACAAACATACACATGATGGCCCAGCAATTTTGCTCTTAGATAAACACCTAACAGACATGTTTACATATGTCCCCTAAACGATGGACACTAGTGCTATTTGTAATAACTAAGTACTGCAAACTACCCAAATGCCCATCAATAAGCAAATGAACTGTGCTATATTTAGACTACAGACTACTATTCAGCAATGAAAGTGAACAAGCTAGCCTAAACTACACGCAATATGGATGAATCTCAAAAACACAATTTGAGCAAAAATAGGTCAAACATCAAAGAACATATGTTGTATGACTCCAGTTATATGAAATACAAAGCCAGCCAAAAGTAATAAATGCTATTAAAATTCACGGAAGTGGGACAATTAATGACTGGAAGAGAGAACAGGTGAGGGGCTTCTCAGGCAGTAATCTGTTTACTCGATATTGATGCTAGTTGCACAGATGGGTTCAGTTTGTGAAAGTCTGTTGTGCAAGTCTGAGCTGCACACTGACATTACATGTACTTTTCTCTATGTTTATATTATACTATAACATACAGCTAAGAAGCAAACAAACAGAACTCCTGATCTTCCCTAAAGCTTTTCTCATCTTAGTGGCAGTTCTGTCTTCAGTTGCTTAGGCCCAAGATCTCACAGCACCTTCGAGCATGGAGCTGAGCAGTGAACGCCCTGTACTACTGTATTTGATGATCCGATTTGCAACTTAGAATGCATTACACACCTTATCTATTTTATTTGTTGTTTTTCTTCCCACCCACTATCACCCCTGACTCATAGGTAAGATCCTTAAGGGCATGGGTTTTTATCTATTTGGCCCTAGCTCTATTTCCAGGACCTAGAACACTGCCTAGCACAGAGCAGCTGTTCAGTAATATTTGTAGAAGTTCAACTAAAAAAGAAGTGAAGTAAAAAGTTGATGAGAGCATTTTTATCTTTCCCTTTATTTATTTATTTATTTATTATTATTATTTGTTATCTTTCCTTTTAAAAAAGGGAAAGCTTCTGGGCTCCTGGGTGGCTTAGTCAGTTAAGCGGCTGCCTTTTCAGCTCGGGTCATGATTCCAGGGTCCTGGGATCGAGTCCCGCATCGGGTTCTCTGCTCCGCCGAGAGCCTGCTTCTCTCTCCCCTCTGCCTGCCACTCTGCCTACTTGTGCTCTCTATCTCTCTGTCAAATAAATAAATAAAATCCTTAAAAAAATAAAAAAAGGAATACTTCTTGTGTTTCTTGACTCACTATTCACTTGATGTGATTTGATTTTCACCTCAGAATGAATTTCTGAACCACAAGAACGCAGCCAAGGCTTCGCCAGCCAGGGGACTGTGAGCTAAGTACCGGGCATCAAGGACTAGATACGCAAACTTAAAACACCAAACACGAGTTGGTGTTTGATATCAGAGGTCTTTTGCTCTTCTGGCTTCATTTTCTAAAAACATGAAAGGAAAATAATAATACCTGTCTCACATGTTTCACGGAGTTTGAGGACAAAAAGAAAAACATTTGAAAGCTTTGAAAAAGGAAAAAGCATTACAAGGAAAGCCAATTAGTACAGGTGTTTCTGTGGGCGTGTATCACAGTTTCAAAGGCATAAGCATTATGACCAAAGTATCTGGGCAGACCGCTTCTCAGAAACTGGATCACAACGAAGATAGGAGCAAAAAGAAAGAGAAAGTTTTGCAGCATGTGAATTAATGCTCATTTGTGGGAGGCTAAACAAAGGAATATACGGACATGAAAATGAGAAAGAAGGGAAACTAGGCAGACTGCACTTTCCTGAGGATCAGCCCAGGTATGGCTCATGCAACGCATTTTATTTTTAGGTGGACAGGTGACACTTTTCTCCCCCCTTGGGATGAAGTTCCAACGAGTTTAAATAAAAAGCAGATCTTGATTTCTAAACACCGCTCTCCACGGAAAGGAAAAATGGCTGATTCCAAGGCTACAGCAGTAGGAGCATTTTGATCATCAAAGTGAATGGCAGAACGGATGATAACACATTGATGGGGCGACTGGGTGGCTCAGTCGGTTAAGCATCTGCCTTTGGCTCAGGTTATGATCCCAGGGTCCTGGGACAGAACCCCTCATCAGGCTCCCTGCTCAGTGGGGAGTCTGCTTCTCCCTCTCCCCCTGCTTGTGCTCTTTCTCCCTCGCACACACACATGTGCTCGCTCACTCTCACTCTCACTCTCAAATAAATAAATAAATCTTCTAAATACAAACAAAACTGAACAAGACCCCGAGGTATACTCACATTGCCAGCCTCTTTGCAAGATACAATGAGATCACTTTCACGATATTCCTGCCACGAGGAAATTATGTCAGACTAGCGGCTCACAAACCGGTGTGTAGCAGAATTGCCCGGAAAAGAGCTAATGAAGAATACAGAGGCGCAGGCCGACTGAAGTAAGACAGGATGAAATAGGACCGGGTGTGGGTCTCAGCACTTTCACCAAGTTCCTAGATGATTCTGAGACATGTCCAACAGGATACATGTTTCAAACCACTGAATTAGACACACCCATACATCAGAAATGGAGAGACATTCTGCAAAGCAATTGGCCTATGCCTATACCCTTCAAAAGTACCAGTGGAGGAAAAACCAAAGAAGACTGGACACCTGTTTCCAATTGTGGGGACTACAGAGGGACACTGACTACAATGTGTGATCCAGGACTGGACTCTGGATCAGAACAGGAAAAAAAACCCCAAAGCTCTATAGAACATTCTATAGAACATTAATGAGACAATTAGAAAAGCTGAATAGGAACTGGATTTTAGATACATACAACTTGTGAAATAGGTATTCCTTGCACAAAACTCCAAAGTCTACACAGGCAGAGATTTGTCTGCTTAGCTGTACACCCAGCATCTATGCAGTACCTACCACATCGTGGATAATCAAAAAATATTTTTAATGAATTAATCTATACTTAAGAAAAAGCACTAAATGTTTGGAAGACAAAGTTCTATGAAATAATGCTACAAAAAATATCAGGACTATAAGTCCTGCTCCCAGCTCTCATTTTTATTCCCCCCATCCCATTTTGAGATCTTGGGGCTCTGCTTTATTCTTTTTAAGCCCAGGAAGAATGAGATGGCCACCTGGTAAGTAGGAGAGAGACCGGCTCCACCGTTCTGCAATATCTGAATCCTTTTTATAAACTCTTGCACCAACAGAGTTTCAAAGCAAGGGAGTGAATGTTTATGAGACTGCCCTGAAAATTAGGTGTGGTGATCTACAGCCAAATTGTTAGCCGATGCAAGAAAGGCACAGAGCCTAAATAGGTCAGGCTCTGCTAATAAGCATGGAGGTTCCAAGGCACTCACATCTGATAAATACAAGCGGAGACAACTGCAGAACAGATGAATAACCATCATTAAGTAAATACTTAGAACCAAGCTCTCAACTTCTATACTTATCCTAATGCATTATAAGATGACATACACAGCAGACAGTAATTACAGCATTCTAATTGCTTCAATGCACCCTGGCACCAATTTAGGGTTACAGTTTGAATTTGTAGTAGTGGGGTGTTCAGCTGAGAAACTAGTCATATTTTTAAAAAACAGTGCAAAATGGCTTGCAAGGTAATCAAGGATGATTAGAGAGAGAAAAGGATGAATCTGGAGAAAGTTATGGTCACGATGTTAAAATTAAGCCTTCGAATAAAGAAGCTCTGCTCAAGTCAGTATCCTATCTAGACTTCTCCTTTCTTCTTCTTTTTTTTTTTTAACACGAGTAAATATGAATAATACTTTTATTTTCAGGACTATTGTGTACCCATCTGATTGGGTATTTCTTATTTTTTATTATTTTTATTATTTTTTCCAATAGCTCATACCACACTTAAAGTATTTTCACCAACATTCTCCTTTTATGCTGTAACTGTGTTTTTTTAATGCTCAAGGACTTCTTACAAATAAAAACATCTTGTAACAGAATTTTTGAATAATACTGTCAATAACAACAACAAAAACAAGGAACACCGAAGTGCTACTTATCTGTTCCAAGAGGCTGACAAAAATTAATTCACTGAATCCTTAGGACAGCCCTGTGAGGAGGCAATGTGAGGAGACTGAAGCTTAAGAAGATAACGAGATGGTTGCTCAAGGCCACCCAACCTGTGAGTGGTAGAACCAGGATTTACAGCGAGGCAGCTAGGACTCCCTGTCCTCAGGGTCCCCCCCCGCCCCCCCGGACTTCCCCATGGCATCCACTGGGCCATATTTGGACAGTCTCTCCAAGGAGCGAGCAAACAACCTTGGTTGGTAGCAGAAGTCAATCACACTCTTGCAGTATATATTACATGTGTAAACTATTTGTGGCCAATTCAACAGGTTTAACTGAAATGAATATCTCAGTCTGTTTCCTAATGAATCCACATTGCAAAACATCACGATTAGGCCTACTTAATTATGAAATGGGAATCTTCCATTCAATTTTTTCTTTTTGAAAAATATAAAGATAGACTTTCAAATCTCCTCCTAAGGCTGCCTGAGCACGTGTAACTCTCCAGAAAGGCCACATACATCTGGCTCTAGTATGGGTTGAACAAAGAGATGACAGATAGCTGATAGAAAGACAGGTAAAAAGATGGATAGAGAGACTGAGATCTGGTATGGGTAAATTCGTTTTGGGAAGTTTCTTTGCCGTATTCCTTTTGAAATCCAATATGTGTGTCTTCAAGGATGTCAAGCCAAGCATTTTCAAAAGCAGGAAACATAAAGAAATTTTATTTCTAGAATAAACTAAGAAAATATCTTACAGAGTCATTTCATTCATTCCTGCATTTAAGATACTGTATTTACAGCTGAATGGACCATCTACCTCCCCCTGCTTCTGTCCAAGCATTGATTGTACTATTTTTATGACTTTTTGGAGTCAAATTTAGCTGTAGAGCTCTTCTTATAACTCATTTCTGAGATGACGTTTTGCCGAAAGTATGAATGCTGAGTTTAAATGTTTTAAGATAATTCATGCTAAATGGCACCACTAGGAAAAGCAGGCTTTTCAATTGCATTTTTAGTAGCTCTTCTCAATGTATTCAACAAATATTTGAGTGCCTACTTGTGCTGGCGATATACCAGTGAACAAAAAATTCATTCTTTGCAAGTTTCCTCTGGCTAGTGCCACCTGGAAGGCATTTTCCTTGTTATTTACAAGGTTCTTTTACCTCTGCGGATCCCAGTTCTTTCTACTGAGGACCAAACATCTCCCCCTCTACCATCTCAGGGAGCTGATAAAGGCAAATGACAGGGCACATATGGCAAGTCCCTGAGGATTCAAACTGGCCTGTGTTATAAGCTATTATTATGAAAACTTTGATTCTCACAAATGTACAAGGTACCACATATCTGAATGATCCTGATTTAAGATGGATGTAATTTCAGTGTCAGGAAAACAGAGGGAAAACCACATGAAACAGAAAAAGGTGAAATATTTATTGTAAAACTTGCAATAGCCCTTTAAAATACGATATTAGATTTCTTTGTTCTTCTTGGACTGGCTAGCCATCAAACCAACTCCGGTGTTTAGTTTAGTGACTTCACTTGGTAAATACTGATGGCTGGTTATTATGAGGAAGCACGCTCGCCTCTGTGTAGACAGAACTTACAGCCTGCAAAATTCAATTTCTGTTGCTGATCCTTTAAATTATTTCAGCATCTTGAAAAGAACTTGAGGATTAAAACACACACACACACACACGCATGCATGTACACACACACACACACACACACACACACACACACACACACACACTCACTCTTCAAATCCCAAATGCTAAACTTGCCAGGTTAGCAGATATACTGAATATATTTCAGTTCTCAGTGACTACTCGAATTGTTGTCTGGTGAACTACACGCAGTAATTCTGGACAAGAAGTGCGAATGTGATGCTGAAGTGTTGGATTGGTTACAGAGGAGTTCTGTTAGGCTGAATGGAGCTGAGGCCATTTCTCTCTCTCTTAAGACATTACAAATAGGGGGCATGGGTGGCTCAGTCAGTTAAGTGTCTGTCTTCGGCTCAGGTCATGATCAGGTCCTAGGATCAAGTCCCATGTCGGGCTCCCTGCTCATCGAGTGGCCTGCTTCTCCCTCTGCCCCTCCCCTTGCTCATGGTCTTTCTCTCTCTCAATCTCTCAAATAAGTAAATAAAGTCTGTTTTTTTTTAAAAGACATTACAAATAGGGATAGTAACAGGTCTTTCTATGATTGCGTGCTTAAAACAAATATCTCTGCCATGAACAGGCAGCTAGAATAGTACGAAAGTATCAAAATATCTTTCTAGGTTGTAGGGAATATTTCCCTGTCAAATAACAAAACAATCATGTTTTGTTTATTCAGGAGCTCATGTATTAACTTTGGGGAGGATTCATTTCTCCAATATTTCTCCTGTCCTTGCTTTTTTGTTGCTTCTATGGTAACTTTGGCTCTAGTAAGAAGGAAGAAGAAAAGTCAGTGATAGCCAGGGGAGTATGGCTAAATGGGCTGGGTGGGAGAAAATGCCAGAGACTCAGCTAACACGAGGTTTTAGGATTAACTGGATTCCCTCTGCATATACTCTCAATGCTCCTCTGTCCCAGAGCGATCAAAAGTTGATGACTTATTGCCTTGGAATTCCAAGAGAAGATGTTTGAATTGAAGAGTGGAGAAGTGTGTCCACTTATCCTGGTAGTTGATTTCACAGCGATTCTCCTGATTGTCTCCACAAGGTACTTACAGTGAGTATAGCAACAAAGGTTACAGTACATATGCTGAGACGCCTGTTCTTTCCAAATCCAATCATGCGATGTCCAAATTGTATTCCAATAAATTCAGTATATTAAATTTCAAGGTTACAAGTGCGGCACCAACGCCGGAAAATTGAATTTAGGAGCAGTACCTCCATCTTAACTAGAGAAAACAAAATAAGATTGAAAGCTGAAAAAGTCTAATTTTATGGTTGTTACTCAGAACTGATTTTCAATTTAACTTGATTTTTTCATAAGCACATTTTGAAAGGTTCATCAATGCAGTTGCTAGTGTAAACTCCATTTACTTTGCTCGCTTGACCATTATTTACTGAAGGCCTCTAGTGTAGGCCAGGCTCTGTGCCAGTGCCTGGGCCATGAACATGACTAAGGGCTGACCCAGACCCAAGGACTTAGTCTGGCCGTGGGCAGCAGATATTTGAACAAACAATTCAACACAATGGGAGGAGAGTTAGGAGAAGCATGTAAAGGATATTTTGGAGGCCGGGAGAACTGAGATCCTGTAGGACATGGGTGATGGTGCTTAAGGGGAGGAAAGCATTGCTCAGGGGCCTGGGCTGGAGCTGATTTCTGGAGGATAAGCAGAATATTTGCCAGAGGGAAGGGAAGGGAGGAAGAAAGGCAGTCACCAGGGAAACAAGAACATAAAAGAGAAAAAGACATTCAGCAGGCTAAGTATATAAAAAAGGCACAGAAGTTTGGCAAAGGCTGGGATCATCAGGGAACGAGGAGGTATTTCAGTTTGACCACAGGGTGAGTGTGGGAAGAGGCTCCAGTAACAACCCAGGGCTTGTGCGTCCTCCTAAGGGGCTGATATGGAAAGGCAGTAGTAAGAAAAGCAAAAATATGGACAGCAAAACAGCATGCCAGACATTGCTCTATACGCTTTGCATACATTAACCTATCCATTGACGCAGGTACTATTATTCCTGCTCCCCCTTAAACAGTTAAACCGAGGCTTAAAAATGTTAAGTACAGGGCGCCTGGGTGGCTCAGTGGGTTAAAGCCTCTGCTTTCGGCCCAGGTCATGATCTCAGGGTCCTGGGATCGAGGCCCGCGTCGGGCTCTCTGCTCCGCAGGGAGCCTGCTTCCCCCTCTCTCTCTCTGCCTGCCTCTCTGCCTCCTTGTGATCTCTCTCCCGCTGTGAAATAAATAAATAAAATCTTTAAAAAAAAAAAAAAATGTTAAGTACCATGCCCAGGTGAGAGCTAAGGCCATATTTTTTGAGCCAAGGGTGCCTGGCTGCAGAGTCACTGCATTCCGCAGCCCCGACAGGCAGCGGGGCGGAGTCTTGTCGATTTCACTTCCTAAAATGCCTCAACCCCACTCTCCAATTGTTCATTCTTTAATCATTCACTCATTCGCTCACTAGTCCATTTAACAACCTTTTACTTAATATAGAGATCCTAGAGATTCTGACATAAAGAAAACCTGGCCCCTATCCTCCATGTGTCAGTTTATATTTAATGAAATAAAAATGTGCAATGGCAAAGTATCCCTGTACTCCTTCCCCATGAGGCACACTGACTCTCCAAACATAGGAACAAAGAGAATAGAAGAAGCAAAGTGGACCAGATAAGGTTAAAGCAGCCTAAACATCCAAAAGGTTGAAAGTCTAACAAAATGTAAAATGTAGGCAGCAAGTGAACTCAACCAAGAAAAAAATCTAGGCTCAAAAGAAAGAAATATGGCACAATAATACAACTAGTGCCCCAGTATTAAGCATATGAATCAATTTCTTCTTTTTTTTTGTATTTTTCTGCATTTTCTAAATTTTCTACAATCGACAATTATTACTTTTACAATTGGGGAAAAAAAAGCCATTCTGCCCATTATCTTTAAGGATAGACCTTTTGCTTTTCTAGATAAAACAATTAGGAATATTCAACTTTCATTAGCTTTGTCCAGCGAGAAGACTGTGTTTTTCTGATGGAGGAAAGTGATGAGTAAAATGTTTTTATTCTCTTCAGGCAGCTTTATTTTTTATTTTATTTTTTTAAAAGATTTTATTTATTTATTTGACAGAGAGAGAGAGATCACAGGTAGGCAAAGAGGCAGGCAGAGGGAGAGGGGGAAGGAGGCTCCCTGCTGAGCAGAGAGACCAATGGACGCAGGGCTCCATCCCAGGACCCTGGGATCATGACCTGAGCCAAAGGCAGAGGCCTTAACCTACTGAGCCACCTAGGTGCCCCTTCAGACAGCTTTAAAGAGGTAAAGTTCAGTGACTACAGTGATTGCTTTTGTCTTTTTTTTTCTGATTTAAAATAATTCCAGCTTCTTGCTAAAAAAAATTATAGGAGCATGAGTTAGGGAAAAAAAGTTCCATAACCTCACTCCCAGAGATAATAGAAATTTAGGCTATGCCATACATTTTTCTGTTTTTCCCTATGTGTAAACTCCATTTTATACACATAAAAATAAATATTTGGGGCACCTGGTTAAGCAGCTGCCTTTGGCTCAGGTCATGATTGCAGGGTCCTGGGATCAAGCCCCACATCGGGCTCCCAGCTCAGCAGAGAGCCTGCTTCTCTCTCTCTCCCTCTGCCTGCCGCTCTGCTTACTTTGCTATCTCTCTCTCTGTCAAATATATAAATAAAATCTTTAAAAAAATACATAAAGTAAATAATAAAGTTAACAATAATCACAGTATATTCACGGTTCCATAACTTGATTCTTTTTAAACGTGACAGGTAGTTTGGACACATTTCTGTGTCAGTCGGAAATGCCACTATTCTATTCTTTGATGGCCACACAGTATCCTGTCACATGAATGATCTGTCCTTTATTTAATCCCTGTTGAAGTTTATTTAGGCAGTTTCCAGTTTCCTACTATTAGAAACAATCATTTAAGATCTTTTTATATTTATCTTTTCATATTTCAGTAACATCTTCCATGGGGTAATTCCCAAAGCTGGTGGACAGCTGGGTGAAAAGATATGTTCTTACTTTTAATGGACTTGGCCAGACTGCCCCAGAAAGCCACATGGGCTTTTATTTTTTTCTTTTTTAAAGATTTTATTTATTTATTTCACAGAGGGAGAGAGATCACAAGGAGGCAGAGAGGCAGGCAGAGAGAGAGGGGGGGAAGCAGGCTCCCTGCCGAGCAGAGAGCCAACCCTGAGATCATGACCTGAGCCGAAAGCAGAGGCTTTAACCCACTGAGCCACCCAGGCGCCCGCCACATGCGCTTTTAAAAGAGCTTTGGCGCCTCCAGGTTCACACATTTAAATGCAAACGGCATTCAGATTCTAAGATCATTAGGCAATATTCTCTACCCCTCTGAGTGGGGTAAGAGCACGTTTTAGGGATGCTGGGCTGGGGCTCTCGCCAAGTCTCCTAATGAAAGGGCACATCTAATAAGGCCTCAGTCAAGAAATGTGGCTAGAGGGAGGATAAGAATAAATATGACTGGATAGTCTTATAATAACTAATTTTTAATAGGATTACTAATGTTCGGTTCTTCTGTGTTTGTACATTTATTTGAGGGACAAAGAGATGAGAGCTTTGGAAGGAAAAGGGAGCATAGTGAAATCTGTTAGTGCATTCCTGAGCCAATGTCTGCTCCTTCTTGGTATGGTATATCCTGCTGCTCAGCCTGGAGCAGAGAAGTCCTAACTGGCTTAGTACCCAGGTCAATATCTCTTGACTCACTCCAAAGATATTTTGTTTAAAGAATCAGAATAGACCTAGGTTTGATCCTGTGGTTAGATCTAACACAGGCTAATACCTAGGAAGCTTACAGGTGTGACTTTCTGCTTTATTATTTAATGGTATAGTGTATATCCACAAAGGCATTTTCACAAGTGTGGTCATCAGTCCATTAGTAAGTAAGGCTTGAAAGAAAATTTTCAGGGGCGCCTGGGTGGCTCAGTGGGTTAAAGCCTCTGCCTTTGGCTCAAGTCATGATCTCAGGGTCCTGGGATGGAGCCCGCATTGGGCTCTCTGCTCAGCGGGGAGCCTGCTTCCTCCTCTCTCTCTGCCTGCTTGCAATCTCTCTCTCTCTGTCAAATAAATAAATAAAATCTTTAAAAAAAAGTTTGGACAATATTGGGTTAAACAAAATCACACGTTTGTATATTGAAGAACTTCTCGAAGTCTCGAACATGTTCAAAGCATGTGGTGAATTTCCAAAAAAAGTCGTCTAATATTCAAAGTTTCTTAAACTCTTTTTGGTAAGAAAATAGCTTAAGATCATGAAATAGATTCTTGAGCTGCAAAAAATTTTTTTAAGACTCATTTATTTATTTGAGGGAGAGAGAGTTTGTGTGCAGGGGAGGGAGATGGGAGGGGGCGAGAGGGGCAGAGAATCTCAAGCAGACTCTACACTGATCATGGAGCCCTATGCAGGACTCGATCTTAAGATCCTGAGATCACGACCTGAGCCAAAACCAAGAGTCTGATGTTTAACCAACTGCACCACCCAGGCACCCTGAGCTGTAGATTTAAAGTACAGTATTTGTGTGTGTGTGTGTGTGTGTGTGTGTGTGTGTGTGTGTGTGTGTGTGTGTGTGTGATTACAAACTCCTAAATCTGTTTGTGAGATTTCTTATATTGCAGAGCTAGGAAAATGTCTCACATTGCTTTTTATAGCACCACACAGGAGTAACAAAATGCATCCATGAATTCTGGGTATGCGCAGTCTTTCCACGGTCCCTGGCATCTTTCAGAAATATTATGTCCTAGAAAGTATCACAAGTATTGCCTTTAAAGTAAACACTACACACATCTACACACAAATGTACAAATGAAAGAATCCTTAAGACTTAGGACAGGCCACAGGAAGGTCCTAGTTCTAGAATACTGATAACGCGGCATTCATCAGAAGTGCTGGCCCTCAATAGGAATGCAGTAAATTTTTTACTGACTAAATGAATGAATGAATGAACGAACAAATGAATTAAAGAAAGGCAAATACTGTGGTTTCTGGAGCTAGGCTGCCTAGTGATTATTCCATTACTAATGAGCAATTTAACCATGGCCAAATTATTTAATTTATTTATGTTTCCATCTCCTCATAAACAACACTATCGGTTGTTGAGAGGATTAAATGAGCTAATAAGTAAAAAAAAAAAAAAAATCAAGGCCTGCTGCTTGGGGAGTGCTCAGGGAGGTCAAGCTGGCATCCTCGTCCTCCTCACCCCAGTGCATGATCTCCCCCACAGAGCACCTCCTCAACCCCACTTGCTTTGCCTTTTCCTGCCTTTCCCTTCTAAAAATTGTATACACAGCAAAAGAGACAAGGTGGCCAACACTATTTTCATTTTCTAAGCATGTCTTCAAATCACCGGTTTTAAAAAAGGGGTGGTGGTCATAATTGTGCACTGATGACTGAAGTCAGATGTGGTCACGGAGGCCTCCGGAAATGGTAACCAGAGCCACACCTGCAGCCCGTTTTGGGCTCTCATGCTTCTCGCAGGCAACAGGCTGCCCAAGGTGGACCGCTGCCCACACGCTGAGCGCTGCCAGGGCTGCCCAGTATCAGTTTCGGAATTTCCACATCATCGCCACCTGGCACAGGTGGTTGTTTTGCAAAGGCGAGGTGTGCCCCTCTGCATTCTCACCAAGGAAGCCAAACAGGTTCAAGAGCCCTCACCTGACCGACAGCTCAGACAAGAGCACTCTCCCGGGGAACACTTGACCCACACGGGGCCGTTGGTAGCTTTCTGGTAGGTTCTGTTCCTCCATGAGGGCTCACGCATTTCGGAAAGGAGATGAGTGCTTTGTCCCCCAGCCTAACATGTGGCAGCCATTTGGCTCCTGGTGTCTGGAGGCAACTATACCACCATGGGCTAAGACCACGAGTATGTACAACACAGTTCGGAATAAGGGAAAGAAGGAGTTTAAACTTCAGATGCCTGAGATCCGCCACCCCACGGGGAGGGGGCAGACAACGTTCATCCATCCAGAAGCAGTAAATGTAGTGGTTAATGTCCTCGATTCTGGCATCATACTGCCTGGGATAAATCTTGGCTCCTCCGCTTATTAGCTATGCAAACTTCTTCTGTATGTTACTTTACCTCTCTACCTCAGTATTCCCATCTATAAAATGGGGGACAATAATAGAACTCAAGTAAGTTCTGGAGAACTAAATGAATGAATATATGCAGTAAGCACCTAGCAAATTGTATGTATACAATAGTCATTAGGGACTGTGACCTACCCACCCTGTAACAATAGGCACTGAGGTCTAAGTTAGGGAGGACACTTACTTCCCTGGAGCGATGATCAAAGAAAAGCGGAGACAAATGAGGGGTGCTTTTATGGGCCACAGAGCCTTGCTGCTGTAGTTTTCTAAGGATACTTTTCCCACCTTCTCATTCTGTGATGTTAAGCAAATGACTTAACCCGCCTGGGCTGCTGTTCTTTTATTTCTAAAAAGCGGATCATACATTTTCTTCTTCGTGGGCTACAGTGAGAATCAAATGCAGTGAAACGTGTACTACTTAACATAGTTCTGGCACACACACAAAAATGTACAGAAAAGGTGCTGTAGACGTTTCTTTCCTTCCAATTAGTCTCAGAACTGGATAGCAATTTCTTTTTTTTTTTTTTTAAAGATTTTATTTATTTATTTGACACAAAGAGAGAGATTATAAGTAGGCAGAGAGGCAGGCAGAGAGACAGGGAGAGGAGGAAGCAGGCTCCCTGCTGAGCAGAGAGCCCGATGCGGGCCTCAATCCCAGGACGCTGAGATCATGACCTGAGCCGAAAGCAGAGGCTTTAACCCACTGAGCCACCCAGGCGCCCGGCAATTTCATACCTTCTTCTGCTCTCCTGTTCTTAAGAGGGAAAAGCTTTTCCTTTTTTAATTGCCAGGAAAGAAGAAGCGAAATGAAAAGGCATCTTTCTAGAGTCGCCTCTGGACCCTGATTAGTATGTCTCACAGTTTCCACCCATATTTTAAACATTCTGCATGTTTCACACACAGAAAACACAGTGATTTTTCACCTAAAGTACTCAGGAGAATCCCCAAAGAACCTTGTTGAAAAGGCTGATTTCCATCTCTGCTCAATTCCGATTCCGTGGTCTAGAGAGGGGAAAGAAGGCAAGAGCTTGCTCATTAAAAATGAGCCTTTGTTGCAAATCTGATAAAAGCAGTCAAAGGTCACACAATGAGAAATGCTGTTCCAACCTCACCAGATCATTTTGAAATGGGAAAAAATGGCTCAGCAAGGCAAGGAGGAAAATCAAGAAATCCTCAGAGCATTTCCAGTTATAAACAGCCTCGAACAGTGCTGGCAGGTAGCAGGCACAAAAAGGAAAGAACTACTAAATAAATACTCTCTTATGTACTCAGTTCTAGTCATGGTTGACTTTGGCCTATATACCAATGGCTTTGTAACCAACGTCGACCATAACAAGTTTTCTGTTAAGATTACTCTTGACAATTAATTGACATCTACAATAATTAGAGAAAAATCCATTAGGCTTTTGACCTTTTAAAAACACATGAAATTTTCTCCCTTTATAGGATCATTCTTACTCCTTTGCTGAAAACTGTAATTAGAGTTACCATAGCATTGCTAAATGATATTCAGTAACACCTGGAAAATGAATTTTTTAGCATTTTAGATGTTTAGTTTCTCGGTTAAGTTTATATACATTTCACAGTTAATGCTAGCCATGTGATACAGCAGACAAGCTGTCTTGTTTATCTTCGGACTTCTTCGGAAACACGCGTTCATCATCAACAGCATCCATTCACTGATTGCGTTAGTCTACAACAATTCATTGAATGCCCAATTCGTACCACACTGTGTACGTGGGGATTTGCTTTGGAGTAAACAAAAGTGAAAAATCTCTTTTCCTTTTTCAGACTCTCCCAGGATACCCAAACTCAAAAATGAGGTCCAATATTTCTTTCAACACAAAGCTACCAAAGTCTTCTTCGCTATACGGTATGGGCAACGATATTGACAAAACCACTGGGAACTGCCCAGTGTTTCAAACGACATACTCACAGAGGTGAATTTTTTAAACATAAATCTACATTTACGTAGCTATGCAGAGCTTTAGTCACTGTATGAAACTTTATCACAAGTCATATTTTTTACTAACCAAGCATGCAAAGAGATATAGCGGCTCTGTCAGTATTTGCAAGTAAGAGCTCTCTTTTCCTGCCTGTATGTTTCTGTCTTCAGTGGACGGAAGGAGCTGGAAGACAGGGACAGCTATCTGGCAGGGAGAAAGGAGTGTGGCTAGTGGGTGACTAGAGGTGCTGAACACATCACTGGCAAGAAGCACGTCCTCGGCACAGAGTGGAAGGAAGCCCCGTTTACTCTCATATCCAGCCCTGGGCCCTAAATTAACAACAGCTATCACATCAGTGATGGATTCTCACCCATCAGTAATCCACCTACATGTGTTCTATAGCCGAGACTATGTTCTCATAACACTTATTTACTTCTGTGTCCATGATTCCGATGATGTTCCCTATGTGTGACATTCTTAAATTCTCATAGATCTAAGAAATTACTTGCAAGCTGCTTTACCACATAGATAGGTGATCCCGTTATCTCATCACTTACCGGATCCTGTACCATCTCTTGGACTGTTTGTTACTAGCCATCTGCATGTTACTTAGATAGAAAATACTCAGTTCTAAATTCTTACAACTGAATTGAAAAAATTATTGAAAAAATATTCATAGGTCATAGTGCCTAACAATACTATGTTATATATGTAAAAGTTCTAAATCCTTTGAGAAGTCACAAAACACTCCCATTTAGAAGGGATGTCTCAAGAACTGACATTCATAAAAAGGAGTAGAAGTGAAAAGAACTCTACTTTTCAGTGCTTCCTCAAGACCAACAGAATTTGGCATACAAAGCTACAAGAGAAATATCATGAGTTAAAATTTGCTCTGTATCTTCCTTTACATAGCAACGGAGCAAAGAAGCAATCAAGGAAACTGTTTCATTGGACCATGGCCAGCTAGGTAGTGAAAAATATAACAAGGGGTAATTGTACTTCTCCACATAGGAGATGGTGACCAACCATGCTTTACGAAATGTTTTCTCCTGACTCAGTAAACACTGCATTTGCTATATAGGTATCTACTTATCAGTCAACTCTTGGAGTTCTTAAGGAAGCTCAAATCTCAACAAAGAGAGGCTATAATAAAGTCTTTGGTGCTGAAGACATTTTACTTTCTCCATAGATTGAACCAAAAACTCTGATTTGAATACTTCTGTTTCTAGCCAAGAGGGATTAACAGGGACTGGATTTACCTTCTCACCAAATACAAACAAAAAACCAAACAAATAGAACCATAACCAAAACAAACAAACAAACAAACAAACAAAAAAACACCCTAATAAAACAGCCAATAAATATGAAACAAAAGTTTTCAAAAACACTGAATAAAAGGCAAGAAAGAACAGTGAACACTGAATGAGGTGAACTCCACGACAGCCCCCACTTACTGCCATGAGAATGTTTCTAGGCTGTGAATTTGTTACACAGATGGAGCAAGGGGGACTCTCTGAGCTGAGCAGACAGCTGAGAGACTGGGGAGACCAAAATGGATAGAATTTGCAGAACAGAGTGCCAGAGAAAGGAGAGCTTCACAGAGAGAATCCTGAAGATATACAGAGTACTGATCATTGCATGCCTGGGAAGAGACTGTCCAAGGCTGGGGAAAGAACCATCCAAGAAGATGAAAGGGAAGAGTACTTGGCCCTCACGCAGAGCTGGCTCCCACAGAAAAAACTCATAATTCATGGGGCATTGAGTAGATTACTTAGGAAGGTCTTGCCTCAGTAATGGGGAATAATTAGTTCTAGAGTGAGCACTACTCTAGGCCAGTCTAACAAATCATAAAATTAAGACTTAAAAAAAATCAAAATGTATCTAAGTAATTAAATTTTATTCCAAAACAAATGTCAAGAATATTTACAGGAATATAAAAACATGCAGCACCCCAAAAGTTAAATTAAACAATGTCCAGCATCCATTCAAATATTATCAGGCATGCAAAAAGTAGGCAGGAAAACATGACCCATTATGAGGAGAAAAATGAATCAGTCAAAATCTACCCGAACTGACACAGATATCAGAATAAGCAGAGAAAGCCTTTGAAACAATTATTATAACTGTATTCATATGTTCAAAAAATTAAGTAGCCACATGGAAGCTATAAAAATGATCCCAATCAAACTTCTAAAGATAAAAAGTTAATATACTGGATGAGACCAATGGCAGATTAGATTGCAAAGGAAAAGATATAAAATTGAAGACAGAGCAATAGAAACTGTCCAAAATAAAGCATACACACAAAAATAACTAAATAAAAAGAAGAGAGCATCACTGGGCTGTAGGATAACTTCAGATTACCCAGCATATGTGTAATTGGAGTTTGCAAAGGAGGCATGGGTGGGTACAGGAAAAAATATTTGAAGATAAAATGGTGGAGATATTTAAAAAACTGATGAAAATTATACACTCATAAGTCCAAGATGCTCAATAAATACCAAAACCAAGAAACATGAAGAAAACGATACCATAGCACCTCATAATCAAAAGCACCGATGAAAAGAAAATTTTAAAAGCAAGCAGAAATATCAAATGTTTACACAAAAACAACAATGTTGTGTGCATCTATAACATATCTAAAAGTAAAATGTACAGCACTAACAGCACAGAGGCTGATGGAGGGAGAGAGAAATATACTATTGCAAGCTTCTTGTGCTACACATGAAATGGTATTATGTCACTTGAAGGTAGACGTAATAAGTTAAAGATGTATACTCTAGAGGTACCTGGGTGGCTCAGTCAGTTAAGCTTCAGACTTGATTTCCACTCAGGTCATGATCGCAGGGTCGTGGGATCGAGCCCCATGTCAAGCTCTGCCCTCAACGGGGAGTCTGCTTGAGATTCTCTCTTTCCCTCTGCCTCTGCCCCTCTCCCTGCCTTCTCTTTCTCTCTCTAAAATAATAAATAAATAAATCTTTAAAAATGTATACTATAAACCCTAAAACAACCATGGAAATAACAAAACAAAGAATTATAGCTAATAATCCAACAAAAGAGGTAATACGGAATCATACAATACACAAATCCAAAAGAAGGCAGAGAAAGGAAAAAATAACAGACGAAACAGAAAACAAACATGAAGATGACAGACTTAAACTTAACCATGTCAAAAGTCACACTACGTGAAAATAGTATATGTATAACCAGTTAAAATACAATGATTGCCAAAATGCATTAAAAAATCAAGATGCAATTTTGTTGTCTACCAAAAAACGCATTTCAAATATATAGATACAAATAGTTCAGATGGAGGAGAAAAGATTTACCATGATAACACTAATAGAAGAAACTTGAAGTGATTATATTACTATCAAACAAAGCAGACTTCAGAAAAAAGCATATTACCAGGATAAAGAGAATCATTTTCCAATGATAATCAAGAGGTCACAACAATTCTAAATGTTTATGCCCTAATAACAGAGCTTTGAAATGCATGAAACAAAACTAATATTTTAATAGGCCACCTTGCAAAAAGAAATAGAGACATCACAGTAATAGCTAGAGATTTCAATACCCCTCTGTCAATACCTGACAGAAGAAGTAGACAGAGAACCAGCAAGATACAGTAGACTTGAACAATACAGCCAACCAAGTCTACTTAATTAAAACTGTGGTATATTCTGGGTCATGAAACAAGTCTCAATAAATTAAATAGGATTTAATTCATACAAAGTGTGTTCTCTGACTATAGTGGGATTAAATTAGAAATAAATTAAAAAATGGCTAAGATAGGGGCTCCCGAATAACTCAGTCAGTTAAGTGTCTGCCTTTGGCTCAGGTTATGATTTTAGGGTCCTGGGATAGAGCCCCATGTCCAGTGAGGGTCCCTGCTCAGTGGGGAGTCTGCTTTTCCCTCTCCCTCTCCCGTTTGTGCTCTAAGAAATAAATAAAATCTTAAAAAAAATCTTAAATCTTAAAAAGATATTTCCAAAATTGATGATAACTATAAAGCCACAAGTCCAAGATGCTCAATAAACACCAATCATAAGAACCATAAAGAAAGCTAAACCAATGCACCTCGTAATCAAAAGCAGTGATAAAATTCACAGAACATTCCACACCGTGACAGCAGAACACACATTCTTCCTAAGTGTACATGGATCATTTACCAAGATGGAACATATTCTGGGCCATAAAACAAGTCTCAATAAATTTAAAAGGATTTAATTCCTACAAAGTGTGTTCTCTGACCACAGTGATATTATATTAGAAATAAATAACAGAAAGACCTCCAAAAAAATCCCCAAATATTTGGAAACCAAACTTCGTTTTTCTAAATAACAAAAGGCGATTGAAGACATTTGAAAGAGGAATTTGGAAATCTTTTGAAGTAAATAAAATTGAAAACACAACATATGAGAATTTGTAGCATACTACTAATCAGTACTCGGGGGAAATTTTATATACTAAATACCTGTATTAGAAAAGAACACCTTTAAACAGTGATCTCAGTTTCCATCTTAAGGAACTAGAATAAGAAGAACAAAAGAAAACCAAAGAAAAAGGAAGAAAGTAAATAATAAAGATAAAACATAAAGATAATAAAATCATAGCGGAAGTCAATGCACTAGAAACCAGAAAAACAAAAGAGAAAATCACTGAAACCAAAAGCTGGTTCTCTGAGAATCTCAAGAGTGATCAACTTTTAGCCAGACTAATGAGAAAAAAAAGAGAAAGGCACCAGTTATTAACATCAGGATCAAAAGAAGTAACAGAACTCTTGACCACATGTTAAGAGGGCGATAAGGAAATATTTTGAACAACTATGTTTACAAATTTGACAACTAATAAAAAAACAGGCTGACTAGAAAGGAAGAAGTAAAACTATCTTTACTAGCAGATGTCACGAACATCTCTAAAGAAAATCTGATGGAATCCACAAAAAAGCTACCAAAAATGATAAGTGAGTTTAGGAAGGTTGCAGGATTCAAGAGCAATATACAAAAATCAATTGTATTTTTACATATTGATAATGAACACTCAGAACTTCTAATAAAAAGATGCCATTCATAAAGATACTATTCACAATTGTATCAAATAATGTGGAAGATTTAGGGACAAATCTGACAAAGGACCTGTAGGCTGAAAACTATAAACACTGCTGAGAGAAATCAAAGATGACTGAAATAAATGGCGATTATATCCTGTGTCCTGGGTCTGATGACTCCATTTTGCTAAGTTGTCAATTCTTTCCACATTGGTCTATAGATTCAGTGCAATCCTAATGAAAGTCTCAACAGGTGTTTTTTTATTCTGTTCTTTTTTTTTTTTTTGAAAGTGGCAAACTGATTCTAAAATTTATATGGAAATGCAAAAAATAGAATAAACAAAACAATGCTGAAAAAGAACAATGCTAGAGTTTGTTCTGATTTCAAGACACATTCTAAAGCTATACTAATCAAAACAGTATGTTATTTGCAAAAAGGTTGACAAATAAATCAATGAAACAAAACACAGAGTCCAGAAATAAACTCATGCATATATGAACAATTGATGAAAATGAAAACCGCTTTGGAAAACATTTTGGCAGTACCTTAAAAAATTAAGGACGCCTACCATATGATCTAGCCATTTTGCTCCTGGGCAGTTACCCAAGAAAAAAGAAAGTATGTGTATATACAATGACTTGTACCTGAATGTTCATTGTATTTTTATTTGTAGTAGTCCCCAAACTGGTACAACCCAAATGTCCACCAAGAGGTGAATGGATCATTTCGCAACATATATGTGTATCGAATCATTCTATTGTACTCCTTAAATTTACAGAGTGTTATATGTCAATTATATCTCAGTAAAGCTGGAAAAAAATGGGAAAAAAACCCCACAGGGGAATTGAAAACCAATTTAAGGTACACTCATACAGTGGAATACTTCAGCAGTAAAAAGGAATGGGCTACTGATAGAGGCAACAACACAGACGAACTCAAAATAATTATGCTTATTAAAAGAAGACAAAAAGATGGGGCACCTGGTGGCTCAGTTGGTTAAGTGTCTGCCTTCAGCTCAAGTCATGATCCCAGGGTCCTGGGATCGAGCCCCATATTGGGCTCCCTACTCAGCAGGGAGTCTGCTTCTCCCGCTGGCTCTGCCCCTTCCCCCTGATCTTGCTCTCTCTCTCTCTCTCTCTAATAAATAAATAAAAATCTTTTTAAAAAAGAAAGAAAACAAAAAACATTATCTACTGTAGGATTCCATCTATATACAACTCTAGAAAATGTAAACTGCTCCATTGTGTGAAAAAGCAGATATGCAGTTGCTGAGTATATTCACTTTCTTGACTTTGGCGATCATTTCATGGCTACTATACACGTTAAAACTTACAAAACTGTATACTTTAAACATGTACAATCAATTATTTCTCAACACAGCTGTTTTAAAAAATCCAACAAAAACTGTGCCCAGTCTTGAATTTTCAATCAATGAAAGCTCTGGGTGTGTGTGTGTTCAGTGAGCCACCCTTAACATTTTGGAGGCCTACGGGAACTGTACCAATGTAGGTTCCCCAACCCATATATAGTCTGCCCCCCTTGTCTTTCTAGGCCAGGCATCCTGAGCCCCCCTCAGATTTAGGGTGTTGTATCTGGACAGAGGGGGCTCCCACTTTCTGACCCCTGGAAGGCCCTGGAAGTGGGCATGGGCTCTGAGATCCTGAACACTGAGGCTATAACCTAGAATGGAGAGGTTTGCTCCAGATGAACATATCTAGGTTCGCAGGCTCCCTGCCTTGGCCAAGGGTGTGGTTTGAGGGAGCCAGAGTAGAGGCCTTGAACGCAGGGATAATCTGCAAGGGGGTAAGGTCAAAATTGAGAAAGCTTTAGAGCAATTGGACATCCAGGCGTGGGGTCACTTCTCCAGCAATTCGTGTTTACTGTATCTTACAAAAGCAATGTCCTCCAAAGATTGGAAACAAATAAAAAACAATAAAGTGAAAAACCGGTCCCTCACCACAGATAACTGAGACATTACTTTAAAACATAGGACTCTAAGCAGAGGCCCCTAAATAAGATTGGTTTGGAATTATGAGAGATGTAGGGGAAAATCTACAAAACAAGATCTCCAGTATGACTTTTTTGAGGTTTCAATCACAATCTGACTGCTCCATCTTTGTGTCTTTCTGGAATATTCTGTGTGGAGTATGAGCAGCCTTTAAGGCTGTGGTAATTGTCGGTGAGCGTGAGTCCCTTGCAGATGGCTGTCTTTCTCACTGAGAATTTGAGAAGAGCTGCTTTTTGTTTAAAATTTTTATGTATTTTTTTTATGGCAGTGGAAAAGATTATGGCCATTTTTCTTTATTTGAACAGGAAAGTCTAGGCAATACCATTTGTCCCCCCCTACTCCAGTCCGTCCGGAGTCATTCACTGAATGTAACAAATGGGGCACCTTACCTTGTGCACGCAGGATTTGGCATTCAGGAAAAACAGCTCCACAGTGGTTTTATCCTTTAAAAACGATATGCTCTCAATGTAAAACCTGAAAAATAGTACAGAAGTTGGTTTCTTCAGATTTCTTTCCCTATCTCTGCATGATGTCATGTCCTCATTTAGTTTCCCCCAAAGCAGAGAGGATTTTGAGGACCTAGGAAATGGTTGAGCTTTTTTTTCTTTTAAAGAAATCTGTAACACATATGTTTGTCTACATGTATGTACATATATGTGCATTTGAATGTAGGCATATATGCAGTTAAAATCTCTTAACAGAAAGTTTTTGTGTGTTGGACAGTGAATTCAAGAGAAATTCAAAATGGTATCCAACTGCAAACCCAGCTTTATCTGTGTCGATCATTCTTGGACATGTATTTTGGGAACTTGTAATAGCTCAGACAGCTTCAAAACACAGCCCAGGTGAGCTTTGAGGGTTGAAAGTAGAAGTCGACTGAGTAAGAAACTATATAATGGAATGCTGACGTCTGCCCTGGGTTTCTGACGTGAGGTGTGAGGGCCCCAGGCCCACCTTGCTGGGATCCACCAGGCAAATTTCAATCATACCCTGCTCCTTCCATGTCATCCTTCCAGGCCAGGATTTTCTCTCCGCTAGAAGCCAAGTCCTCAGTAGCACTTAACCTTGGACCTTTTTTTCATGCAAATCAGAGTATTCTAGGCCTCTCCTCACCCCCTCTCCTGGGCTTTAGTCCTGGCTCTATGGAGAGCTCCAACAACCCCATGTAAGGAGGGGAGGGGAGTCCTTCACAACTCTTGTCTGTTTTCAAAATCTCAAAATGATGAGGCGCGCCAGCGAATGCTAAGCTCTGGGTGGGTGAGTGGGCCAGCTGAGGCACAGAAGTTTTTCTCAAGTTCGGAGCCTCGCTTGATGAATAATGCATGAAGAGACCTAGTACCCCAAGACGGCTCACAGGTGGGCTCCTGGAAGAGAAACTTGCGCTCTGATTGGTGAGAGTTAAGATCAGCCCGGGCTAAAGTGGCTGGGGAAGCTGACATCCTGACAGGAGTTGGGTATCTGTTCTCCATCCTCTTCCCCCGCAACAAGGACAGAATGATGGATAAATAAATGAAACTGAAAAGGACTGTGGATGATTTTACCATGGCGATGGCAAAATCATTGGGAAAATTCCACCTCTAATGTTGAAGCATTAAGGGGAGTTCCAGAAAGAAAATAAATCTTTATGTTTTTCCCTACAAGGGTTTATCTCATAAGTGAGATTAACGAAGACTGACAACGGCTAGTTTGTGAGAAAGCGAAGTGAAGGACTCAGACAGGGAGGAGCAGGTGGGGCTGGGGGGAAACAAGCTTTGGAATCAGAAAGATGGAGATAGGGACTCCCCCCTCCATCCTTTATTAGCTGTGTGGCCTTGGGCAAGTTCATTGGCTTCTCCGTGTCTCTTCTAAAATGGGTGTCATGGTTGCACTCATCTCACGGTTTGGGGGGTCTTGAAAGGATTAAAGTAAGTACTATATGGAAAACACTCAGTAAATATTAACAGTTGTTAATAAAAACCCACTCTCTGGAATTGAATGCTGTGCGTGTGGCGGGGCGGGGGGGCGGGGGGGGGGG
>LNAC01000733.1:441254-515031 GCA_002007465.1 Ailurus styani
TCGAGGCCCGCATCCGGCTCCCTGCTCAGCGGGGAGCCTGCTTCCTTCTCTCTCTCTGTCTGCCTCTCTGCCTACTTGTGATCTCTCTCTCTGTGTCAAATAAATAAAAAACAAAACAAAACAAATCTAACCTCTTTTATTAAAGGACCAATTGTTCATTGTAAGAACGCTGTAACTTACTGAACTTCATTTTCTTCCTTGGCATCTGAATATTTCTTTTTTTTTTTTTTAAAGATTTTATTTATTTATTTGACACAGAGAGAGAGATTACAAGTAGGCAGAGAGGCAGGCAGAGAGACAAGGAGAGGAGGAAGCAGGCTCCCGGCTGAGCAGAGAGCCCGATGCGGGCCTCGATCCCAGGACGCTGAGATCATGACGTGAGCCGAAAGCAGAGGCTTTAACCCACTGAGCCACCCAGGCGCCCGGCATCTGAATATTTCTAACTGTTTGCAATGAAAATAACCGTGATGCACATCCTTATAACGTGCTACTGCTGTAGGGAATCCTTTGTCATTGTGCATTCGCTACTTCATGACTGCACCTTGGTGACTGCTTCTAGTTATAGAATGAGTAAGTCGTAGGGATGAATGGCACAGCACAGGCATACAGCCAATGGTATTGTAATAGTGTTGTATGGTGACAGAGGGTAGCGACATTTGTGGTGAGCACAGGATGAAGTATAGGCTTCTCAAATCACTGTGTTGTACACTTGCAACTAATGTAACACTGTGTGTCAATTATACTTCAATTGAAAAAGAAAAAAAAAAAGAGGGCTGGGGTATTTCTGGAGGCTCCTGTAGTGATCAATATCCAAACAGAGTCAAAATCTGTCTTTGGTTCTATCTTCAATGGCTAAAAGTGTAGCCAACACAGGCAGCTTCTGAGGGTCAGTGGTGGTGTCTATGGGGATGTAAGTTTCACCAACAGTTCTGTTCTCTCCAAAGAAGAGGCTAGAGGCCCTCCGAGAGCACCAAACTTCACAGGGGCGCCTATAACCCCCTTCGTAAGCCCTGCAAAGAATGACATTCCACTGAGTGACCTCCATCAGTTCATTTAATTCTTTGTGTGCTTTTGCTTTATCATCTCTTTAATTAAGTTGGAGTAACACCAAGCACTTAATTGGAATAATAACAAAGACTATTATGATCTCACTATACTGTTGGGAGGAAAAATTAAGTGAATAATTAAGAACTTGATAAGGCTTTTGAACAAGCAAGGAGTTAAGGGAAAGTCATGCCAAGTGATTACGGGATACTCTCGAGATAACACTCAAGTAAGTGGTGAAACTCACGGAACAAGTAGCAGGCTGCTCAGGCATCCCAGGAACCTGCTTCCAGAAGACAGGGCTGCCTTAAGGAATGACTGAATCGAAGGAAGACAGAGTTTTCTCCTCTGGTATTTTGAGACCAAAACTAGACCACATATCAGCTGCCAGAGGAGTTCACAATCGGATGACTAAATAAATGGTACTCGTTAAATTCTCCAAAGACAGAGGATTTTGCTGACTACTTATGTCACATAAATAACACGTGTGCATGCAAAGACGAAAATGCAAGGATTTTAACCACAGCCTGCATTAAAATATACATAATTGGAAACAGCCTAAGTGCTTCATAGGAGACTGGAATTTAGGGAAATTATGAAAGTGCAAACAAAGTGGATTTTCACAGACATAAGGAGAAATCTCCAGGTAAGAACAATTCTGTCGCCAAGCAACGCGGGTCATCCTTATTTTTCTCTGAGAAGGGAAGGACGTCAGGAGTGGCGGGGAGGGAGGAAGGCTGGGGGAGAGAGTAAGTTCATATGACTTAAAATGTTTATAGTGAAAAGATAATCTTTTGTGAAAAAATATATTGACCTAGGTTGGGCCATTTTTCACACACAAGATCAAAATTTCTCTATGCTCTGACCCCTGCTTAGTGACTAATACCACTTTTCCCTACTGCTTGTTAGTTTCAGTTTGCCTTTTTCTCCCATTTCCACGAACACAAGCACTTGTGTCATATTCTTTCCAGCAAACGCCTATGTTTTTCTTTAGTATTTCTGTGCAATTCTCCACACTAGCTATGCTCCTGGACAAATCCCCATTTATGCTACTTCCTTCCTGGGTTTCAAAAACATGTCTGGTGGTATGAAAGAAATTCCAAGCCAGATATCAAAGCAGAAAGCAAAAAACAAATCGGGGATTGCCAATACTTTATTTCCTGAGTTAGGGGCAGCTACCATCGATAATCACCATTCATATAAAAAAAGATGCTTAAAAAAAAAGTAGGACATCTTATTGTCATACTTTTGGGTTTCATGGACCAGACTGAAGTAAATGAAATGAAGTTTTAAAAAATGTGTAAATCAACATGATTTTGCCAGGTAATCATAGCATAAAAATTCCCAAAAAGAAAAATAAGAAGCTTCCACTATTATGTCATAAAACAAATCATCTTTCTTCCTTTCCCTCTTTGTTTCTTTCTTCCTTCTTTCCTTCCTTCCTCCCTCCTCCCTTCCTTCCTTCCTTCCTTCTTCCCTTCCCCTTCCCTTTCTCTTTTTAAGTAAGCTATCAAAATTATAAAAGCAAGTGCCTCTGCACTAAACTGTCCAACTGTCAAACATGTCACAACCCAGGGATCACGAGTTGCATGTTCTACCAACTGAGCTAGCCAGGTGCCTCAAACAAAGCATATTTCAATATCCAAAAAATAACACAAGCTCAGAATACAGAAACATTCTTCAGGTTGATCTAGCTTCATGAAAACTTATTTGGATTCCTGGGAAATCTACTACCTTAGCTTATTTGATCATATTTGACTTCGGACAAGGAAAACAACTTACTGTGAAATTTATCATCAAATTCAGGTAGTGGGGGGAGAGCTGCCAGGGCACAGAAAGGGGCTTTCAGCAAAACTGGGAAGGTTTTATTTCTTAACCTAGGTACAGGAACACAGGTGTTACTTTTGGTAACATTTTACTTTAGAGTGTGACTATTCCGTGTGGAAAACTATTCCCACCATAGGCTGGCTTTAAGAAATCACTGATTGAGTTGAATGCATCCATTTCTGGAGAAAGTATGTATGGAGGCCCCTAGGAACAGGTCAGTGACCTGCCCAAGCAGAGCCAGGCGCCCAAGTCAAGGACCCCTTATATCCTTCTCAGCAATCTCTCTGCCCGCAAGCTGAATTCAGATTTCTACACTGTTAAGATAATTCTTCCCATGAGCATTTGTTTGTATTTTATCTTCTATTCAAACTAAGGCGTGAAATTGTATAAAATTCAATTCTTGCCACAGTCTCTAGGAAACATTCATACATAACATGTAACAGTAAATGTTTGCCATATTTCAAATTATAAAAAACCTAAAAGTATGCTGAGTTGAAAAGAGCCTTATGTATTGAAACAAAGTACTTATGCTTTCCAGCTTTAAATTGATCCAAAGGGCTTTGAGGAATAAAGGAAGGTGATCCTATCCTTCATCTTCAAAGAAAACAGTTCTACACAGTATCTATGGCAACTTCGTCTCCAGAGTAAGACAGTAGAGAATTTTCTTCACATAATAATGTTTTGATAGATCTGTTCTTTTTTTATTCTCTATCTGATCACCAGAATTTTTTTTTAAAGGGAGGTGGGAATGCTGGCTGTTTCTATGGATACATACCTCACACCAAAATGCAAAATGGTGGCACCTGGTTTCTTGGGCAGATCATGGTCAAGAACTCGGTGATCTAACTGTAGCCAGTTCTGCTGACCTCTGTGAGGGCAAAGCAAAGAAAAAGGATTAAACGGAAGGTCAGAGAAAGTTCAATAACACACAGTGTTGGCAAAGCTGTGGGGAAACAGTCACTGTCATACATGGATGGCAGGCGTGTAGCCTGTTACAGCTGGTAATGAGGCTAATTTAGCGATTACTACCAAAGTTGTAAAAGCATCTGCCTCTGAAACAGACTGTGGATTTCCAAGAATTTATCAAGGTAAATCGACACATGCGAAAAATGGCCCGTGTATAAAGTCCCTTATTGGAGCATTGGTTGTAACAGCAGAAAGGCTCAAAACAACCTATAGATGTCCAGCAAGGTGTTGCTTAAAAAATGAATTTAACCTGAGCAATGACATGCATGTAGGCAGCCCTACAAAAGATGGAGAGTGTCTTCACAAACTTAGTTTGAACAATTTCCAAGACATGGTGTGAAGTGGAAAAGCAAGGTGCATAACCACAGCGACTTTAAAATTTAAAAATACACACACACACACATAAATAAAATATCTCTGAGAGGATAAACAAGAAACTGATACTACTGATAACTGATAAACAAGAACTGGAAACTTTGGAGGTAAGAAACTAGGTGAAACTTAATATATTAACCTTTAAATTCTTATTAAATGTGATATCTGAAATATTGTAGATAGTCAAGAAGGGGAAAACGCCTGGTTTCATGAAATCAGACAGACACAGAGAACAACAGTACAGCTTTCTAAAAAGAACAGGGGTTACATATTCCCTGAGTGCTATTTCTATATTATGGACTTCCTAATGTGTAAGCATGTATTTGTTTATTTACTCAAGAGCCTCAGCAAATTCATGAACAGAAACAGTTCTCCTTAAATTTTGACCTCTGAGGGATCCAAAGGTTGACACTATGGCTTGGGATTTGTTTTCAGGACCTTCCCAAGGCTGTCCAACCAGTTGGTCCGTTTTAGACTGTGTATTCCCAGAAGGCATAGACTCCATTTTGCTTGCTTATATAAAGCTTAAAAACATGCAAATAGTGGTGGGGTGTCGAATTATAATAAAACCTATAATGGGCCAGAAACCTATAATGGTCCAACCTTTTTTGGTCTTTGAATACATAATTTTAAAAACTCAGAAAACTCTAAGCTGTATTCATTATAAGTAGATAGGAAAAGTGGACATAGACAATAACAAGAGTAATAGTAATGATAACCATTCGTAATAACAGCTACTCATAATAATAACAGCTACTCTGTGTCCCCCCAGCTGGAAGTTCTTACGGGTTAAGGCTGTATTCTACGGTAAGCTTGCAAAAAAAAAGTGGCAGAGCCAGGATTTGAGCCCGGGACTTACACTACAGGACTTTGGCATATAGGCAACTAGAAAGTTGAATCAGTTTTTATAATGTTTGGTTGATCTCTGTCACTTATTATTCTCAACACTGGAAAAAGTGTGTCTTTGTTTCTGCAGTTTAAGATGAGGCTTCCGGTAATTGTCCCTAGCTTTCCTAGCAGGAATATTATAAAGATAAATAAGCTGATATAAGTGATATAAAGGGATGGTCTTAGAAATACTGCTTGTTTAAAAAAACATATATATAAAGATAGGGGGCTAGAAGGTAAGGGAATCTCCTATTGTATTTCATCCAGGTTAGAATCGCTGATTTAAACAACAATTTCAGACATGTTCAAGTATGTGTCTCAACGTACATAAAATAGTGTATAGTATCAGGTCTTAACAGTTTCTTAGGGAAAATGAGTCTAGTTTGAAATCATTCTTCTTGCTTTTATATAGGAAAAACATGGCATTATTATAAGAGCACAATGTATATTTATATGAACTTGCATGGAATGATGTCCAAGAATGAATCAAACAAGTTGTATAATAACATATACAGCATAAATCCATTATATTAACCAAAGAAGCACACTGAAAACACTATTATATATGGGTGAAATTCTTATAGTTCCGGAGAGGTTTAGAGCAAATTGCAACATTTGGAGTGGGGAGGCAATCAAAAGGGACTGGCTTCAATTATGATATTAAATGTTTTTTATAAAAAGACATTCATGTATATACACCATAAAAATAATCTTTTAAAAATGATAAATTAGAAATCAGATTTTAAAAATCCATCCAGGGATGCCTAGCTGGCTCAGTTGGAAGAACTCGTGATTCTTGATCTTGTGGTCATGAGCTTGAGCCCCACACGAGGTGTAGAAATTACTAAAATAATAATAATAATAATAATAATAATAATAATAATAATAATAATAATGAAAAACTTAAATAAAAAACCCTATCCATTATCTCGCCAACAAGATAAAATTAGAAGAACAAAAATTGAAAATTATCCGTAACTCCACCACTGAGATGTACCTAAGGTTAATGTGTTGTTTTATAGTCTCTGAAACTAAAATGAGACCAAAAAGCACTTTTTCTTATAACCTGCTTTTCTCAAGTTTTTCTATCAACAAATATCCTAGATCTAATCAATATCTCAAAAAGACAGTTTTTCTACACTGTCACCTGTAGGCTATGCAGCTCAACCCTAAAGCAAGCTTTTTTTGGTCTAGAATTCTATCAGTCAAAAAAGCTCGCACCCAGCGAATGGGATGGTGATCAAAAGCCACAGTTGTGTTGTGAAACTGTTATTTCTTCATAAACAAAGCTTATTAAGCAAAGCCTTTCAAAACAAGGGAATTAAAGAAAAAATGAAGTGGGTTGAGGGGATGGGAACCATTTTGGTGAACCTCAGGCCTGCTGCCTCAGGAGGGCAAGACTGCCCTCTAGAGGTGAAAGACTGCCCCTGCACACAGATCACTGGGAGGTACTTCAAGTGTCATCTCAAGGAACTCTACCCCACCCTCCAACAGGACTACAGATTTATTTTTGTTGGTCCACCATCACTACTTTTCTTATGTAATGGCGTAAATCATTTTTTCCATTTCTCTTCTTGGCCTGTGCGTGGAGGCGTAGACAAGAGCTAGTTTCATTGACAGAAGGTCCCCTTCAGCTTTGCCTTACTCTGTGGAGAGAAGTTCACCAAAGGCAGACGGCTGATGTGGCATCTAATTTGGAAATTCAATTCAGACAGCATCCTGGGAGGGATCCCACTCAGTGGTTTTATAGGGGGCGGGGGGAAAGGGAGCGCTGAAAGAAAATACTTTCCAAAAATATTTACCAGACAAAGAAAAAGAGCTAGGGCTTGTGACCAAGACATTCCAAGGAGACACCCTTAGACAGAAGCAATTTTCCAGACCTGTTCCCCAGAAAGGTGGAAATGGCCAAATCCTCCCTCCCCCCCTCCCAAAGCCCAGCTCCTACTTCTTCTGAAAATAAACACAGCTACAGCCAGAAAACACCTTCCAAACTGGTCATAATTCAAAAATAGTCTCTGCTGTCACTTGCAGGGGAGTACACGGAGGACAGTTCGGAGCCAGGCTTCTTGGAAAGACTATAACCATCAACCACTGTCGCCAAATGAGAGAGCTGGAGGAGACGCCTGAGTGAGACATTCTTCTCCCACTAGAGAATTTAGAAAGAAATCCCAGAGTAAAAGAGGGGGAAGGTGGCTTAAGGCATTACAGGAAGTTATTCATATTATTCCTTTTCTTCCTGAAGAGAAGATCTTACAGCTGAATGACTGATTTATGCACTGTTTGGTTATACTCACCTGAACTGGGAGTCTTCCCAGAAGTCATCCATTGTGGCTGAGGCCCCCTTTTCCAGCCCATCATGAACCTTGTATCCTGGGGAACTTGCAACACCACTCATAAATCATGTAATTCCTATGCAAACACCCTACAGTGGCCTGGGGGGGGGTGCCTCTCCCATGTATATGACACCTAGCACTCATCTATGATCCTGTCCCTCTGACCTCTTGCCCCACCATCAGGCCAGGCTCCTCCCCACCGGGCAAATGCACCATATTTGTCTCTATGCTCATGCACTGGGCCACAAAATGAGTCTTCCCTGGAACGTCATCTCCCATTCCTCTCCCTCCACCTAAAGTCTCCTGCCCTGCCCTGTCCATTTGTAGTTATTCTCTTGAGGGAATTCTACTCTAGTCATCCATCATCCCCCTTCTGGACACTGAACTTCCTCCTGTACCAACAAGAGCACGAGAGCTACCTTTCAGTGTGTGCCTAACCTATGAGCTGGGCACACCTTACCTGACTTAACAGTACATAATCCCAGCGTCCTATTACATGTGTCTTATGTAGTCCTTATCATATATGGGCACCATTATTATGCCCAATGTACCAAAGAGAACACTGGAGTATCGGAGATGTTCAGTAACTGTCCTAAAATCTCATAGCTACCACAACACTGTAATAGCCACTCCCTGCCTCCCTCTCAACCCTTAACTTGCACCACTTTCTTTCTTACTCTCAATGTTACAGTCATACTGGATTTTTTTTATTTCTCAAAAATTCAAAATTAAAAAAAAAAACCCAAAAGTCAAGCTGTGTCTCACCTCAAAGCTTTCATCCTGGCTTTTGTCTGGAATGCCTCCCTCTACTTTTGCAGAACAGGGTCTTGCTTTTTATTACATGTCTCCTGCTAGAAACCTTCCTCATCCACCCTATCTAATACCGCCCCCCAACTTTTCTTCATCGTGGCCATGATCACATTCTCCTAAACATTTATCATTTCAAGTAATTCCTCATCTATTTTCTTACTTGTTTGGCTAGACCATACCATCGCAATATAAGCTCCGTGAAAACAAGAACCTTGTCTCTGTCACTCACAGCTAAATCTCTAGGACCTAGAACAATGCCTGGCATTTGGTAGGTACTCAAGAAATATTTGTTGAATGAATAAATTACCATTCATGCTTTTTGCCTCTATTCTATGTGACCTCTCTAAATTACAGTGTTTATAGCACTTACAGTTCAACCATATAGCTTGCCATTATGTGTTTTAGGCTTCACATGTTGTTTGCAATTATTGCATGCACAATCACTTTCAACCTGTGTGTGTGTGTGTGTGACTAATTTACTAATCACTAATTTACATGAACTAGCCTGTCTTTCCAGCTAAGAGCATGTGGTCTATGGATGTCTGCATTTCCCATTTCCTCCAGCAGAGGACTGATCACATAGGGTCTCGAATAGTTGTTGGGTGAACTGGTAATTTTGAGGTGAGCCATGTCTAAGTGTGCTTTTGTCTACTGTACTTCCGATTCAGGAAGGATCCTGGGTCTGGGATCAAAGTTTTCGGGTTTTTCTGGTTCTTGATGCATGGTTGCCTGGTTTTGCCCAGCCCATATCCTAAGCCCAAGAGTGAGGTGGGGGCGCTCTAGGGGTGTGGCCCGCCCAGGCTGAAAATAATCAGAAGGAAGGTGTTCAAAAAAATTAACCCCTTTTTGAGATTATTTTCTGCCCGGTTAAACTAAAGAACTGAAAAAAAAATTTTTTACACTGGGAGAGTTACAGAAAGAATCCTGGGTAGTTGGCCAATGTATTTTGTGTCTGGAATGCATTTGCTTGAATTTTAATATTTGAAGAACTCTTTGGATACTATCCCCACAAAGGGGAAAAATTCCTCTGATAACCTATCAGGTTGCAAATAACTTAGGCAAATTGGACTGTCAGAATACATGCATGCACACACAGACACAGAGACACACACAGACACACAGACACACACACACAGACACACACAGACACACACACACACACCAAGGAAAGAACTGGTAAGACCAAACACATTTTTTTTACATGGACATTTAACTTCTTATGATTCTATTATTATACACTTGCTTCATTTCAGAAAGCATTTAAATCATTGATAAATATATGCCATATCCAAGTTAGCATAAAAAAATGTAAGTAGAAGAAGAAAAAGATAGTAAAGAGGTAACATAAAATGACCTACGGGGAAATGAAAAAGTTCATTCTGTATTAAAAGTATAAACATAATTATCAGGTGGGCCACACATTTGCCTTTAAGCTTTCTTGCCACCAACAGCCAAAACATTAATTCTCTTTTCAATATATGAGTGAATAATGCCTGAGTATTTCTACCACAGATATATAACTACAGTACAAAAACTGTGCAGATAGATTCCTAAGAATAACAACCTCATTATAACAAATTTCTAAAACATTAAGACAATATTTTGATGTTTAAAAATGATCAGTGTTCCCTTTCTTCTCCCTTTGCAATTGTCCTAGGAGAGAAATCTTGTATTAGATGATCTTTAACAAAGCAGGACATGTTCTAATTCTTGGAACATTTCTGCCCTTTTCCACTGATCGTGAATGACAGTGAGCAGGTAGTGCGCATGAAAGGTAAACAAATGAAAAGGATTAAAACACTCACGTGTCATCTGTAAATGTTATTCCAAAGTACTCCTTTTCTTTCAGGTTGAAATGTGAAGCCACGAGGTCCAGCAATTCTCTTGATAAAAGTTTGGGCTGTTAAAATAAAATGGTGATCAGAGGCTACAACCCTTCTCTGTCCCAAATAGTATAGAGCAACTTTTGTTTGCTTGTTTTAAAATTTTTTTAAAGATTTTATTTATTTATTTGACAGAGAGAGAGAAAGAGAGAGAGCACAAGCAGGGGGAGGTGCAGGCAGAGAGAGAAGCAGGCTCCCTAATGAGCAGGGAGCCCAATGCAGAACTCAATCCCAGGACCCTCAGATCATGACCTGAGCTAAAGGCAGACACTTAACTGACTGAGCCACCCAGGTGCCCCTGTTTGTTTGTTTTTAAATACATCCGTCCCGCCTCTTTGCTGTTTATATTAATCGACTATACATTTTCCAAGAGATTGGGAAGGGGAAGAAATAGTAATAGGAAACTCAATGAGATCGTCTTTTTTCATGTATTTTGCAATTCAGTCCAGTACCTTACTTTTCCCTCTAGGGAACAGGGTGTTTATTAACTCAATGATACTTTGGAAAAATACTCTTTTATATGAAGCATGGTGCTAGTGACCAAGACAAAGAATATCAAACACCTCACAGCTAGGATTGTAGGAATAACTTTGCTTGGTGAGGGCCAGTTGAAGAGGCTGAAGACCCAAGGCTGTGGGGTCACAGATAAAACTACTACACTACTCCTGGCTACCGTTTACTGTGCTGAACTCCTTCTATCCATTGTCTCATTTCGGCCTTATATGGAGTCTATGAGATAGGGGTTCTTATGGCCATTTTAGAGATGAAGGGATCAAAGTCAAGAGAAACTGAATACCTGGCTTGATGTTCCAGTCAATAAGGGGAGGAATTGAACCCAGTTCTGATTCCAAAGCCTGAGCCTTTCATTTCTCTCTAGAGCTGGGATGGTTTTACTCATTGTCTAGATGATCAGCACCAGTCTTTACTAAGCACTTACTTAGAAGAAGGATATAATCTACGAGCTTTTGAGAAGCACTGGACATGGTGGCAAGGAGCATGGTTTGGAATCAGGCGGAACATCCAGAGTGATAGTGGACACCTGATTTGCAGGGACTCAGGAAGGAAAGGAAGATATGCAGGAGGGCATTTGCATGGGTTCTTTTTGAACTTAGAGCCAAATAATTCAGGGCTCAATGTGGTGCTTTGAGAGTTGGATGTTTGCTGTTGGGGAAAAAAGATGGTCATGATTTTAAAAAAAGAAGAAAGAAAGAAAGAAACAGACAGAAACCTAGACTAAGAGGTCTACTCTGCTACTGTACTATTTTCATTCTAATCGAAGCCTACGCATAGTGGGTGAGAAAGCAGCCTCAGAGGAATTTAGGTTTGGTCAAAGGAGAGTGTTCTAGCTGTAGCTACAGTTGTGACTCTCAGAGGGGATTTGCACAATCTTTTAAGGTCCTTGGTCCACCGTGCAGGGTAAATAGAGAGAAGGATCAACAATTAAATACTCCATGTATTTTACAAAAGGATTTCATTCACATATGTCATCTAGCTTGATTTTAGCCATAATTCTATGAGGAAAACTAAGCCTTCTCCATCCCAGTTCACAGCTGATGATGCTGGGTATTTAGCTTGAACAATGTCATGTAGCAAGAAGGTGGCAGGATGCATATTTGCAGCACACAATAACCCTTTTGGGGAAACATTATGGCATCCAGCTTACCAACAAGAGGTTCAGAGAAGTCAAGTCACTTCCTGGGGGCCACACAGCTACTGAGTGTCAGAGCTGAGGTTGGAACCCAAGGGTCTCAAATCCATGTCACCAAATCATAACTACTCTTACACGTAGACCAAACTGTCTGACTTTGAAGCTGTTCTTTTGCCCCTCAAACAATCCCAAGTCATTGCGATAGATAAGCAAGTAGCCTGACCACAGGCCACGAGGCTCATAGAGGGAACCCGTACAGGCTGTCTCTCCATGGGCAACACCTACCTGAACCAGCAGCTCCAGTCTCCGGTCATCCAGGAGGTGTACCTGGCAGTGTCTGCCTTCTGTCATCTGTGGAGACAAGACAGCAAGAGTGGCATCAGAGCTGGTGCTGGCAAGCACACCCTTGAATTTGACTTATAGTTTAGTTTACGTGCAATGTCCTTGGCCTAAGCATGGCTTCAGTTGAGTTACTCAACAGCCTCGATTCTAAACAGACCTACTATTTGGCATTAGCTCTTGAATCCATCAATCGATGAATTAATTTGCTCTTGGATTTTAAAGGAGAAAAAAATGAAAAGCAAAGTCAACTCACTATGTTGAAAAAAATTATGTCCATAACAGTGAACACAAGATTACACTCTGAAAAGGTGGTTTCCTTCCCAGAGGAAACTACTACATTTTTCACTGAATCGATATTGAGTTTTTCAAATGAAAATGCCTGTATTTGTTGATGTATTTTAATAAATACAATACATGCACAATTATAAAGGAAAACCTATGACATTAGAGTTAAAATTGGAAGTTTCCATCTTTGAAATATCTGTCCTCTTCATAGCATGTCACTACTGTAAAAGAACAGTTAAGACCCATAGTTAAGAACAGCATACATCAGTATAAATTTCCAATTATATTTACATTTTTACCACTATAACTGCAATACTGGGAAATAGTCTCTGTGAAATACTTCTTTACTTATTTTTTATTTGATTTCATTTTATTTTTTAAGTGGGCTCCACGCCCAACATGGGGCTTGAACAACATGACCCTGAAATCAAGAGTCGCATGCTCTATGGACAGAGCTAGCCAACCCCGCCCCCCCCATAAAATATTTAAACAATGCACAGAATACAAAGAGCCCCCTTAATTAACTCATGTTCCAAATCATTTTATCTGCAGAAATCACCACCCTGTCAGTTTGAAGAGAAACAGTGCAGACTATTTTGACATAAATGTTCAGATATATACATGTACATATTTTCCAAAAATTTCACGTTGAGCGGTTTGCTTTGCAATGTTGTTATCTTGGACATATTGTTTTGCAAATGAAGCAAGTATTGTTAATATTTGTGTGTGTGTTTGTGTGTATATAACCATCCATAAATTTTATATATGATGTGGTGTTTATGGGGTGTGTGTGCTGTGATTCTATATGTATATATGAACACACATACATGATATATATTATATATATATATATTTTTTTTTTCAACTCAAGTGGAACTAGACTCTTTCTTGGTGATCTTTCCAATGTCAACACATAGAGACCAACTGTATTCTTTTTAAAGGTTCTACAATAACAAGTAATTGCATGGACATGTAGTAATTTAATGAGTCTCCTGCTGAGACACACTTAGATGTCATCCTGTCCTTTGCTATTCTAAGCAACGTCCCGGCAAACAATGCATACCCAACTTTGCCCAACTTTGTCCACTTTTGATGAGGAACTTCTGCGTCACTTTGAAAAAGGTTGGGCAGCATTTTCTCTCTCAGCTGTTGTACCAAACTGTAAGACCCGGAAACTCAGATTACATATAAACCCAACTTATTTTTTTAAAGATTTTATTTATTTATTTGACAGAGAGAGACACAGCAAGAGAAGGAACACCAGCAGGGAGAGTGGGAGAGGGACAAGCAGGCTTCCCACCGAGCAGGGAGCCCAATGCAGGACTCTGGGATCATGACCCGAGCCAAAGGCAGACACTTAAGACCGAGCCACCCAGGCGCCCCATATAAACCCAATTTAAAGAGAAAATGGCTCCATTACGAAGCACCAGCTATAGACTTCCCATATAGATATCATCTCTGAGCTGCACAGTCACCCTGTGGGATTGCTGTGACCATCTCCAATTTAACAGATGGGGAAACTGATACTCAGAGTGGAATAAGCAATGCTTTCCATGTGAAAAATACTAATTATTACATTTACATTTTTTTATTTTTTTTAAAGATTTTATTTATTTATTTGACACAGAGAGAGAGATTACAAGTAGGCAGAGAGGCAGGGAGAGAGACAGGGAGAGGAGGAAGCAGGCTCCCGGCTGAGCAGAGAGCCCGATGAGGGCCTCGATCCCAGGATGCTGAGATCATGACCTGAGCTGAAAGCAGAGGCTTTAACCCACTGAGCCACCCAGGCGCCCTACATTTACATTTTTGATTAAACTTTGCTCTAAAAGTCTGAAAACTAGCTCAGTTGGTTAGATCACGGTATTATGGAAATGTGGCCCATAGAAACCACTAAAGTAGTGTGAAGAAGTGAGTAGGCAAGTTTTACTTTGTCTCATGGCCCCTGATTATGTACTTAACTCCAAAGCCGAGGTCAAATACACACTTTTGGTGGCGAGGAGAAAGGGAACAAATATTTGTTTGTTCCAGGTACTAAGCTGGGCACTTTATGTACATTATTTCTGTACACAAAAAATCTATATAACACCCTCATTTTACAGACAAGGACACCAACGTACAGAATTTAAAGTAATTTATCCGGAGTTGTCTGAACAAGAAAAAAGCCAAGTCAAGATTTAAATTAAGGTCTGAACAACAACAAAAAAGTCACCTTTCCCCCTACTATTCCATTCTATGGGAAGAAAGAAATAAACGTGTCAGTTCAAATCACTTTACTTCTCTTGTAAAACCCACACAAACGAAGCCTGCTTGTCCCTCTCCCACTCTCCCTGCTGGTGTTCCTTTTCTTACTATGGTAAAAGAAAATAAAATATACTCAGAAGACCAACTGACAGAACATGAATCCATTAAGGAATATGTCAAAACTCATAAAATATTTCAAGTTGCTCTGTTGTTGCATAATCCAAATGAATTTTCTGATTTTCAAAAAGCATCTTTTTTCCTTTCCACCGTACTTTGCTAGGACTTGTCCATTTTCCTTTTGTCAACACCTCATTCTACTCTAGAGAATTAAATAGTGTATGTTTTTCTGGTGCCACCGCCCATCTCAGGACAAATACGACGAGTGGTGGCCATGTTTGTACAACTCGGTCCTACCCCTTCCGCTTCAGCTGGATTGGACCAGGGAACAGACACCTGACTCAAGCTGAGCCAATCAGATCCTCGGTCCGGGGAATCTGGAATTGAGGCTGAGAGGATGAGAAAGGAGTTGGGTAGGGGCAGCTCTCCTCTTCTGTGTGTGGACGAAAAGGAAAGCTATCTGCAGAGAGAATGAAGGACACAAGCAGCTGGAAAAAGGCAAGAGAAATCATGCAACCTGAAAGGGAAAGCTTGAGAGAGTTGCTGTCAGTGTTCCTAATGCCTTTCTAGTCACTTGCAGTGACTTCCCCTGGTTTGGGTGACTTCTTTCTCTTTAGTTCCATGAAACACCCTTGTGTTCCTTTAATAAATCCACTTTTTTTTTTCTTTCTGAAGCTAACTTGAGTTGGAGTCTACTTTTTTTTTTTTTAAAGATTTTATTTATTTGACAGAGAGAGATCAGATCACAAGTAGGCTGAGAGGCAAGCAGAGAGAGAGAGAGGAGGAAGCAGGCTCCCTGCCGAGCAGGGAGCCCGATGCGGGCCTCGATCCCAGGACCCTGAGATCATGACTTGAGCTGAAGGCAGAGGCTTTAACCCACTGAGCCACCCAGGAGCCCTGGATTCTACTTCTTGTAACTAAAAGTGTCTTTCTAAGATACCACAGGTATCTTTGCGGGGGAGGAGGGGCAGAGAGAGAAGGAGAGAGCGAATCTTAAGCATATTCCCCATGGAGCATGGAGCCCCACACAGGGCTCAACCCCAGGACCCCAAGATCATGGCCGGAGCTGAAACCAAGAGTCAGATGCTTAATCAACTGAGCCACCCCAGCATCCCAGATACCACAGGTATCCCCACCTAAATCAGAATGAAAGATTACCAAAGGATGGACTCCCCAGATGATACCATTAATATGGTCATCTACTCATAATCACAGATGCACCATTCACAGGTACACCAGCCAGGAGAAAGGCTGGCATTTGGTGGGGAGAACAGAACAGACGTCTCAGTATGTGAAGTGATAAGAGACCATACAGGACAAGCTGGAAAAGTGCAGTGCAGGTGAACTGGAGGGAAAAAAAAATGTTACAGTTTTAAGCCCCTGTTGGCACATCCATGCTCTGTATTCCCTGAGCTCTCTCCTCTGTGAGAGGATGGCTTCTCCAGGAGGCCAGAGTACTGGTCACTGCTAGTCATAGAAAGGCCTGCCCTTGTCACTTACTTAAATCAGAGGTTGAAAGGTGGTGGATGTATTTTGTTATGAATAAATTTTTGTTGGTGATATCAGAAATCAGAAGATGCCACTGAAGAAAATGAAATGGAAGGATTTGGAAACACTGGGCTGGATTTCCTTGTGGCAACATTGGGCCAGCGTGGGGCACAACAGCTCACTCCTTAGATGAGGTTTGTGGTCCCTGCCTCGCCCAAATTTATTATCTGACAGGTTCCTGGGAGTCGCGTCATGAGAATAAGCAAACCCCTATTTAAGTTCACACAGTACCAGGGAAGAGACAAAACCCATGTCAAAGGCAGGCCTCCTGTGCACCAGGTGGAGTGCTTGACACTTGATCGTCATTAACATCTAGTATTTCAACCTCTAAGCAAGCCTCTGGAAGGGGCATCCTCATTTTGTTTGGTTTCGTTTTGGGGAGCCTTCCTTAATTTAAGCACCAGGAAACCACCGAGGCCTGGGAAATGATGTCACTTGCACAAGTTCTAAGCCAGACTTGGGCTCAAAATCATATTTTATCTCTTACTAGCTGGGTTACCTTGGAGAAGGTACTTAACCTTTCTGAGCCTCATAAGCATTGTCCTGGTAGCTTCTAATCCGACACCACTGAGAGTGAAATAAACCACTTCCATAAAGCACAGTATTTATACTTCTTATTTGCTTGAAGCTTAACAAACAACTAATAAACCTTCCTATAGTCCATTTATCCTCCCATTAAAAAAAAAAACAACAAACTTCCTAATGGGAGGAAGATTGCTAGACTATTTTGAAGAAGATAAAAATGATAGGGAGAGTTAACAGCTCAGTTAACAAGCACACAGCAGAAAACTTCTCCAGAGCCGATGGGGAGGACATAAAAAGAGAGCGGGGACCATGAGCTCCTGCATGCCTTCTGTAAGCCTGGCACCCGGTTTGGCATCTTATTTTTATTTTTTAAAGGTTTTATTTATTTAGGGCACCTGGGTGGCTCAGTTGGTTAAGCGACTGCCTTCAGCTCAGGTCATGATCCCGGGGCCCTGGGATTGAGCCCCGCATCGGGCTCCCTGCTCAGCAGGGGGCCTGCTCTTCCCTCCCCCTCTGCCTGCTACTCTGCCTGCTGTGCTCTCTCTCTGTGTCAAATAAATAAATAAAAATTCTTTAAAAAAATATTTTATTTATTTATTTGAGAGAGAGAGTGTGCACGTAGGAGCACAGTGGGGTGAGGGAGAAGCAGACTCCCCGTCGAGCAGGGAGCCCCACGTGGGACTCGATCCCAGGACCCTGGAATCATGACCTGAGCTGAAGGCAGATGCTTAACCGAATGAGCCACCCAGGCGCCCTCCCCCTGGTTTGACATTTTAATGACAACACCAATAATACCACTAACAGGTCCTTTCTGTATTCCAAGCACTGCATTCAGCACTTCCTATGTATTCACATATCCAACCCTATGATACCCACATGAGGTAGGCAGCCTCTTCTCCCTATTTTGCAGGTGAACGAGGTTAGAGAAATTGTACATAACAAGATTTATAAATGGCAGAACTGGACTCGAACCCAGAGCCCAAGCCCTTAACAACTTAGCTGTACATCTGCTATTCCCTATGCCCTATGGTGACAAATTGTGGGAGGGCCTTCCCATGTAGCTCATTTTCAATGGACTGGATGAGTGGGGAGCAAGAGGGAAAACAAAACATTCGAAAGCGGTATGAAAAATCATGTCAGCTGACTAGGGGTAGTTAGAATTTAGAGCTTGCGAATAGAAAGAGTCTTAGAAGGCATTTAATAACCATTGCTTACTTGGGATATGGGGCAATGAAGGAATGGACATATCCGACGCCACTCAGTTAGTTAAGGTGAGACCTAGGATTAAAACTCAGGGTTCTGAATTCCAGGTTGGAGCAGAAGGTTACTTGGCTAGAAGACACCATCTTATTCAAATGCTGTTGTTTCCAACAAGCTGATTTTTTTTAAATTAAAAAAAAATACTATAACAACAAAAGGAAAAAAAGCCAGGCATTTTTAATTTAATTTAAAATGTGACTCCCATCAATGCTTTCTCTTCTAATTTTAACAATGGGAGTTATATTTGAAGGGATCATGGATCATGGATCACAATGATTATATCTATAAATACACCTTAAATCACCTTAAAATATAACAAAAACAAATTTTATTGAAGCATGTTCAATGTATTGAATATATAGCAACTCATTTAATGCCATGAGGTAAATAGCTCTATCATCTTCACTCTACATTGAGGAAACCAAAGCACAGAGAGGCCAAGTAACTTCCCCAAGGTCACACAGCTAGTAAGAGGTAGAGCTGGGATTCCAGCTTAGGCAGACTAGCTCCCGAGTCCATGTTCTTCACTACCTCATTACAACGTGTCTTCTCTCTCTCTCTCTCCTCTCTCTCTTTTTTAAAAAAGATTTTATTTATTTATTTTACAGAGGGAGAGAGATCACAAGTGGGCTGAGAGGCAGGCAGAGAGAGAGGAGGAAGCAGGCTCCCTGCTGAGCAGAGAGTCCAATGCGGGCCTTGATCCCAGGACCCTGAGATCATGACCTGAGCCGAAGGCAGAGGCTTTAACCCACTGAGCCACCCAGGCGCCCTCCTCTCTCTCTCTTTTGACGAACAAATTGCCTTAAGATTTAAGAGTCTGTACTTTCCTATGAGCTCTTCAGTCCTCTAATGCCAGACCTAATTTGCCAAGTTAGGCCACAACACTTCATTGAAGAAGTCTCAAAGAAGTACATGTTTCTTTTCATAAGCACACAGGATAGTGGGCCATGCTCTTTCTCCAGTCTGTGTGTGAAATGATGTTACACAGACTCACTCGAACCCCACAAAGACCGTTCAAACAGTCTCAGGTGTGGCCCTTCCCCAGGGGAAGCAGTGCCTCATGCGGAAAAGAAAACATATTTTTAAAAAGTCGTCTCTTTGGAAAGTTTCACTTAACCCCCATCCAGACTTGAATCCCTTCCTGCCACCTCCTCCTCCACTCAACCCCAGGGACACAGAGGTTAAAAGTGTGGTTGAATTAAAACTCCCACCTCAGTCTGTGGCTGCCCTGTGTTTCCTTCCCAGTTGGTAGAGTGGGTCCTCAGATGCTAAGCACTGGGTGCTGGTGGAAGGACCGTGTCCATCTGGTCAAATGAGGAAGAGCAGAGGGAAGTTGAGAAATCGGCCACAGGCCAGACCTCTGGCTTCAGGGAATGTCCCGACGTGTAACCCATAGTGGAGTTCAAGTCAGTGTGAAAACACACCACCCCAGACACCCAATCCCACTACCCGATTTGGGAGAGGAGAGACGAGGCAGACGTGGTAAGAAACCTAAGGCAAGTCCATACAGGGCAGTGTGGGACCATTTGTAATGACCAAGGTCAGCTTAAAAAGCAACAGGAAATAACAACTACAGAAAAAGACCAGAACCTCAGCCTTCTTTGGTTTTGCTTTAGTAGTTCTTTGGAACAAGGAAATATGAAAGCTTGGCAAAGGAAGCAGAAAGCTGCTTTTTTCCCCTTCTTTTCTTTCTTCTCTCTTGTTCCCTTTTGACCTTTTCTGAAAGCCTAGCATGAGAGGGCCTGCCTCATCAAAATGATTCCTCAGGATTTTTTGTGAGGTAACCCATCCAGTGTCTAATTCCCATCATCCCTTGCCTGGATGTGTGAAAAACCAGCTCTCTAACCAGGCTTCATGCTCTTGAGTCCCCTGAGGATCTAATCTCTGCACAGCCATGTGAACAGTATCTCGAAAATACAGATGAAATCCCTTCACTTTCCTGCTTAAAATTGCCAAGTGGCTTCTTATGCAAACCTTGGGAAAATCTAGCTCCTTCCCTTGCCAACGGTGTCCATGTAACCCTTTCTAATTTTAATTCCAAACCCATCTGCCTTTGCCTTCACACACCAGCCACACGGGCCCTCCTTTTCTTCCTCAAAATAAAAGCTTGTTCCTCCTTTGAAATTTTGTATATGCTGTTCCCTCTGGATTGCTGTTTCCCAAGGTCATTGCATGATCGGGTGCTTTTACGTCTTTCAGATCCTAAATCAAATGTCACTGTTTCCAAGAGGCCTGTCCTCTAAATACAGGTTGACTGGATACTCTCCCTCTTGTCATGCTGTTTTATTTTCTTCATAGCCAATATTTCTTTGTTTGTTTTGTCTTTGTGTATATCTGTCTCTACCTTTCATCATCACAATATCAATGTCATGACAGAGACCTTGATTGATTTGTTAACTACTGTATCCCTAGGGCCTAGAACAGTGCCTGGCACAGGGTAAGAATGTGGTGAGTAAGTATCTGCTGAGTGAAGGAAAGTCCTAACTGTTCAGACCCTAGAAACAGTCAACAATGAAATACATTCACACATGATTTCCATTTACATAGCATAAGGTAAAGCAATGATGTTCCAAAACACCTCCTAAACCTTGGCCCAGACAGGCTCATATGTAGCAAACAAGCTTTCCACCCTGAGAACAAGGCGTGTTATTAGACTCCTCATCAGATGAGAGATTCTGGAGGAACTGGAGAGAGGTAGAAGGGTGTATCTAGGATGTTCTTACTTTGAGATCTATTGAGTGGATGGAGTTTTATATTTCGCCCAAATGATGTCAACCTCAGCTGAACAGGGCTCCTTTATATCATCTCTGGGTGTTGACTGAATATGAGCTATTGACACTCCCATTCAGAGCATGGCCTAGACTGACACAGATGTCTCCACACCGAGGCAGCTGTGATTTTCCCTTGAGTTGTTTCAAGATGGTGCCTACCCTCCCCATGTGCAGTCCTTGGGAATCTCTTTTTCCCATATTAATGAATGATTCTCCTAGCTTCTATACACTGGATGTCACAAAGCGCACGGGCAGTATCTTTCTTCACGCTACTTACACCTCTACAAAGTGAGAAGTGTTACTGTTTAGATTTTGTAGATGATGAAACTGAAGTGTCGAGAGGTCAGGTCACTTGTCGTGGGTCGTGTTGCTATGACCTGGAGCAGACTCTCAGGTTCCATTAGCTGCACAAAAGTAGGCCTCTTGTGTGTCTGTCACAGGTTCACTGTGAGTGGAGGATAAAGAAGAGACAGTGAAAGAGAAAGGCAGGTTGCATAAAAGAAGCACAGGAAGAAAGGAAAATGTGCTGGGGTGGGGAGAATGAGAAAGAAGGGAGAGTTCAGTTTCCCAAAGACTAAATTGAGTAACTTGAGTAATCTGACTTAGGAAAAAAATGCTAACAATAATTAATGGCCAGTGACCACGTGCCTGGCACTATCCCAAGCCCTTTCTTTTATTTACATGGGCTGTTTATTATTTTTTTAAAAGATTTTATTTGCTTATTTGAGAAAGTGAGCAAGAGAAAGCATGAGTTGGGGGAGTGGGGGATAGAGGGAGAGGGAGAAACAGACTCCCCACTGAGCAGGGAGCCTGATGCAGGGCTCGATCCCAGGACCCTGAGATGATGACCTGAGCCAAAGGGAGGGAGACACTTAACTGACTGAGCCACCCAGGCGCCCCTACATGGGCTGTTTAAATTCATTTTCTTTTGTTTTCTTATTTTATTTGTAACCTCTACTCCCAACGTGGGGCCCGAAGTCATCACCCCGAGATCAAGAGTCGCACGCTCCACTGACTGAGCCAGCCAGGTGCCCCTAAATTCATTTTCATAACAAGCCTGTGAGGCAGATTCCAATACTAGCTCCATTCTATGGATGAGAAGTGGAGGCTCAGAGAAGGTAAAGGGCTGACTCCACCCCACAAGGTCACAGAGCGAAGGGGAAATGCAGAAGGGTGGAAACACAGACACTGTGACTTCAGAGTCTGTGCCTTTCACTGCTGCATTGTATTACTTCTGTTCTAAAGCATTTTCCATCTATGAAGTCTGATATAGTATAGTCTGATAAAGCCAGCTTAGGCATTCCCCATATGAGCCTGACCACCAGGTAAGACACTGTTCTGGAAAAGCCTCATCCAGATTCACCAGACCTGAGTTTCTGGGTTCAGGTGAGGAGCAGGGTTCTTGCAATCCCCATTCCTTGGCTACCTCCCAGCCCTGCACTGAAGAAATACCAGCAGCTGCTAAGAACAGTGTCTATGCATTCGCTATTGATTTTCACTGGACATCAGGATGGAATTAATCCCCACCTCTTGGGCTACGGGCTCTGTGGACACTCCGGGTGCCGGATGACATTTATCAGGTATCTGGCCTCCTGAATCAGAGTCTACAATAGTCTGGGCTTAAGATGCAATCTAGAGCACCTTGCAATGAACTCAGCGTGGGAAAGCTCTGAAACACGTTTTCACTCATTTGATCAACCAGGATTCACCGAGCACTTTCCAAACGCAAGCCTTGCTCTGGGTAGTAACATACATCAGCAAGGCTTGCTCTCCAGCTGGGTATCTTGGCTTTGGCACTAGTATCTGTGGCTGATACCTCCTTGCTGTGCACGGTAGGATGCTTAGCAGCCTCCCTGGCCTCACCCCACTAGATGCCAGTAACAGCTCCCTCCTGCTTAGGACAACCACACAGGTCTCCAGACATTGCCCAATGTCTCTTGGACAAAATCGTCCCCAGTTGAGAACAACTGCTCTAGAGGTAAGGAGAAGAAAAGAAATGACTAACAATTAAATACTCTCAGACAATCATAAAGGCTCTGAAAAAGCTCAGCTGGCAATGCACTTGAGTTTTGAGCCCTGCAAAACTCATGTCTCACCCAGGAGGCATGACAAATTAGGAAATTGATAGAGAGAACTTCTTTTGGGCCATTCCTCTGAGAAGGGGCTCCCAGTACAGATTGGAGGGATAACCATGTTTTCTGGCATTAGCATTCAAGTGCGAGCTCCTTTTCTGGCAGAAGCTGGAAAAAAGCAAACAAAGAAGGTTGGCCAGCAGACAGCCGTTCCTGCAGCTCCGGCATCAACCTGGCAGGGAATTTCGGTCAGCTTTAGTAGACACTCCTTGGGGAGGGCATTCTCACAAAAGATGATCGCTTATCAGATTATAGCCTGATCTCTTAAGGCGGGTGAAAAGGAAGGGCAGGTTTCAAAGGAAGAAAGAAAAGAAGAAAAGAAGCAAAAGTACTTTTTAAGTCTGGAGCTGAAGGCCGTCTGGAGACACTAGCTTGGTGCCTGCGAGGTATGCCAGGATTCAGAATCAGGAGGCCTGGGGGTGCGTCTGGGTGTCTCAGTTGGTTAAGTGTCCGACTCTTGGTTTCGGCTCAGGTCGTGATCTCAGAGTCATGAGATTGAGCCCCGCATCGGGCTCCACGCTTAGCATAGTACGTTTGAAGATTCTCTTTCTCCTTCTTCCTCTGCCCCTTCCTGTGCTCACACTCACTTCCTCTCCTTCTCTAGAATAAAGAAATAAAATCTTAAAAAAAAAAAGAATCGGGAGGTCTGGGTTGTGTCCCAGCTCTGCCATTTAGCTAAGAGTATGGCATCAATTTCGCGGTATCTCTTTAAATCTCACTTTCTGCCCCTGCGAAGTGAGAATGCTAAGAATCAATCTTACTAAGCTTTGTTTGTCTCTTGTATTAATATGGATTGAACCTAAAATCTACCTCCAAAGTACAGATGATAATCGTATCACCAGTAATACACTCTACTTTTTGGTTATAGATCAGGTGTTAGAGTCTGGCTAAGTGCCTGGCATGCATTGTCAGTTTTACTCTTACCCTTGTGCACTGAGCACTAGGATTGGTGGAAATGATCTGTAAGCTGTTGAGTGCTATTATGTTAACTGTCAGTGGTGCTTTTAAGTTGGTTAAATGATTATTCTCCTCAAGAAAAAAGTTCTCCTGGATTATTAAGAGGACAAGTTGTCAAATTTGAGTTGAAAATCAATCTACCCATTAAACCCTGGAGAGAGTAGTCAACTCAATAGATGGGGATAAATGTCGTTCCGATTTCTCAGTGATAATCAACAGACTAACTCAAAACTGCCATTTTTAACTGCTCTGGTATGCCAAGCTGGGGAAACGCTTACGAGCTCTTTCTCCTTATCTGATTGCGACCAGGTTGTGTCTTGGGCTGGCTACTTTGGTTCTCATCAACGTGAAGTGGAATTGAATGTGTTGACTGCTCTGTGTCATGTGCTTTGGCATACTTCTTATCCACTTTATTCACTGAATTCTTTTTTTTTAAGATTTTATTTTTATTTGACAGAGAGAGAGAGAGAGCACACGCATGCATGTGCAGTGGAGGCAGAGAGAGAGGAAGAAGCAGGCTCTCCACTGAGCAGGGAGCCTGATGCAGCAGTCGATCCCAGGACCCCGGAATCATGACCTGAGCTGAAAGAAGATGCTTAATCAACTGACTGAGCCACCCAGGCACTCCACCCGCTGAATTCTTACAACCACCCCGTGAAGCAGATATTTTTGACCCTCTGTTTTACATTGAAGAGGCTGAGTTGAGAATAACTTACCCAAGCTTCCTAGCTAATAAAGGCCTGAACCAAACTCAGCTAGGAACTCACCCAATGACAAGTGGGGAAAGCAGGTGCTACATCTTCAGGGAAGAAGCTGTAGCAAAAAGAAGGATTGCCTTTATAAATATTCTGTGCTTTTCGAATTAGAAACCCAGGTTAGGCACTGATGAGACCTTGTCAAATGTTTATTTTCAAAAAAACCTGCAGGATATATCTGCTGTTCCTTTCCAGAAAGAAACATCCTCTTTACTTAAAACCAGTTGTTAGGCTGTATTTTTAGATGTCAGGGTACAGTATCGAGTCAAAAAAGAAAAAGAAAAAATGGGAGGACACAGATATTGTAAACAGGAAAAGTCACAAAGTGTAACCAAGAAAAGCCGAGAGCACGGCCCATGGGCTGTGGCGGAGTTCAGCTCTTGTCTGCAGCCCAGGCTGACCAGAAATGAAGCTATCCTGTCAACTTGTAGAAAATGGAAATTTTGGCTCTGGTGATTATGCAAGTAGCAGACACCCTGTGGTTTGGAAACTTTTCGCTTTGCCAACTGTCAGTTTTCTCTTCTCCCGTGAAAAACAGCCTGTAGGAATGAGGAAGAGTACTGCGTCTTTCAAAAACTTGAAAGTTAAGACAAGCACAACGTGGGTGAAGGGATTTTAAAAATAAACCGCAGTCCTTGTAACTGAAAGATACTCTAGGTACTGTTTATTCTCTGTATAGCACATTTGGAAATCTGGGCTGAATGTAAGCCATCCACAGGGCACATAAATCACATATATTGCCCCAGAAACCTAAAACTGTACAAAAATTAATTAGAAAACCAAGATCAACTTTACATTTGTTTCGGGGTACACATGCTTTGTCAGAGTTTTCACGTTTCCATTTTTCATCAATGCCCATTAGAAAGTCTCTGATTTATGCTTTTCAAAGTCTCTTTGTTCTTTGTGGTCCAAGTACAAGTAGAGGCTGAAATCAGTCCTTAGGGAGTTTATAAATAATACAAACGGATTGTTTTAGGTCCAGAGCCCTATCTGGGTTGGTAGAAATGTCACATTTGGGTAGAGAATTTAGAAAAGCATTATCAAACTGTGAAAGTGGAAAAGTCAAGCACACAGAGGACAATATAGAAAACTTGTCAATCCTAAATGTCCAGGACTCATTTTACCATCACAGAAGAAACACTCTCTTCTCAACCTACAGGTTGCTAATATTTTGTGAAGAAACTTTTTGGTCATTTAATGGAGATTAGATTGATCAAATAGGATGACGTCTTTTTTTGAAGCTAACATAGGTGTGAAAGATTAAAACAAAACAAAACAAAAAAACCGGAAGGCCACAGGTCAAGGAGACAAAGGAAATATGAAAAAGGAGCCAAGAACAATTTCTGGGCCAGAACCAGAAAACACAATGAGGGGAAAGGAATCCTTTGAGAGAGAGAATGGTGAGTCTCCACATATCATGAGAGTCTACTGTCCCATTTTCAAGCAGGTTGTGAAGTACCACCCAATATTAAAAGTTAAAGTATATAAGCTTATGAATTAAATAATGAAGTAACAAGAATAGAATGAATAGAATTAAGAAATAATTAAGTAATGAAATAATTACATTAAGATACAGGTAATAATGCACGCCTGCTGGCTCAGTTGGTGGAGCGTGTGACTCTTGATCTCGGGGTCATGAGTTCAAGCCCTACACTGGGCCTGGAGCTTACTTAAAAAAATCACAGGGTCGCCTGGGTAGCTCAGTCATTAAGCGTCTGCCTTCAGCTCAGGTCACGGTCTCAGGGTCCTGGGATCAAGCCCCACACTGGGCTCCCTGCTCAGCAGCAAACCTGCTTCTCCCTCTGCCTGTGCTGCTCCCCCTGCTTCCCCCCGCCCCCCTGCCCTGCTTATATTCCTTCTCTCACTGTCTCTCTCTGTCAAATAAAGAAATTAAATCTTTTTAAAAAATTACAGGTAATAAATTCTCAAAAGTCGTCATTTCCAGTTTTTTGGCTATGTTTTACTGTTCTCTTTGCTTTTGAGGTTATTTATGTCCACTGAGTCAGTGTGACAGCTATGTTCACCCCTTCCCAATCAAGAAGGTTACGGTGTAACAGGAGATCGGCCAAGGTGAAGGTCTTCACACACAGAAATTGGCAAATGCTACACATCGGCACCCTTTCCCCAGACTGCCACTCGGGAAAGGCATGCCAGCACACCCCTCTAGAAGTTCGGTGGGAGAGGAAGGGCTCAGAGAAAGGATGAGGTTCAGAGCACTATCTTGGGATGTTGAAGCCACCAAGACACAAGACGAAACAGCAGTCTTTGGACTCAGAATCACATCCAAGGCTCAGCCCACTTAACTTTTCTAAGACTTACTTGTCACATCCCAACGATGGGACTCAGGATACCTGCCCACAGAGCACTGAACCTGTCAAAGCGTTCAATGTCACTTGCTTTTCCTGGTTCTTTTGCCACTGGAATGCAAGTTTCACTTACTGCTGCTCTCCTAGCTCCTACACCAGTGCCTAGCCTATCGCGGGGCTTACTAAATATGTGTGGAATGAATCAATTCCCCTTTATTTCCATCTGCTGCTTCGCTTCTGAGTTTTCTCCCTTTTTCTGTCAAGGTCTCACTGGCCAATGAGTGACTCCTTTGCCTCTTAACTGCCAGATCCCAACCAGCTGCGTTGCTATCTTGCTATATCCTTCTGGAATCTTTCAAAGTGTTGGAAGTCTTCTCCGTGCTGCAGGAGGCCACCGTGACCTTAAAGCATAGGTGAAAGATGTTTCCAGCTTTTTCATTCACAAGCAGAACTGAGCACGTGTCATTTTGCTCTGTTGGCAACTTTCTCCCCACTTGTACCGCCGCTCTGTTTTAATCTCGGTTCCGCTCTGCCTCCAGCAGAAGGGACAAGTCTTGTGAGAGGAAATCTCTCAACCAACGCGCACAGCTGTCTCCAGGGAACCAAATATTTTCCCCCTGTGGCTCTGTCTCAGCATTGCTTCTTGGACTTGCTGTTCTGGAATAACCTTTCCGAAGGCGGTGAGGGGCAGGGGCTGGGTCATTTAAAAAAGCAATGTTGCTTCTGCTTAAGAGTGGCCTGGATGGTGGCTTCTGCAAACTCATTGGGAAATCATTAAATTCCAGAATTCCTAGTGTCTTTTCAATCATAGCCAGAGGAGTGGGGGTGGTGGTTTGGGATCAGCCCCCTCAAAAGTCATATGGATATGATGTCTCTGCTGGCTCTGTCTCTAACTAGCTGGAAACTTCAGGCAAGTCACTCAAACTCTCCAAGCAGCTGCTGTGCAATGGGAATATTTTTGCCTCGTGCACTGTAAGCATTCCATAGGAAGCAGCTAGTACCGTGTATTAGTCCAGAAGTGTGAAGGTCAAGAGTACAGGCTCTGGAGTCAGACGGACCGGGGTCTAAGCCCCAGCTCAGCTCTTTAGTTCTTGTGTGGCCTTGTTCGGGTTACGTCACTTCTCTTGAGCCTTGTTTTCCCCATCTGGGAATGGGAATAATAATAGCACCCACTTCTCAGGCCCAGGAGGGTCACATGAGATAATATACATAAAATGCTTTGCAGAGTACATGCAATTTTTAGTGGTATTATTATACCTTTCATTAATAAAGACCAAACAATTGCTACCCACTCATTCAGAGCAGATATCCTTGAAGGCCGTGTTCCAGTGCGAGCAGATCCGGCTCTACCCTTGTACTCTGTTCCAGAGAAAGGAGCAGGTAGCTCGGGCCACCCCAGACTTGGTCTGAATGTTCTAATTAGGAATACTATCACCTTCCCTGTCTAGAGTGCTTTAAATTTTCAAAGTGCCTTCACTTCTGTTTGATTCTTTTAAACTTGACGCATTTTAACCAGCCAGAGTATCATACCCCATTTTATAGATGAGACCACTGAGGCCCGAAGAAGGGATATGACTTCTCCGCAGTCGCACAGCTAGACAGAGCCAAGACTCCAGACTGGAGTTCCTGCTTTCTCCTGCCCTGATCTCCTGGTCCTTACAAAATATTCACCCAGAAGTAAAGTTAGGAAAAAAACCAACAAAACAACTCACTAAAATACAAGCAGGTCCTGCCTGCAATGGTTCCTCTTGTGCATTTCAGAGTGGGAAGGCTTCCATTAACATTAAATTAGAATTGTAAAGAGAATGTAGCTCTCCCCGCCCAGGGGTGCTTTGGGCATCCCAGTGCTCCATCAGCGAGGTCTTGGCCACCTCCAGGACTCACAGGGCCAGTCCCCAAAGCCTTTTATTAGACTGAAGTCAATGAAAAGAAATGCACTTTTAAAAAATTGGAGAATTTTAAAACAGCCCTGGAGATCAAAGTCTGGGGTTTTCTGGCTTGGGAACCATTATTCTAACTACTGACACCTTTTGAGTCCTGGAGGGTTTAAGGCACTGGAGCAGGGAAGAGTTTTATCAAAGAGAAGTGATTTATTTAAACAAGAAAAGTGGATCCTGTGGGGATGGCAGGGACCAAAGGTGGGAAACCTGCAGAAGTCACCCTCAGATTTCCATGAACCCCCTGTGGCTGGGAATTAGGAGTATCTGTAGAACAAAATTATATAAAATTATTTGAATGCCTATTATAATGCCACTCCTTCTATGTTACAGCCAATTGACGTTCTGCTCAAATCCACTAAACTGACAACCTACTCAAATTCACATGTGTCTCCTTCCTCTGCAACCACAGTGGTTAAAATTGTTAACAAAAACGACACTGGGGTGCCTGGGTGGCTCAGTCAGTTAAGCATCCAGCTCTTGATTTTTCGGCTCAGGTTGTGATCTCAGGGACCTGGGATCGAGCCCTGCCTAGGGCTTCTGGATCAGTGGGGAGTCTGTTTGAGATTCTCTCTCCCTCTTTGCCTCCCTCCACTCATGCTCTTTCACTCTCTCTCTCTTTAAATAAAAATATAAAATCTTTTTAAAAAGTCTAAAAATTTCATTGAAGCCAATCAGGGCTATTTTTCTTTTTTTCCTGCAAATGGATGGTATTCTATTTTATCATTTCTTCCCTCTGATTATACAATACCAAATTTCACCAAATTGCAAACACTCCATTTTGCTGGCTTCATTCATTGGCTGCTTTTGTTTGCTTTACAGTGAATGAATACTTTTTGAGTACCTACTCTGTGTCAGGCTCTTGGGGATAAAATAATAATTGTACATTTTTGTTTGGTGGCAGGGGAGTCAGACAGATGAATATGATGCCATAATGGCAGTGACCATAAATTATTTTTCTGTGATGTACAGATAATGGGATATATCATTTTAAGTGACCTTCCTGCTTTTCTAAATCAAGATAGGGCAGAGGGGAAAAGGGCACATCTTTTCGCATCAGTGTCCAGTAGAATTCCCTGGGTTGCAGGAAATGTGCTGGGCGAGGGGGCTTCTGGGTATGGTTGACACTCTAATTACGATGGAACTATGGCCAGGGGTGTCAGCATTGAGGAGAGACCCCAGAGGAGAAGGAAAAGGGGGTGCTTTACAGCCTCTTTACTTCCTGGCTCTGGGGCCTCGGGCATTTGGTGAAACTTTTTTTTTTTTTTTAATTTTTATTTATTTTATTTGACACACACAGAGAGAGAGAGATCACAAGTAGACAGATAGGCAGGCAGAGAGAGGGGGGAAGCAGGCCGTCTGCTGAGCAGAGAGCCCGACGTGGGCCTCAATCCCAGGACCCTGAGATCATGACCTGAGCCGAAGGCAGAGGCTTAACCCACTGAGCCACCCAGGCGCCCCTGGTGAAACGTTTTTGAGCCACTGTTTCCTCTTTTGTAAAATGGGAAGACAGTACTATCTACAATCCTTTGCATTGATCTCCTCAACTGAAATGAATGGGGTATTCCTCCCCCTTTTTTCCTGCTTGTGGTAACCATGGGAGAAAATTAAGTGGTAGGATTGGAATTCAACAGTTTGGAAGAAAATTTTGGAAAACTTTGCTTCTTCCCCCTGCCCTTTAGACGGGCAGGTGGAGTCGGGTAATCTGTGGGACCCGGGAAATCGTGACAGCTCCATGCCTGCGAGGTGCTCTCACTCAACGACCCTTGGGGTTCAGGGGTGGTTATGCAGGAGGTCTGAAGTCTGAACGCCTGGCTTCACATCTCAGCATGACCGCTTTGTCAACTGTGCGATCGCCATCCATTCTGCATTCACAACTATTTACCAAGCTCTAGTTAGGTGCCAGAATTTATCACAGACTCTAGATATTCAGTAGGGATTCAGCCAAGGAGCTCCTTTCTCAAAGGTCCATGTAGAGGAGATAGCCAGCAAACAAGGAAACTAACCAATACCAGGATAATCTCAGATCATGCTGGGTACCATGAGAATAAGAAAACTGAACAATGTGATGCAGGAAAGTTATCACTTTAGAGTGGTCAGGAGGGGGCATGTGAGGAAATGATACTTAATCTGAGATGGGAATGGTAAGGAGTCAGCCTTGGGAATATTTGGGGAAAGAACATTCTAGACAGAGGGCCAAATAAGTGCTAATGTCCCATGGTAGGAATATGCTTTGTTTAAGATACGCTGCACAACTTTTTCTCATTATTGCACTCTTGAGGAGCCTCTGTAGACATTTCCCACCCCAATACCCTCCTCCTCTAAGAAATTTTAATACCACAGATACCTTGTATTCCTATTGGGTGGAGTTAAGCTTTGGAGGGCCATAAACTATTGTAATATCTAAGTTTTTTTTTTTTTGTCCCTTAAGAACCAAGGTTCACTCTCTTGGGAGTAAAGTCTCACCACTGAGAATCAACAGTTTAAGAAAAAAAAAAAAAAGGCAGCAAGTATGGCTGGAGCTTGGTGGCCAAAAGGAAAAGGACAGGAGACTGAAAGAGTTAATAAGGGGCTCATCAGTGGTCCTGAAAGTGTATTCCCTACCAACCAGAGCTTGCTAGAAATGCATAATGGTGCTCAGCCATCTGTTTTAGCAAGCCCTCCGGGTCAGTCTGATATATTCTGAAGTCTGGAAAACTAGACTAAGTCATTTACTTCACTGTGGGCCATAGTAAGAGAGTGGGCTTTATTTTAAATACGACTGGGACCAACTTCATAAAGTTGTAGTGAGCATCAAATGAATGAATTCCAGTAAAGAACTTAGCACAGTGCTTGGCACATAGTGAACACCCAATAGTTACTAAAACCATTCTGGTTTGCCCCTTAATTTCTGTCTTTCAAACACCCACTGGTTAGTATCCAAATACAGATCCCCCACCCTCTTTAGATCCCTCTATTTTTGCCAATGTTATCTGATTCGGCTGCGGGTGGGCTGGTAAAGTATCTTTGTGGGCTAGTAAATCAGTAACATACAAGGTTGCTTCAGGTCATGGTGAAAGTCCATGGTGTTCTATTCAGTTCCCTTTCTTTTTCACCAAGAGATTTAACTGTTGGCTGAGGAAAGGAAACTTAAAGTAAAAACCAAGATTTAGAATCAGTTCTGTCATTAACTTTAGATGGGTTTCTGTCTAATAGGAAGTGCCCTAGGCGGGGAGGCAACACAGTGTCGGGTTAAGCATGCTTGGACTTCGACACCGGGCAATTCGGGCTGCAAGACCTGATTCTGCCGGCAGGAGGCTGGGCAGGGAGTGAAACCCTGTAATCAGTTCCTTTATCTGAAAAATACAGACAGTACCAGCACCTACCTGCCTACCTCATGGATATGAGGTTGAAACACCGGAATGCATGGAAAGCATCCCACACAGTGCCTGCCACAACATGTGAGCCATGAGGATGATGATGGTGGTGGCGATGATGATGACAACGATGATGATTCCTGGACCTGCCACAGGTACAACGTGGCTACGTGAACCATCATGGCGCCTGCAGTTCTGAGGGCCCCGGGAGAGGCAGAGAACGTGTTTGGCTTAGAAAAGACGTCAAGGGGTCAGGTTGATGATACACACAAAACATCCCCAAGCAGGTGGTTTTCTATACCTAAAAGTAAGTTGATCTGAAAGAATCACGCCAGCTCAGGAGAGCTCCATCCACTCAGTGTCTTTATATCACAGGCATGGAAGGTTCCCGAGAGGGTCTCGATGGAGGGGTTTACCTTCAGCACTGATGGAAAGTGCTCATCCCTAATGCCGTCCACCTTGCCCTGCCCCTGCTTCCTGCCCAGCCGTCTCCTCCCTCTCCGGGCTCCAGCCACCTTGTCCTCTTCTAGTTTTTCCTCTGTGTGATCTCCTTCCCACCTCGAAGCGCAAGAGAGTAGGGAAAGTGCACTCTAACCCAGTTGGGTTAACCCAGTTTATCCTTAAAAATATGGATTAAAAGTCATTTTACCATTGAAGCCACAAACTGTATAGTTGTTATGATTGAAGTCTTGAGAGTCACATCGCTGGGGGCTCAAATCCTGATTCAGTTAATCTGCTAGCAGCACAACGAGGGGCAAAGGACCTCATCCCTTTGTTACTCAGTTTCCTGATCTGCATAATGGACACGACAGTGGTGCTGTGCTGTGAGGTTTAAACGAGCTGGTTACATAGTGTCTGGAATAGCTCTGGGCTGTGTAACTGTTATTATGAGTGTTACTTTTTCTTTTAGCACTCTGTACTTCTCTTTGCAGTACTTTTCACAATTGTAATTAAATAACGATGTACTTTGTTTACAGTATCTTCCTCCAGGGACCGTGTCTGTCTCTTAATCCCTCTTCTCCAGCTTGCAGCATGCACCCTATAACACCAGCTGCTCAGGAAACATCAGTTGAATGAAAAGATGGAGTTACTTAATTCATTTTTTTAAAAATTGAGAAGCCATAGAGTCTTTCTGCATGTAAAATATTTAAAAGGATTACTAGTTACGAGTAGTTTATTTTAAGGAGAAGAAAAGAAGGATAATTAATGCAAAGCAAGATTTGGGGGTGTGTTGGAGCTCAGTACTTGCTCTAATGAAGAGGGGTGCTTGCACCTTGAGGGGGATGCTTAGGGAAATACCACAAACAACATCCTACAGCTCCAGCTCAAATGTAGTGGTTACTGCAAAATCTCTGCAGATTTTCAGATGAATCCCTGAAGCCGGATGGCAGTTCTAATGGTGAGCAGAGCAATTACTTTCAGGTCCCCCTAGAGTGACCTGACTCTCAACTCAACACAAGGGCAGGTACCAAGAGGGAGCCTGCCTCCTCCACACCCTGCTTGTTGCTAAAGTTCGGACTCTTGCTCCCAGAGGAGCAGTATAAATAGGCTGCAGAGGAGCAGATGGAAGGACTTGGCTCTTAGATCCTAAATGCCTTCTGTGGAGCCCATGTCAATTCTGGTTCACCAAACTTCTAGAAGCTAAAAGAAGGTTCCAGAAAAACTCATTTCTTGGGTCTCACACAGAGGCCAACTAGTTTCTTACCATGTCTCTAAAAGAGACTGTTTACTCCAGTTCCTTAGCTGGGACACACAAACCTCTCACAGGTCTACTGAGGTAGGAAGGGCTTGAAAACATTGCCCCCTCCCCCAATATAAGACTCTTGATAGGAAGACTTTTTATAACTTTGATCCAATTTGTATTGGGTCCATTAGAACCAGGTCCTTAAAAAGATGGACCCTTGACCTCAAGCCCAAGGTCGAAGGCTGCAACAGACACCTTGTGATCACTCATTTGTGGACCCGTGTCCAGTGAAATACAGACAAATGACTATGGGCTCAGACAAGCCCATGTGTCTGAAACAACGGAAGGCTGGTAAATTTTTTTAGTGGGAAGATGTGCAGAGATCCAAATGTGGGGTGACAAATAACCGGTTCATAGTTATACTATTGTGAACATGAAGGGCCCTGAAGAAAATAGCTCATCATTACTGTGCAGACTCCATCTGCCGGTGCTGTCTGCCTATTTTCCTGAAACTTCACTTCCTGCACTTAGGCTAGATGAATATTAATAATAACATTAAATAATACTAACTGCCTTTTATTAGATAAGGCTTCAGTGCCAGAGGCTAGGTCTAATCCCCTCAACAACCTTATCAGACAATTTTAACTAGCCCCATCAGATGGTCAGAGGTGGTCACTCAGTTCCTAAGCGGCAAAGCAGGGTTTCCAGGCAAAGATGTCGAACCCTGCACTCTCACCACTTCCTCTTGCTCTGGTTTCATTGAGACAGAGTCTATCCGAAACAGAACCTTTACCAATGGGTCGCTAAATGTGTTGGTGTCACCATGGGTTGTAGTCGACATTGTCTGCTTTCCACCTAAATGCACCCCTGTTGGTTTAATCCTTTGACTTCAAAATCAGGTTAATTAAATTCCACTACCCATGGCCATTTCCCGTCAAGAGCTTTTGTACTCCCCAAGAGTGAGTGGCAAATGAAGTACAAGTCGTTTGTAAGAGCTCCAGAGAGTCACTAGAGAGTTCCCATTTGCACTTTCCTGTTGGCCAAGGCTTCCTAAGAGCGCAGTGGAAGCATCTCATTCACCCTTGTGAGCCCTGAGCCCCCACCTGGCCCATCACAGAGGCAGCGCACACCCTTACAGAAAAAAGCTACTGACTTCTAAAGAATTTGGAACCCAAGAAGCAGTGTCCCATTTCAGTGTAAGAGCTGCATCCATTCTTTATAAGGTCCTGATTTCTTCCTAGAGAGCATCCCAGTGTCTGGTTCCAGTTTATAGGTTCAGTAATTCTGCCATTTCCCACTTGGCCTGCCTTAATGTGCTCCTCCCCCTCTCCTGACACGGGCTCTCCCGGCAGCTGGGTCACTGGAGCCCGTGCCCTAAATTCCTTCCTAGGTGAAAAGGAAGATGGCAGTGGAGAGGAAAGAAGAAGGGAGAGACGGAGGAGAGAGAGGAATGAGAGCGAGGGAGATGGAGGTAGGCAGAGAAGACAGATAGAGCTGCCATTTTCCCGGGTGACAAGGAAGTCACTACAAATAATCAGAGGTGAAACATTTCAAAGCTGGAAAGGAGCCTCAGCAGAAGTCTAACTACTTCACCCACGAATGTGGACTTGGAGGCCTGGATGGGAAGAATGAACTCCCCTCAGGCCACAGAGCTTATCAGTAGGTGGCCGAGTCAGACGGGGCGTCCCTCCCCTCTCTGTCCGCTGTACCGCTCAGCCCCATCCCACTGCTCTACCAGATAAAGATGCTCTGTTATGGAAGGTCAGTTTCTGAACTAATTCCATTCCTGATTGGAAAACCTGAATGTAAACACATCCAATTGAAAGGGTGGCATTCAGTAAAATCTTGAAAGTAAATACAAGTTCTGCTGACTTGCTCATTCTAACTCTCAAGGACAGAAGAAAACAAAACCAAAAGAGAAAATAAACCAGTAGAAGAGAACAGAAGTGAACATATCTTTACAGTCTCATCTACAAAGTCTTCCTTTAGGGGGAGAAAAAAAAAAACCCTCTAAAATAAACAGAATGTTCCCCATACCTTGCTTTTCTTTACTTGCTTTTATTGGAATGATAAACTGTTTGCCTATCCTTGCCAGATTAACATATGTTAATGTATATTTTAGCCTATATTCGGCTTTCTGTTTCTAGTTTAAAAAAGTCTTTCATTTGAAAATTTTTGCAGTTTTCCAACATCAAGCAAAAAAATAAAATGGTGTTAATTGGAGTTTCATGAAATCCAACGGAGGGACAAACAAACGTCTCCTACTTGAACTATGATCTTGAGACAGGACTTTACTAAGAGTTCACTAATATTTTTCAGTTCCTACAATATTTCCAAAGTGAAGATAAAGTCTTTGAGTATATTTTTACCTAGGACCACAGCTTGTGGTGAAAGTGACAAGGCAAAGGGCTCCTTTCCTTAGAGTCTTTCTTGCACTTGCTTATTAGTTTTTGCCAACGGTTGTGAGCAGTGCATAATAAGAAGAAAAACTTCATTTGGGCATTTTTAGTCCAAGTTAGAAATGCATAAATGAGAAATAACCCTAGTCGCATGTAATTCAGAGATGCTGGGAATTAGACAAAGCAATCAGCTGGTCCTAGAAACAACACAGTGGTGGACAGAGTATAGAATCAGGACTCTGGAGATTCTAGGCTGTGCCCTGCCCTTAATGGGAGATGAGATCTTAGAAACATTCCCCCATGATTCTAGATTTTAATTCTGTTGGTAATAGAATGAAGGGACCAGAGAATGTGACTTACAAGGTTTCTTTGGGCTCAAATATTCCATGGCATGAACTTATTTTACAATTCTACTCAACCAGTGGTCTCTGTCCACCACCCCTCCCCTCCCCCCAAGGAGTTACTGAGCATTTGCCCCGTGGTGGTGGTGGGGGGGTGATATCTGTCGATAAGAACCTCCATTCTAGTGGTCACCACTTTCCTATATGTTCCAAAGGGAGGGCCAAATAAATGGTTCCCTGGAACAAACAGAAAATGCTCTGGACTGGAATTTGGAATGTCTGGGAATACTTTAGATCTTCTGCTAAAAAATGTAGTTTCAGATTCCTGAAGATGCTGCATTGTAAGAGAGTCTCACTTCTAGAGAGGGTCTACGGCCTTAGTCTGAAGAATAGGATCATCTAATGTGAGGCTCCGGATCACCATAAAGCCGGTCTGAGAACCAGGTCAAAGGACTACATTTTGGCTAAGATTATATTCCTTTCTACTCCTTCAGATCATAAGATACCTTTACATAGAATTAATTTAGAGAGCGCGGACTCGTTTCTCAGGCCACACTGCGGTGTTATATCATGGCAAGGGGGCATTATCCCAGCCCCTATTGTGGTGTATTTATTTCCTTGATGTTTCTCACTGTACCCAATCCTATCCACTTCCTCCACAGACTTCCTTCTATACCCAAGGGTTTTACAGTCTCCTGGATGAGACAATTTCCTTTGTTTTCTAAAGTCAACCCCGATTTTCCTCCCCTCCTCCATCTCCGACATCTACCTATCAGAGAAAAAAAAAAAGGACACTCAGATTTAAACTTGATGAGTTTACCAACACCACTTTACGAGAGGAAGGGAAAAAAAAAAGCTTCCCTTAAATTAGGATGTAGAACTTCCTATGACAAATCATACAAGTTTTATGAATTAATTAATAGCCATCCCCCAAAATGATATTGCCAAGGTCAATGCCTTGAGCTGTTGAATTCTGATTGTATTGCATCTTTACCATAAACTAGACTCAGGACAGAATTCAGTTTTCCTGCTTCTTTTTCCAGGTAAAACAGGGACGAACATTAACGGGTCCTTTTAGAAAGGCTGCTAATGAGTTCTAGATCCAACCCCACTGAATCTTTGCTGCCAAGTGCTCACAAAGACAGAGAAGCACTCATTACACACATTGTACTAAGAACACGATTAACAACTGGAAATCCAAAAGCATTTTCATGCTGCTTTGACACAGTTCCTGCCCTCTCCCTGTCCTTTCCATATCCATAAAGGGGCTCGAGGCTTTAGAATTAACAACCACACAAAAAGAAAGTAAGAAAGAAAAGAACAAGGGTGTGTGGGGGAAGGGAGCGGTAAGGCAGAAGGACACACTTCAACCACGATTGATAAGTTCCACAGTAAAAACAAGAAATCAGTCTTTTAGGACCTTTAAGGGAGCAGAGATTGCATTTAAAACAGTGACAGGAAAACGCCCCAAAAGATAGGTGTTAGTTAAGGACCATCTTCATTTTGGTGTCAAACTGGAGCATAGCCAACTCCTTTTCGGAAAGAGTAATTTTTTGAAAAGAGCAGAGATAAACTTTCTTTGGAGTTTCCTTTTCTGAAAGTCAGATCCTGGAATATTAGTTCTTAGAGGACTCCGTCCCAGTAAAATATTAAAATCTGCCCAAGATTTTGCTCTGAAATACCAGTGAGAGCTCACGAAACACCATTATTACACTGTCTGTAGTCAGAATATTGTAAGAGAAATTGTTCTTACCTCCGAACCATGATCTCGGCTCATTTAAAGGGACTGGAAAGAACGTGCAGGACAAAGGACACATGTATTAAGCGCTTGTGATGTGTGTGTGTGTGTGTGTGTGTGTGTGTGTGTGTGTGTGTGTTTTCTCCAAATAAAAGCTGGTGGAAGTAGGGATCTGAAAACCCTGACGCCTTCCGCTGCCATATAATCGCAAGGAAATGACCTTACCGTTTGTTGCTTTGATTAGAAACAAAAGCCTTTCAACATGAGTCAGGAGAGCAATGGGGGGAAAAAAACTTCTGCTATTTCTTTTGGCTTCCTAAAATTTCTCTTCATTACATCTTTAAAACACATGATGAAATGTTGTTTACTGTCCTCTAAACTTCACTGATGATGCATGACATGGTTTAGATCATTATTCAGCAACGGGCAAGGTGATCGAAGACTCCACATGTCAATTTCGTTTCTTCAGTCCGTGTATATTCTGCACAAGGCAGGCGACTGAATGCATACACACAGAAGGAATACTGAACTCAACTATGTCCCCACACCCATTTCATGCCACTAGCTTTTATACTTGGAAAGAAACTCAGAATTCCACGAGACAACCTTAGTACTATCAATCAATAGCAGAGATGCCAGTCACAAACAAAAAATCTTGGCAGGATGACTGTGGTCTCAAAAACGGGTCTATTTCATCATTTGCATTGAACAGAAAAATTACTATTGAAATTACTCAATGGATAGGGAATAATAGCAGTGTGTTATACTCCAAGGTGGGGCAGAAAGAAAAACATACAGAATCCAGGAAAAATAATAAATCTGTGTGTTATTTTTAGAATGGTTAAGTAAGAGCTTATGACATGGTACCATGCTCCATCTAAAAAGAATAAAAAGAAGCTTCTAAAATTTTGTGCAAGTGTGTGGTATGGTTAAGGATGTGAATTCTAGAGTCAAACCTGGGGTTTTGGGGCACCTGGGTGGCTCAGTGGGTTAAGCCTCTGCCTTCGGCTTGGGTCATGAACCCAGGGTCCTGGGATGGAGCCCAGCATCGGGCTCTCTGCTCAGCGGGGAGCCTGCTTCCCCCTCTCTCTCTGCCTGCCTCTCTGCCTACTTGTGATCTCTCTCTGTTAAATAAATACATAAAATCTTAAAAAAAAACTATAGCTGTTTTTCTTTGAGAAAGTTACTTGACCTCTCTGAAAATCCATTTCCTCTTTAATAAGGTGGAAATAAAAATCCGCATCTTATTAGGAGTATTGGAGGAATTAAATGAGATTATGCATAGAGAACACAAAGAATTTGCTTGGTAGATAGGCATATAGCACATGTATTTAATGAAGAAGTCTTCCCCACTTCCCACTACCAAAAAAATATCTTACCCCTGAGCAGTGAGGGCGTGGCTTTACCTTGAAGTCCTTTCAAAGACTCTGATTACTTTGAACCACAATATACAGTCTGGGAAGACACAATGGCCTAAAACAACCTCAATCAATGCCAAGTTTGGATGTTTATTTGGCTCACTTGATAAAATCAGTGGAAAAGATGGCAAAGAATTCAATACAGACTTTGCAATTATTTGTGGGCATGTGACCTCACAACTGGAGGAGCTGGATGTTAGAATAAACGAGTTACTTATACATCACTTTAAAAGGCTATGCAGGGGCACGTGGGTGGCTCAGTGGGTTCAGCATCCAACTCTTGATTTTGGCTCAGGTCATGATCTTGGGATCATGAGATGAGCCTCCTGCTGGGCTCTGCACTCAGTGGGGAGTCTGCTGGAGATTCTCTCTCTCCCTCTCCTTCTGCCCCCCCACTCACATGCTCTCTCTCTAAAATAAATAAATAAATATTAAAAAAATAAATAAGTCATGCAACAGGTGGTTATGCTGGTAGACCATGCATGTACACCTACAGGGTGGATGGGAGAAGGAAAAAAATGTCATGCAATCATTTTCCCAATGAAATATCACCTATGGAGATTCAAAAAAGTGCTGTCACTCAAATGTCAGGCCGGAGTGAAGTGTGGTTGGGATAGCTACAAGGATGACTCAGAGAAGGGCTTCTGTCTCAGGGCCAATGCACAGATGCAGGGGAAGGGGTTGAACAAAACCACCCCGCAATGAGGGAGAACGCCAGGCAACAATCGCTCAAATTCTCAATCTATAGAACAAATGATCTGAAATCTTAAAAGGAGATATTCCACTATGTAACCTGCATTCCTAAATTTGTATATATTCAAGTTGGCCCCAAACATGTGTGTTGAATCTTCTTACTGGGAAAATGGAGAATTACTTTATATTTTGGGGAACCTTCTATTTGTGCATATATGGCAGTAAAAACTCCACAAATGGCAACTTTTCTCACTGTGTTGGAGAGTCTCCTGAGAGAATTAATGGGACATTGCCAACTGTATGGGAAGAAGTTTCTCATGTTGAAGGACAATCAGAGTTTTGATAACTAGTTTCAGAATTGAGACAAGAGGATAGGCTAAAACCCGGGGGCCAGGCGAATTTGAAGGGCCAAGTAAAGGCCAGTATTCTAAATACAGGGGTAGGGCAAGGCCAGGTCATGGCCATGAGAGCACACAGCAGGGTTAAAATGAGAAGCCTGTCAGAGTGTCTGTTGGTTCTGCCTGTTCAGCATCTGAGTCATCTCTTCCTTGTCACAGAACCCTGCTTTGCTGTGAGGGTACCATCCACATGATTAGGGTGAGATTAGCCTCACACCCCGCCCCCCACATCATGCGGTGAACATATGATTCAGAAATAATGAAAAAAACCCACTCTACCCCATACTCTCAGTTACAGGGATCATAAGAGTGTTGGTTTTGTTCTGGAATTGTAAGGCTGCTATGATGAGTCTGGGGTTACCAGTGTACCTCATGCCGCCAGAAGAGTGGGAGATAGACAGACGCTGAATCACTATAACTCCCACTTGTCCTCAAGCTAGTTTTAATTTTTTTTTAAGAATTCACTGACCTCTACCTCTGAAACCAATAATACATGATATGTTAAATGAATTTAAATAAAATATATAAAAAATAAAAATTAAAAAATGAATTAATTAGCAAACAAAACACACCCATTTGTGGGAGAATGGATGGCAATATCAGATACCGTTAACCAGGTGACCAACTCTGGTCCTCCACGGGGTTGCTTATCAACCCAGAATTGGGGGGCTCCGGGTGCAAATCACAGGGTGGTCTATGTGTCAGGGATTCTGTCTTAGGGAAAGGGGAGATTCCTACAGTACTCAGGTATCAGACAGAAGTTCTGTGAATCAGTCAGGAACTAGAAAACTGGAATTCCATGGCCCAAACAGGAAGAGCAGCAAAGCTCACCCTACATCCAATTTGAAACAACCCTTCCAAACGGCTCCTGCCAGGCAGCCAAACAGCGGGCAGGGACCAACCACTTTAGGGAGTCCTGGTAAGGAGTCCCAGTGGAAAGGAAATCAGACTCTGGAACAAGTCCCAGTGAAATAAGAACATATGTGAAATGATGCCTATGAAATGCAAACTGTGACACCATCACATGACCAACCAACTAACTGGTGAGCCTGGACAAGCATACCAGTGACACGGTGGGGATTCCTACCACTGCTGGAAGCGGGACCAGGGAAATACGCCCACTAATTTAGGGAAAACTATATGGTAGCGTAGTCTTGATTTTTAAAGGTATATGGTTTTAGCGATCGTTGTGAAGATTTGGGGAAGCTCTTCACAGGACACTTTATATACCTAATGAATGCCAGACACACCCTCACATCCCATCATAGGCAATGTACTGGTTTTCTAAAACAGATGGCTGAGCCTCACTCTGAACCATTTGTCATAAACCGAGAGGATGACCTTGACGGCCAGCTCATCTCCTAAATTCAGTGAGATCTGCACTCAAGAAAGGTGTATTTCCTCCATAACTCCTTATCCTGCTCTCGTTTCTCCTCTAGAACTTAATACAGGTCAGCTCAGATGTTCACTGAGCACGGCGTACACGAAGGGCCCTGTGAAGGACGTCAGGGTGAAGATGCTTGGGTCCAGACCGTCAAGGGATTTACAGCCTGGATTGGTGTTTTGCAAGGACAGCAGAGTGACCACTATATTTTCAACCTCACGGCCAACCCTGCGGTTGAGAAATTACACATCCCTTTCACACACGTTCTGGTTTCTGTTCTTAATCTCTTATCAGTTTGTATGCTGGAGCTCTTTGGATACCTAATGTTTCTTAGATTTGCATTCGGTCCAGTAACTATTTTTTGGGTGTCTATTGGTGCCAGGATCCCATGCTCAGAAATGGTCTAGGCTTGAGGTCACTCTGCTGTCTTGTAATTCTTAATACAGGGCCCCCTATAATTTCTTTTTCGCACTAGGACTGACAAATCAGAGCCTGGTCCTGGAGCTGGTTCTCTGGGTACTGGGCTAGGTGGTGGGGGTGCAGGGGTGAAAAGGAGAGACATCCACGGGGCACAAGAAATTTAAAAAAGTACATAAATGAATAAATAAAGGTAGTTTCAGATGAGAGAAAGACTCATGAAAAAAGCAGGAGGACGGGATAAAGTAAAATCGAGGGTGCTGGTGAGGGTGAGCTTCTGGGGAGGCCTGGAGGGGATGAAGGAACAAGCCACATGGCTCCTTTTTCTCTGCCTAGTTCAAGGCCATGTAACACACAGCACACGGCAAGCTCTCACCTAATCCTGTGAATGAATAGAAGTTCTGTCTTCAAAGGAAGAGCACCGAATACAGAAAATGACTTTATTGATTTATTAGAAGCTGGGATGGCATTGCTGCCTGCCCGATAAGGAACATTTGAAGTTTATTTAAGGTCTCCTTCAGGATCACATGTTGCAGCCATTGAGGGGGGGACACCATGTCCAGGAAAAACAACCCCGATGGAAAAGTCCATTACTCATGTTCCCCTCCAGGAAGAAAAAGAGGGAAGTTTCTTGTTCTAGCCAGATTCTCTTGCTTTCTTTACCCATATATGGAAAAACAGAGGTGAAAAAGAGGTAGGGAGAAAGGTAATCAACGTCTGTCACTTTTGGTGACTTCTGACTGGGTGCGCCATAAGGCACATGCAATGTTTCAGGCAATGGACAGAAATACTGCAAAATCTGATCTCATCCCTGTGCTTGGAAAAAGGAACCGAAAAAGGCCTTTGTAGTTCAAAAGTCATCCAAAAGGCTACAACATCCACTGAAAAGTGCCTATATTCACTTCTGTCTAATGTCCTCACTTTAAAGACTACATTCAATAAAATAATAGCCCAGAGCCCACGTTTACTCAGTGCTAACTGGTACCAGGTATTAGGCCCCGTGCTTGGCACAGATTATCCCCTTTCGTCCTCACAGCAACCCTCTGAAGGGGGGGCTAGTTCATCTCCAACTTACAAGTGAGAAACTGAGCCCTAGGGAGTCTGGCATCCCCACCCTTGAGTTGGGTGTAGAACAGGATCCAGGGCTTATGTTCTTAAGTACAGTCTTTCCACTTGGCTGCTAGGGACCATGAGAAACGCATGCAGGGGTTAGTGCTCAGGCATGCTGCTGGGTTTCCTTTCTGTATTTCTGCACAGTCTGGTGTTTTATTTTGTTTTCACCTTTCCCTCTCCCTTTGCATTTCTTTAAAAAACAAAACAAAATTTATTATGATGGAAAATTCAAGCAGTTACAAAAAGTGACAGACTGGTTCAATGAACCCGCATCTGCCCCTCACCCAGTTTCAACTGATATGAACACATGGCTAATCTTGTTTCATTAATATTCTCACCCACTTTCTGTCCTCCCATCCTTTTGCTTCGAAGCAAATCTAAGCATTCAAATAATTTCATCTGTAAATATTTCAATATAAAAGATAAGGACTCTTAAAAAGCATAATGCCAATTACCTAAAAAAAATCTATCTACCTAGATATATATCTAAAATATTACTTAATATCATCACATTTCCAGTTAGTGCTCAAATTTCTAATTGTCTTATTAATGTCTTTTTTTTTTCAAGTTTGAATACCGATGTGGAAATGATCCACACTTTGCAATTTGTCAATTTTTCTTTTGTCTCTATCAATCTATAGATTCTCCTTCTACCCACCTTGCTCATTTTATTTCTCTCTCATTGCGATTTATTTATTAAAGAAACTGGACTGTTTATCCCGTACATTCCACCATCTGAGTTTTGCTGATTACATCTCTATGGTGTCATTACACATGGTCCTCTGTCCACTGTATCTCCCATAATTTGGTTAAATCTGAGGGCTCAGTCAGAGTTCAGTTGGATCTTCTTTCACAAGATTGTCTCACCAGTTACTACCTGTGTTCTTTCATTAGGAGAGCCTTCTCTTTTATGATGTTAGTTCAGTAGCTAGGTCATTTAATGGATTAAGAGTTGCAATATGGTGAATTTCTAATTTTATCACCCTTTACTTATTAGGTAGAATATTTCTGTAATAAGACATTTCCTCTTATCTACTAATAGGTTACCCAGTGATACAATTCATAATAGGAGACACAGAACAAATGCCTGATTCTTTATTTACTAGTTTTCCAAAATAATGATTTGGCACTTTCGATGGTGGCCAAAATATTTTTTTAAGTATTTATAAACGCATGCATTTAAATACATTACATGTGTTTAATTTAATTTTATTTAAAAATTTCTACTTATTTGAGAGAGAGAGAGAGCATGAGTGGGGGGGGTGGGACAAAAGTGGGGGATGGGACAAAAGTGGGGGAGAGAATCTCAAGCAGATTTCCTGCTGAGAATGAAGCCTGAAGTGGGGCTTGATCTTCTGACCCTGAGATCATGACCTGAGCCACAATCAAGAGTCAGACACTCAACTGACTGAGCCATCCCGGTGCCCCTAAATGTGTTTTAAACCATTAAAAGTATTGCCTTTACTGGATCCTTGAACTGTTAAATCTTGGCCAACAAGGAGCTTGAATCAGCTCCCGGGTCCCTTGGACATGACCCTAGAAGTCTTTGATATCTTCCTGCTCCCTGGGATAAAAGGTATTCACTTGTGTATTCACTAACCACAACCTGTGAATCATCTGCTATTGCTTTTTGTTTCATTTTAAAAAACTGTGTTTTGATTTATATATAGTAAAATACGCATATTTTCAGTATTAACAATTTGGTCAATTTTGACAATGTATACACTTAATGTTTCCACTTCCCCACCAAGATGTAGAACATTTCCAGAAAATTACCTCTGCCAATCTTTCCCCATTCCCCAAAAGCAACCATTGCTCAGATTTAGTTTTTCCTGTTCTAGAAATGTATGCATATTGAATGTACAGTATATAGTCTCGTATATCTGTTTCTTTTGCTGAGCAAAACGTTCTTGAGATTCATTCATGGGGTTGCTTATATTTGCAGTTTGTTCATTTTTTATTGCCGAGTAGTATTCTACTTCATGATTATACTGCAGTTTATATAACCCCTCTCTCATGAATGGAGACCTGAGCTATTTTCAGTTTGAGGATACTATAAACAAATATTCTATGAATACTCTTTTACAAGATATGTGTGTGTGTGTATGTATATGAATGTACATGTTTTCGTGTCTTGTGGCTAATCCATACAAATGGAGATAACAGATCATAATGAGGACATATGTTTAATTTTTTAAGAAACTGCCAAACAATTTTCCAAAAGGGCATGCTATTTTACACTCCCAGCAGTAACATATGGGAGGTCTTTGCTAACACTTGGTATTATAGATCTTCTTAATTTAGCCACTACAGTAACTGTGTAGCAACAGAAGCATCTGTATTGAGTACAAGTTTGGATGATAATTGTAAATAATAATAATAGCAAACACTTATATAATACTTAATATACACCAGATCCTATTCCCATATTTGTAAGTGTATACCCAACAATACATTTGAGGTAGGGACTATTATCATCACCATCTTTATCTTACAGATGAGAAAACAGAAGCAGAGAGAGGTTAAGTAACTTATATGAAGTCACACAGCTAGAAAGGGGCAGATGGAGGATCTGAACTTATATCCCTTGGCTCCAGGGTTATGGCTTCTGACTTACATGCTCTTTTGCATCTTGCAATTATTAATTAGAATCCCTTCCCTTTCTCTAATGTTTTGCAGCAATGCTAGCAAATATATCCAGTCAAGACTCCTGTCATATTAATAAAGAAACTACTTTTTAAAGAAAACACTTTTTAAAAAAGAGTTTTCTTGGGGCACCTTGGTGGCTCAGTGGGTTAAACCTCTGCCTTCGGCTTGGGTCATGATCTCAGGGTCCTGGGATCGAGCCCCGTGTTGGGCTCTCTGCTCAGCGGAGAGCCTGCTTCCCCCTCTCTCTCTGCCTACTTGTGATTGCTCTCTGTCAAATAAATAAATAAAATCTTAAAAAAAAAAAAGAGTTTTCTTTTACTTCTATCCATCTTACTCTAAACTTAAACATTTTCCTTTCACCAATGTATCTCCAGGTCTTTTCCCATTCTTTCCTCAAAAGTTTCTTATTTTAAGCACTTTTTTGGTTGGACAACTCTTCTAGAAGTCCTGATCTTCCAGTCCCGAGCAGATGTTACATCAGAAAGCTTTCTGCAGTAAGTAATAAACAAAAAGTGAAAATAGCTTTCATAATATGGATCCATGGGGTGCCTGGGTGGCTCAGTTGGTTGAGCCACCTATTCTTGGTTTTAGCTCAAGTCATGATCTCAGAGTCATGAGACTGAGTCGAGCCTTGGGCTCCAAGATCAGCGGGGAGTCAGCTTGAGATTCTCACTCTCCCTCTGTCTCTGCCCCTCCCCCTGCTTGTACTCTCACTCTCTCTCTCTAATAAATAAATACATAAATAAATCTATCTTTAAAAAAATGACATGGATCCATTATCTCAGTATCTAAAGGTAGGTTTGTTGCAAAGTTGGTGAGGTCTACATATTAATAATGCCATCAAAGTCACAGGTTCCTTCTATTTTTCCACTCAGCGTGGTCTCCTCAAGCTAACATTCCCTCTGGTTACAGTGTCACTGTCACCCTTCTGGGCATCATATGCCTACTTCAAAAGAAGGACCATTTCTTTCTTCTATGTCTCTTTTTAAGAGTAAAGAGAACTTTTCAAGAAATGCATCAGCAAACTGCTCCCCCACCACCCTGGGTCACAAGTTTATGCTAAACCAATCAGTGGTGAGAAGAAAAGGTTGTCATGGTGTGCTTGGACCACAGCTTCACAACCAATTTGTAAATACAGTAGGAAAGAGATATCCTAAGCCACTGGTCCTCTCAGCCCTCACAGCAGCCTGAGACCCTGCACTGGTGACCTAAGCCTTGAGCAGCCTCATAAACATTGACCTTGGGAGCCACACCAACGTTATCATCGTCTATGTACTCTTATCACATGAAGAGAAGTCGGGAAGACCTGGCTCATGGACCAACCAAGATATTCCCAAATTACATGGAGGGTGATATTGATTCTTGATCAAATCAGGCCTCAGGATAGAAGAAGGAAAAAAGTGGCTCTTGGAAGCAGGCTTAGAAAATGCATAGGAAACAAGAGAACACCACTAGGACCATGTCATGCACCCATTGTGTCTGTGTGGCACCCCACCGCTGCCTGGATGGTTCTGACTTTCAAACGTTCCTTTCTCCAGCTTACCACACCTGTCCCCACTCCTTCCCTCCTCCGGTTCACCACACCGCTCTCCACTCTGAGTGCAAGGGCGTGCAGGTACCCGGGAGCCAGGTGGAGGCCTGGGCCTGTCCCCTAGTTGAGCTGGAGTGCAGACAGAGGAAGAGCTAGCCTCCTTGGGCGCCACGGAGGAAATGTGCGCCGGGACCTGCCTTTTTGCCATTTTCCCGGTGGATGCCTCCAGAAGGGAGGCAGTGTGCTAGCCGAATGCCAAGGCGAGAGCTGTGCAGATAAAACATGACGAAAGTCCTCTCCGAAGGGCTTCCTGTGGCAATCCCAATTTACCTCTGGGTTAGGCCAGCCCTGGTGGAACTCCATACAGAAACAAATCTGCAGGTCAATCCGCCCTCACTCTCAGGGTGCTGTGTCTCCAATAACATGACATTAACGGGACCAGCAGTTTCCATCATCTACGTAATCAGTTCTGGTGGCTCCCAAAATGGGACAAAAGATAGCTTCACAGTCACCTGTGGCTATGAAATCTCATTGAGACAATTCAACTCTGGCAAAATTATGCTTAAATTAATAAATATGGAATTAGAGGGCCAAATAAGCTTCCAGGCCTTGGGCATCTAAGATGAGAAAGAGAAAATAGATCGTGCATCATTCGGTTCTCCTGCCCCAAGCTTTATCCCCTATTACAAAATAAATAAATAAGAGCCTTGGTGAGCCCTATTCCAGCTCCTCTAAATGAAGTATAGAACATTTACAGAAGAGATAAAACAAAATTGCTGAAATCCACTCAATAGTGAACCAGGAAACCATAGTATGACACAAACAGCAGAGCAAATGTAAAAAGAAAGACATACTCCCCGCTCTTTCTGAATCTTCAGATTGTAGGGCGTGACGGAGAGGCTGAAAGACAATTTATCTTTACGATACTTGGATTTTAACTGGCAATGCTCCACATAACTTATTTTAACTCTACAGAAAACTCTATACCACTCTGAGATGACAAACCTTTTCTAAGACACAAAAATCTGCTCTCAAGTCTGGCTTTGAAAACATGCAAACCACTTGATACTGTATTAAAATGAAGAATGTGTTTCTCCCAATGTTCTCAGGCAAGAAAATCCCAGGGTTCTGAGCATTATGGCCCTTAAGAAAGTTATGAAAATTGGACAGCTCCACGAATAAATGAAAAAAATTTAAAGAAGTATAAGAGACAAATTTTTGGCTAGGAGAATGGCATAAATCAAAAGTTGTTGGCTAGGGTATGGAAGAGAAGGGCTCTTGTTTAAACCACAGTAGCATAAACTGGTACAACCTTTTTAGAAATCCAAATTCCTTCCACACAAGGTATTTTTCTTATAGAAATCCTTCCACAAATGTTTTTCATACAAAGATGTCCACTATAGCACTGACTTAGAGAAAATTGGAAATAACTTAAATGCCCATTAATAGGGGATTGATGAAAGTAATTATGGTACAGTTATGCCATTGAATATATAGCAGTTATGGAAAATAATGAGAGATCAGTATCTAAATATGTAAGTAAATAAATACATTTCAAGATAAGATATATATGATGGTCTCGCCTTTGTAAAAAATTTATATTAATGTAATATGGATGCCACTACACATTTAAAAAATATCTCATGAATATGAGATAAAGTACCACTGATAAAGTACCTTCACTTTCAAGCCACGCATTTTGGGGCACCTGGCTGGCTCAGTCAGTTGAGCATCCAACTCTTGGTTTTGGGTCGGGTCATGATCTCAGGGTCCTGAGATCGGGCCCCACATTGGGCTCTGCTCCTCCCCCTGCTCACACACTCTCTCTCAAATGAATAAATAAATAAAATCTTAGAAAAAATAATAATCCATGTATTTCTATAACAATTATACTTATGGACTTTGGTTATTTTAATGCTGAAAAACTTCAGGGTACTCATTTAAATGAGCACAAATATTATATTTTGTTCAATGGTAATCACATCGATAATGATTAGTAATCACTATTAGATATATAAGACAAACACTTGGGGGGGCATACTACATGCTGGAAGCAGTGACACAGGGTTAACTGGGACAGACCCTGTTCCCCAGAAACACTTTTTGCAATAGGCTGGATCAACTGTTTTAAGTAGGGAATTTTACCTAGTATAAAAATTACATAAATCCTTGCTATAAAAAATTTAAATTCAGAATTATGAAAGTGAAGGAAGTGGAAAGCTCTCCCTTTAACCACTTACATTGCCAACGGGTAAATCTTAGTAATGGTTTGGTGTATGTCTTTCCAGCCCTTTTCTCCCATGTAAAGGAATATATACACACATTTCTTGGGTAATATCTGTATCTGTTTCTCTCTCTCTCTCTCTCTCTCTCTCTCTCACACACACACACACACATACACACATCCACACACACGCTCATCCTGTATCTTGTGCTGTCTTGGGCTTTTGTTTTTACTTGAAATTATCTTCCTGACAATTTGGGGACACTGTGATCTACTTCCTTCTTCCTCCTGATCTCATGGAATCCCATGGTACAAAGGTATTACCATTGTATCATGCATTCTTCTATTCATGTCTCCCAATGGTTTGCTGTTTCAGAAAATGGTGCAATGAAAATCTTGCACATATGCCATTATGTGAGAATATTTTTAAGATGACTTCCTAAAGTGGAACTGTTCAGTCAGAGAGGGCATACCTCTTACATTTTAATTGGATATCACTAAACTTGTCTCTAAAAAAGTAGTAGCAACTTACCAGACCACTTAAAATTTAATTCTCCTGCTTCAAAATACCCATCTCCTCTCTTATCCTTATTTTAGGTAAGTTCACCGAGACAGAGAAGAAAAGAGCGTCCCATTCCTAGCACATTCCTTCTTGTCTTTTCTGCCTATTTTAGTGATCAGGTCTTTTTCTTAAACTATATTTTATTGAGTTCTTGTCACACCCCAGGTGTGGGGCTGAGAAGTCCCACAGCATTCTCCCATTTAAACCTGCCAACAGTACATGAAATATCATGGCCCCATTTCATAGGTGACAAGACTGAAGTTCAAAGGAGTTGGGCATGCCCTGAGCCACACCGCCAGTCAGGGATGCGGCACAGGATCAGGGCTTACATCCATCTGACTCCAACATCCTCAGCTCCCAAAGGATACGTGTATATCACTCAAAGGAAATAGATAAAGCCTTTCATCTCATTACAAGGTCTATTAAAACAGACAGATGTCATTAAATACCCGTAAATAATGAATGGAGCTGCTTTGGTGGAGGAAGGCATGGCATTGTCATTGTCCATTTCATCTGTGTTTCTCTTCATCCCTTCCTCCTGCCTGCAACTACCCACCTGGTCTTGTACAGGGTGGGTGGTTGCTGGGGAAGACGGAGAGTGGGCAAGTGTCACATTGTGAGTGACTCACTCTACTGCTCCTTACTGAAATACTCAGCGCCCCCCAGTGCGGCAGCCGCAGCATGGCCCCATTTCACAGGGAGGGTAGCTGAGCCGGGAGGTGACACAGGAGCTTCGGCACATAAGCAGCTCTCCGGCTCACTAGTTTCTTCTCTTTAAGCCAATGGAAACAAATGACGTTGTTCACTAATCTTCATTTGCTGAACTTCATCAAAATGGGTAGCAACTTCCCATGTCTTAAACTTAAAATTGACAGCAACTTCCTAAAAAAATGCCATCAATTATGGAACTTAATCATATTATTGATACTGAGTAATTATTTCAGGGTCATGACATAACTTTAAAAGTGATGTTGAGGGGCCCCTGGGTGGGTCAGTCAGTTAAGCGTCTGCCTTCGGCTCAGGTCATGATCCCGGGGTTCTGGGATCGAGCCCCGAGTCGGGCTCCCTGCCCAGTGGGGAGCCTGCTTCTCCCTCCCCCTCTGCCTCTTCCCCTGCTTGTGCTGTCCCTGTCTCTCTCTCTCTCAGATGAATAAATAAAATCTTAAAAAAAAGGTAATGTTGAAAATTGGGGGAGAAGTAAAAGTTATGTTTGATGAATATTTGACTCATGGTCTTCCTATTCAGGAGAACTTCAGATATAGTCATATATTTATACATTTATAGATATGCATATGTGTTTACACATTTATTTGTATATTTGTATTCACACGCCTACATATACATATACATATTATAAATTATTCATATCCTTAAACATGACCTAGTTAGCTCTGAGAAAATATACAGACAGAAAAAAGTCAGAAGAAAAAAGAAAAGGACCAATAGGCCATAATTAAATTTGATTTGCTTAAGACGCACGATATACAGCATAAAGGTGTGGCAAAGTTTTGCTGTATTTGTCACCTAATGTCTCGTAGGAGCCTGAAAGAAAACTAAACTGATCCAGTTTGGTTGTGAATAAAGGGCACTGTTTGACTCTGGCACTAACATCTCAAAAAAAAAAATTCTTTTTTGAAACTGGGAGTTGGCTTCTGAAGTTTATGAAAGGAAAAACACAGTCCCTAAAAAAAAATATCATTTCCAAAAGGTATTTGAGAGCAAAATCTTAACGAGCTTGGCTAGAACTATATCTGGCATGGAGACCTAGAAATATTAATATATAAAAACCTTCAGGAAGAAAGAACCCCATAAATTTAAATATGAGTTGAGAGTTAAGATTCTTTATATCCTGACCAAATTATTTCAAACTTAAACAATAATGTCATTTAAAAACTGGTATTAGGCTATTAAAAATAAGTACACTTTGTCTTCAGGAATTATTTGGGAAATTCCTAGTATTACTTTTTGTGCTGGGGATTATGATCCTGTCATTATTTGAGGTTGATAATTAGACACAATAACCAGCTCTTGTGACTCAAAGGGTCAGATTCTCTTTATATTGTCTGTGCTTGCAGAATTTTAAAACGCCTGGACACAGCCAAAGAGCTAGGGGAAGCAAGCTTTTAATTAAACACTAACGAAGACCAGGAAAAATATGTTGTTTTTTTCTTCTTCTCTTCTTTCAGGAATCGAGGCAAATCCAAAGGGTCCTCCTATCCTTAACTCCAGTGGATGGGAATGACAGGCGACAGGGTCAGAGTGATACGCGATGTCCAAGAATGCCAAAAAAAAAAAAAAAAAAAAAAAAAAAAAAAAAAAAAAAAAAAAAAAAAAAAAAAAGAAAAAAGAAAAAGAAAAAGAAAAAGAAAAAGAAAAAGAAAGCAAATGTCTGAAGTGTCTGTCAGCATTTGTCCGGCAAAACAGGGCACCTTCCAGAACCTAACCACAGGGCTGGACACAGGAAGCGGGGATCACTTGACGGTCAGAGCTGACAAGAACTGCAGAAGCTGCCAACTTCCCCACCCTGGGCTGGGCACCGGCCGGGACTCGCAGCTGGCTGTCCACAAAAGCCGGGGTCCTCGGGTGAGCCCATTTTCATGGGCCCTGCAGGAAATTACCCATTCTCTTATCCAAAACACTGCTTCTTAAATGAACTGGGAACACAGACACATCAGAGAACCCAAACAGATTTATTCTCAATCAGCAATACTTAACATTGCCTCGGGCAGCTTTCAATAATGAAAAACAATAAACATACACATACAAACACATTTCTTTCTTTTTTTTTTTTTTTAAAGATTTTATTTATTTATTTCACAGAGGGAGAGAGATCACAAGGAGGCAGAGAGGCAGGCAGAGAGAGAGGGGGAAGCAGGCTCCCCGCTGAGCAGGGAGCCCGATGCGGGCCTCGATCCCAGGACCCTGAGATCATGACCTGAGCCGAAAGCAGAGGCTTTAACCCACTGAGCCACCCAGGCGCCCTACAAACACATTTCAACCTGCATGCCTTTTCCGCCTGTGTGAAATTTCCAGAACTTTATAGACCATAACCTTTCCCTTTCGACAGAGGTCCCCTCATGCTACTCCTTCCTCCTCCAAATTCTTAATCTCTCTACACGACATGCTGCCACTGCTCCTACCCAGGTCCCCAGCGTCAGAAACGTGTCCTGGGGCACCTGGGTGGCTCAGTCAGTTAAGCATCAGCCTTTGGCTCAGGTCATGATCCCGGGGTCCTAGGATCGAGCCTCACACTGGGCTCTCTGCTCAGCGGGGAATCTGCTTCTCCCTCTGCCTCTGCTACTCCCCTTGCTTGTTCTCTCTCTCTCTTTCTCTCTCTCTCTCTGTGTCAAATAAATAAATAAAAATCTTTTAAAAATGTATTAAAAAAAAAAGGGGGGCCCCTGGGTGGCTCAGATAGTTGAGTGTCTGCCTTCAACTCAGGTCGTGATCTCCAGGTCATGGGATCGAGCCCCATGTAGGGCTCCTGGCTCAGTAGGGAGTCCGCTTCTCCCTCTCCCTCTCCCTCTGCCTCTCCCCTTGCTCATGTTCTCTCTATCTCTCTGTCTCAAATGAATAAAGAAAAGAAAAGAAAAGAAAAAAGAAAAATAAACAGTGTCCTAAATGTCTTTCCCCTCACCAGCCATACCTGGCAGGGCGGCTAGAGTGACCTTCTTAAAGTGTAAAGCAGATTCCTTTGTTCATTTAGTCAACAAGTATTTCCTAAGGATCTACTAAGTTCCAGGCACTGAGGCTACTACAGCGAACAAAGCCAAGTCCCTGCATGTCTTCAGCTAACATTCAGGTTGGGCCACATCACAAGAGAAGAGCAAAGGTGTAATGTCAGGTGGCTACAGGGTTAGGAAGAAAAATGGGGCAGGATGAGTGAAGGGTCAGGGGTGGCCTGGCGGGTGGAGTGACATCTGAAGAAAACCTGCAGGCAGTGGGGGGGAGGGGCACACACGTGGACTCTAGGTGACCAGATTCCAGGCAGACAACACCCCAAGGGCAAAGGGTCTGAGGCTGGAATGCACTGAGTAGCAGGGAGGCCCGTGTCGCTGGAGAAGAGTTAGGGGATGAGTGTGAGGAGTTACCACCAGAGGCTGAGCGTGTTTGCTGGCAGCTGGGGGTAAAGAGAACCCAGAGAAAGGGGTGCCGGTCATGTGGGGCCGTGCGAGGCTGGCTTTTTCTGAGTTGGGATGTCGCTGGAGGAATTCAAATATGAGCATGGCGTGAGCTGAATTACTTCGGGAGCCTGGATTGAGAAACTACACCATTTCATCTCAAACAGCTCACCTATTCCTGCTGTGGCTACAAGGTTTGGTAGAGGGAGAGATGGGACCTGGGGAAGTCCTAGGGCGTCAGGCAGGCAAAGGGAGCAAAGGAAGGGGCCGAACTGTTTGAACCTAAGCCCCTTGCACGTGATGGCTGAGGCCATGAGGTTTGTCTTCAGACAGAGCTGAGCTCCTATCTCTGCTCTTGGACAAGTTACTCAGAAGCTCCACACCATTCCCACATTTGCCAAGTGGGTTCCATAATACCTGTTACATGTCACTGTTAGGAGAATTACATGGAATGGTGCCTATGAAGTGCTTAGCACTATGTCTGACACAGAGAAAATGTTCACTAAGTAGAAATAACCATTGTTAACACTTTTCAAATTCTTACTATCAGCCAGCCACCCTAGTGGAATCTTTATTTTTCTGTGTTGCCCCTTCAACAATCCTGGGAGGTAGGTCCCATTATCATCTTCATCTCATGCACAAGAATATGAGGCACAGAGAGGTCACATAATTGGCCCACGTCACACAGCTATGAAATGATCATATTTGGAGTCATATCCTGGTCAGACTTTGTACTCATATAAATTCTAGCATGATTACTTCAGGCTTAGCATCAAGTCTGTGCAAAGGGTCCAAATTTTTCCAACCAAAAAGCTACCATTTCTCAACCCATGTTATTTTTAACCTTCATACCATGTAAATGTAAGTATTATTTATTTTCTCTCTTGCATTGGCAAAGAAACAGGCCCAGAGCAATTAAGCAGCTTGGCTCAAGGTCACACAGCTGGTAAGTCATGAAGCCTTGATTTTAAAGCAGGTCCAGCTGACTATAGCTCATTCTATTTTCCTATTTTATCAAGGCCCTTTTCTCTCTCAGATAATAAGCATCTAATCACATTTTAATGAGACAAACTCATTTCTGTAAAAATATTTGCTGGCTACATTACCCAAGGGTAGCATGTTGCTTGTAATAAGCGGGTCTCCCTAGCAGTTGCACATCTCAGGGTCATATCGGAGGAGAGCTTAGCCAGGTGAGAGAGACAGCTGGTCAGTGGGGTCCCATAGCCTTCGTGCATGTGAGTCTAGGGGTCAGGGTTGAGAAGAAGAAAGTTTGATAGCTTCGGTTGCAGACAAAGAAAGAAAACAACTGAACAGTTGGGAGCATCTCTGCTCTCATGCCAGAGTCAGATGTCAGGGTCTCGGGAAGAAAGTTGTGCCATGCAACCATGGGGGGCACAGTGTCTCTGCAGTCCTCGGGAACCCCTGTCCTGCTTGCCCCCCTAGCCTGTAGTTCTTAAACTGGGGTGGAGAAGAGGAAGGAGGAGCCAAGGCTTATGCAGACTGTGGGGGGTTCAATGGTTACTCATATACATAAGACACTGAGCACACCGCACATATAAAGATAATGATTTGCCAGGCACTAATCCATCCACCCACCCACCCACCCAACCATCCATCCACCGGCACATCTATCCAATTCCGTTTAGTGAAACTATCACTATAATGAATTTTGGTAACGGTTCTGGGAGAGATATACTTTATTATTTTTTTTAAAGATTTTATTTATTTATTTGACACAGAGAGAGAGATCAGATCACAAGTAGGCAGAGAGAGAGGAGGAAGCAGGCTCCCCGCTGAGCAGGGAGCCCGATGTGGGCCTCAATCCCAGGACCCTGAGATCATGACCTGAGCCGAAGGCAGAGGCTTTAACCCACTGAGCCACCCAGGTGCCCGAGAGATATACTTTAAATGAGATACTATAATTATCTATATTTTTACAGCAGAAAAAAAGAAATCAGTCTCTGAGAACTCACATGGGTAACAAAAGGTGAGTTAGGATTTGAATTCAGGCAGCCTGAGCATTATAGACTGCATTTTTGAGTGCCAAGCTATGTTTCCAGCCAGTGTTTGCTGAGTGAATGAATAAGTGAATAAATTGATAAGATTCTACCTTTACGTGTTATTCACCTTTTAATAAATAAATAAAGCAAGTCAGTGGCAGGAGTCTGAGCCTTGGAGTCAGCCAGAGCACTGTTCAAATTCCAACACCGTGACTTATTAGTTAATAAGTATATAAAACCAATAAAGTGGGGTCCATGATGTCGCCTCGTAGAACTGTTACAAGGACAAAGATAAGGCACGTCATCTCCTAAAGCTAAAGATCTTCTGTACTTCTGGAGAAGTTCTTGCTCATAAGCACAAGGAGACAAATGCAAAAATTTTCACCGTAGTATTTTGAGACCCTGAAGAATGGGAAATGACCTAAGAGTCCACCAACAAAAGATTGGTTATATTCATGCAGTGGAATATAGGGATTGAAATGAATTGAGAGACAAATCCCCAAAGCTTGTTGAGAGAATAATAAGGTAACAGAATGATACATCCTTATATACACTTGCCAGACATAGAAGTAATACAGATTGTTTATATATACTAACACATACACACATTTGTGGCAAAATGATAAAAACATGTCCAGGAATGAGAAACATGAACTTCCTGGGAGGATTCTAGGGAGATGGGAGAAGTACAAGGGTGGTTTCAATGGATTCTATATAATTTTATTATATTTCTTTTTTTTAATTTTATTATATTTCAGAAAAGTATCTAAAGCAAATGTGGCAAAATATTAAGATATCTTAACATTGAGAGGTAGGTGCATGGACTTTTACTCATGTTATCTTTTATATTTTTCTATATTGAAAAACTCCCTTAAGGGGTTTTTGTTTTGCTTTAAGATAACGCGTGCAAAGTGGCAAGCACAAGGCCTGGCAGCCAGCAGCTTCTAGATAATCAGTAGCTCTTAGCCAAGTCAAGGCAGTGAGACTGTATAGAAACACTCGTCAAAGAAAAGTAGTTAATTAAGCAGCAAGCTTTGCCCAAACACAAAATTTAAGAGACTGAAAACGATTAGGACATGAGGGGGAAATGGCACGATATAATTTATCACATGTATCAGCCTCTTTCAGGCCAAGCCAATTTCAAGGATGCCAGAATTTATATCTTTTATGTATGAACACCTACAGGCACCGATGTATGTAATTACGTATGGATGTCCACTTCAATTTTTTTCATGAGAGTTTCATTTCTGCTTCCTTCCTATGCCCTACATCATATTATCTCGTCTACAAAATTTAGAACTCTCTATCTTATTTCCCATTGGAATCATTCACACTTTTCCACAACCACCACATTGGACATCCCAAAAACAATGTTCATGATAAACACAGTGTGTAGTCAACAGGAAGTTACCCTGTGTCTCAGCTTCACCAAGACAAGCTGGTATGAGGAAAAACAAACGCCAATTTGAAAAGGCAGGAGAGTCCATTCTTAACTTCATGTTTTTCAAGCTTGCAACAAAGGCTCCAAATGCTTTTCAAAGACACTGAGACCAATCTTGTTGATTTTAAATACAGACAGTCTTTTACAGTCTTCCCATCCTGTGAAGTGATGGGCTAGAATATTAACATAGCTTTTCTTCTTAGTTTTGGGGATCTTGGCACCTCAGTTCCTTGCCATAAAACCCTAGGCTGTGATTATCAGAAAGATGGCAGATGAATTTTCCCCGTGATGATAAGGAGACTCACATTTCATTGATCTGCCGGGTTTTCTCTCCTTTCTGTAGGTATTATTGCTGTTAACTGACCCCATAGCTGCTATCCCTTCAACAGGGAGCCCGGGAGGCAGGCCGTGTTCTAAAATAAAGCCAGGTTCTACGTCCTTCACGACAGTGCAGTCCTTACTCCCCACTTCCTTCCCATGGACCCTTCCTCAGTTCAGGCTTTGATCCCGGCACCTGTTGGGTTGGCATCCAGAGCAGGTGCTGTGATGTGCTGCCCAGACTTTGTCCCTCAGTTGTTGGACGCATTCTGAGCTGACAGCTCTCAGCCCCCTCTTGGGATTGCCCACCCTTAAAGAGCTGCCTACGTCAAGGTCACTCCACATTCTCAAGGGCAGCCTACCTCCAAGGATGTGCTGATGGAGGTTTGGGGGCGAGGAAGGACAGCCCTCTTGTTCCAAATGGGGACACCTCTCCGAATTCCAGAGCTACCCATGAGGGCAGCTGAAGCCCTTGTTGAGCCTGAGTTATAGCCCAATTTCTCCTCTGCTCCTCCTGTTTCTTTCTATTCCCTTCTACAGGTGTTGATCCCAGTGTGCTCTGTAGTAAGCATCCTGCTTGTGAATGCGTTTCAGAAACCAAATCTGCAATAGCATTCCTGCGGGACCACGGTAGGGTCACTTTTCCTAGCCCCTGTGATTGAGTGGATTACACGATCAGCTCCGACCACCGACCTGCGAGAAGTCACATGAGCTACTTATAGGCCAAGCACTTAATTGCCAGTATAAAGCCCCGAAGAGCTCTTCACTCTCTATCCTGGTAACTGGCAATGTGTAGGAATGTTCTGTGAGCCTCAGTGACAGTGGTGAGCAGAGCTGACAGACAACCTGTGATTGGACAGACAGTGTGAACTCAAAACAAAGCTTTACTTCTTTAAGCCATTAGGATACTGGGACTGTTTGTTGCCAGAGTGAAACCTATCCTCTCCTGACTAACACCTGTCACTGCAACAGCCTCCCAGCTCCCCTTCCCGCCTTCACTCTGCCACTCTCTCCCAAATCTATCAGCCTCACTGCTGCCAGGGATGGGTCTAGATCAACCTCTCCCCTGTCCCCAAAGTTCTGAAGAAAAAACATCAAAATCTTAAAGTAAAAGATCATTCAAGTTCAGACGTTATTCTCAACCAAAATCTCTGTCTCTGACTCCAACTCCCTCTCTCTTTCTCGCCCCTTACTCTCTCTCCCCATCAGCCTTAAAAAACCGTTTATAACTAGCACCCCTCCCCCCGCCCAAGCTATGTTTTCCTATGCCTGAAATGCCCTTTTGCCTTTCTTCATCTATCCAACTCCTAGTTCTCCCTCAAACCTCAGCTTGAGAATTACCTCCTCCAGGAAGCCTCCTTGGCTCCCTTCCCCCACCCTTTCTGCTTTAATCCAGACTGATTAAGATCCCCTCCACTGTGCACCTGGAGTTTCATTTCCTTAACTATCCTCTCCTTGATAATAGATTGCTCGAGGGCAGGAAAAATGCCCATTTTGACTTTGTGTTGCTAATGCCTTGGCACAGTAGCAGAGCTGGGGTAAGCCCTGGATCATTATTTTAGGTACAAATCAACCAACAATAGAATGAATCAATCTCTAACTCCAATCATGTTCCACAAAAAAAGGACCTAGTAAAAGTAAGCTGAACACTCAACCTGAATATTTGTTCACTAATTCCCTGGTGACTAGATATTTGATGAGAAAATTTTTTCATATTCCTTCAAGTTCTTTTTTTTCTATGATTGAATTTTGGACTTTTCTTCCTCTAGCATTCTCAATGCAATATGTTGCCTTTTTTTTTCTTTTCTTTTTTTTCCTAGTGTGGGAACTGGCAAACTTTCTTTAAAGGACCTGACAGTAAATATTTTCAACTTTGTGGCCAATACAGTCTTTGTGTCAACTACTCTGCTGTAAGTAGTTAAGGCACAACGACTCAATTCTGCCACTGTAGTGCAAAAACAGCCACAGACAACATGTAAATGAATGAGCAGGGCTGTGTGCCAATAAAACTTTATTTTTGAAAACAGGAAGCTATGTGCCAATAAAACTTTATTTACAAAAATGAGAGACAGGAAAAGTTTTCTCCTGTGGGTTGCAGTTGTTGGCCCTCTTCTAGTCTGTGTAATTCAGAGAACTGTGGAGAGTGAAGGCTGGGGACGAGCAAAATATACATGGTTTGAAATCACCCAGGCCACAGAGTGCTCAATGGGGAACTTGACTTTTGGGGGAGTTGGTCTTTCCCAGCCAATGGGGTGGGCAAAGTTCACATGTTACCAGTTTATGGATCACTGGAGTCTTGGATATAGAGAGATCATTTTCTTAGAAACCCTAATGGGAGCTGCCTGTGATCGCCTAGATTTTTTGTATTGGCTTAAACAAAATGTGGGTTGGGGCACCTGGGTGGGTCTGCCTTCAGTTCAGGTCACTATCCCAGGGTCCTGGGATCAAGCACCACATTGGGCTCCCTGCTCAGAGAGAAGCCTGGTCTGCCTTTCCCACTCCCCCTTCTTGTGTTCCCTCTCTCGCTATGTCTTTCTCTGTCAAATAAATAATAAAAATAAAATCTTAAAAAAAAATGTGTGTCTACTGTGTGAATACAAGAGTAAATTCCAAGGCTCACCCTGTACACAGTGTGGGAAGCCACAGTCTCTTTTACTTAACATCCTTGCTACAAAGATGGGAATTTAGTTTCCTGAGAACTAGTACCACTTATAAGAACAAGAGTTAACACCCTTAGCTACCCTTCATCAAGGACCTTCTATGGGTCTGGTGTTAAGTACTATACATACCCAAGAGCTAACATTAATTGAGCATTTGCATGTACCAGGCGAGGTGTTCAGTGTTATAGATGTTATCTCATGAATTTTTCATCCTGCCCATTATGCAGGTATTGAAGTTCTCCCCTTTTACCCAGGAGGCTCAAAGAGGGAAACCAATTTGGTCAAGGACAAATTTGCTGAACTTGGAGCCTACAGCCTCTGCCTGGTCTGCACGGCCCGCTACCCCTCAGGGCCAACTGCTTGCCTCAGGGGAGCTGACCCAGCCTCTTATGGTCACTTAAATGTCTGAGATTCTGTCCAAGTTACCTCCTGCTGGAGGCAATGACTCCATTCAGAGTTAGCAAGAAATTCTACCTCTGAGGTGTCAGGGATGAGGAGAAAACTTAATCCCAAGTAACAAACTGAGGGCTTTGTTAGACCATGTCACACTGAATAAAAAGCAAAGGGGTGTTGATTTTTTCAACCACATTCTCCCATCGTTTTCCACCTCAGTTGTTTGTTAAACTTAATTAATTGCTATCACGAAACCCATCCAGGCAAGATATCAGCAGGATAGATATATGGCTGATGAATCAGCTTCTAAGATTTTAGTCCCAAACTGAAGGTGAATGTCCCCGCCTGTGACTTTAACAGAATTCAAACCTTCACTCATAAAGTAAGTCTTTGTTCAAAGGCAGCCCCAGTACAGCCTCTGCCTGTTCTTTATTTAGTCGTGTTACTACAGAAATGCCTTATAGCTAGTCTCTTAATTATTCATGGTTTTTGGCAAATTTAGTCTCATGCCTCTCCAGTATCTAGGCGTAGAGGAAGTGTTCAATTCCAAAGAAATTATGCCTTCCCAGCTGTGCCAGCCAGGCAACAGTGCTGTTGCCAAATTCCATATGAATAGGTAGGAGATCTTATTTCACTTATCATATATGAATAAACAAAACACCCCCCGGGGAACTGTCAGGTATTTCGTGTAACGAATATCTCCTGCACCACCCTTCTTTCTCTCTGGAGTGATGGAGCCCTGGATTTCCCACAAAGACTATTCAGCCTAGAAGCAAGAAAAATGATACCTTTTTATTATCAAGATGATAAAAAATGGGGTTCAATAAAATATGTAACCCGACGGGGTTCCCAGTTCATGTGCCAGTAAACTGGGCAGGACCACTGAACACTGATTGAGAAATCAGTGGGTAGCAATCATTGGATAGCAATAAGGGTGTTCTAACGATGAGCCCCCACCCCGTTAACTTGAATTACTGCCACAAAATACTTAGAAATGTGTTTGCCACTAATCTTTGTACTTATCTAGGAAAACAGAAATGTGTTTGCCACTAATCTTTGTACTTATCTAGGAAAACAACTATTTTATTTAAGGAGCTCTAGATTTGAGATTCTAAGAAGGCAGGTGCAGTGGACATTGCGGATTGTACCCCAACTGAGCACCGACCCTCCCCCATTCTTTGGCAGCTAGTTGGTCTGCCTGGGACCAACCTCACTCCCAGCTGCAGAAACCGGTCTGCTCCCCAGTGGCCTAAGCCAATCAGTGTAATTAGTGTTTCTCAACTGTTATATTCATTATCATCATATTAAGGAGTCGTGTAGATACTTTTTTGTTTGTTAGTCATCTCCTCCCCCTGCAAATTCTTTTTTTTTTAAGATTTTATTTATTTATATGTCAGAGAGCACAAGCAGACAGAGTGGCAGGCAAAGGGAGAAGCAGGTTCCCCGCAGAGCAAGGGGATCATGACCCAAGCTGAAGGCAGCTGCTTAACCAACTGAGCCACCCAGGAGTCCCCCCACCCTGCAAATTCTAATGCCAAAAGTATACTGTATCTATGTTTAGGTATTGTATGTACATCTGTGCTTTATACACAAAAAGAGTAAGATTTTTTTTGTGCCTCGTCCCCACTCCCAAGAAATAATTGTTGCCTCTTGGGGGTCCTATCGATCCCACTGAGAACGCCTGAATTATAATCCCATTTCCTAAACCATTCAGTGCACGGCACTTAAGTTAAACTATCGGAGGGCAAACTGGGAATTTTTTTTTTTGATAGCTGGTGGAGATGAGAAATGTTTTTTCTTTCTGGATGGGTTCATATGTGAATCTAAGCCCTAGAACTGCTATAGCTATCTGCTATCATGAGGGAAGAAACCAGCTAAAAAAAAGCCAATACATGAAAAAGACAAGGCTAAAAGTATCATAGGCAACAAACATCATGCCTAGATCAAACCATACCTGAAGTTCATTCAACTGCTAAACTTTTTGGTTTGTCAAAAGTCCCTTCTTTTTATTTTGTGGGTTAGAGTTGGGTTTCCTATTATTATAAATACCAAGGACAGAGCAGATGACACTTACTGAATGCTTCCTAAACTCCAGGCACTGTGCTAAATATCTTATGCATCAATTAATTCTTTTATCAACCTCTGTGATTTGTATTCTTGTAGTTGCCATTTTATGAATGATAAACTGAATCAGGGTAAGATGACGTAACTTACGTATGGCCAAACATAGGCAGAGGTTGTATTTATACTTCTGTCTCTCTAATTTGGAGACTAACCACTTCATTTTACTGCCTTTCAGTTCTATACAATTTAGGTCACTATTTTCTTGCTCAGTATTTAAAAGGTATTAATGAAAATGGTGATTCTTTACTAGCAATTAACTTGTTTTGTGCAATTAAGAAATCCATGATTCTCCCAAGTTTTAAAATATTATAAGAATTCTTACTCCTTGCAAAGCACAGGAAACTTTAGAGATCATTTCCTACTCATGATTAAACTCATAAAAATGGCCACCATTATTTTAGATGTTCTTTCTTATTATCATGAGAAGGTATTGACTCAGTCACCGTCCATTTTACAGAAGAGAAAGCTTACAACTTAGTAGGATAGTCCTTCAAGCTGCTGTTCTGCTAACAGATAATGACTGATAAAATTTATAAAGAACCCATGGGTGGGGGGTGTCTCAGGATTCAGGAACCTAACTTCATTAGTCACTAACAGCAAAGAAATAAACAATTATGTCCCCTGAACCTTAGGGATAGATGCACAGAGGCTGTCTGGTTGGTTCCAATATTCCTGTTCTCCTTTTGAAAGTTGCTCCAACATTAAAAAGCAAGAACAAAATTCCATGGGGGTCACTTCTTCGACAGACCAATGCAACAATGATTTCCCCAAAGACAAAAAGGCTGAGAGGCGGACACTTCCAGCTCCAAAAAACCAGGTAATCAGAGTACTGTGGCCAGAGGGGGTACGTCCACGGCTCCATAATACTCTCAAGCCCCCCACAAGCTGTCCTGCGTCTCAGCCTGGCTTTCGGATTCTCCCAAATGCAAGACATCACAGACATGTTCTCTAAAGCAGGAGTCCTACAAGCATGAAGGAAATGCTGCTCACATTGTAACAAGGATGATTCGGACATCAACAATGACAAGGGAATGCTGATTCTTTACAGCCTCTCAGTTTAACCTCAGGTGCTGCTCTTTTCATTTCGCTTGGTGGATGGAAGACTACAGCTTGCCAAAACCAGAGACTTGATCACATATATGACTCAGTACGATGAGATATAAATGATAGCCATAGTGGGCATGGGGTCAGGGTAGGGGGAATCCAGGAACTGTAACAGAGCTACTTCCACATCACAGGGAAGAAAATGTAATAATATAGCCCCATAGTAAGCACCAGGTATAATCTTCCTAAATGGAATGTAGATTTTTTTTAAACTCCAACTACTAACCAACCCAAGCAATGGACTTTTAAATCCATAAATGCCTGTGAAAAAGAAAAGAATACAACAACAACAAAACAAAAACAAAAACAAAAACTCCAGGGAAGCTGCAGTCCCAGAGAAGATGAACAGTCTCCTAGTTGAACAGAGTTGCTGCATTTTTTGCCTGCAGGATGGGACCTAGCAGGGAAATAAAGAGGCTGTGTTGTGTGAGGGGAGTAAATCCAAACGTAAGCATTCCAACCATCCGCCAGGCCACCCCTCCCTATCCTAGCCATCATCCTCCTGCAAAGTGTTCACAATTTGCTGTCCTTCCTCCAAAAGCCAGTAGACACAGAATCAGCTTTTCCTGGCTCTGCCTTGCAAGTTGGGGCTGCCTGATGGAAAACTGAAATAGAATCAAAGGAAAGAATGCAAATCCAGCAAGGCCCATCTGACCATAAATCGGTGTGAAATCCTTGGTCCTGAAATGCTCACCCCCGTCCACCCCAATAAAGGGAAAAAGGAGGAATCATCTGAATGTCAAAGTCTCTTCGCTCAGACCCATCTGCTGCAAAGCTACAGCTAGCTAGCTTTCTTAGCTAAGTGCCAGGCAGTACACCATCGCTCTGTACCAGATGCCTGCAAACGCTGGTACTAACTCGCAAGTGCCCCCGTCCCCAGTGGGGAAAATTCACAAGCTTCGTCAGGCAACAGTTATCCACAGATGCTGAACACTGGACTTAGGAGTCAAGCACCCCCTAGGAGTTTAAAAAAAGGGAGATGGAGGAAGAGAGAGAATCAAATCATACAGGTGGAACCGGCTTCCCAAGAGCGCCCAGCACCCTGCGAGGGCCCCGGCGCGCCGCGCGCCCTGGCTCACCTGGTACACGTCCCGCAGCCCGCACCACGTCCGCAGCACCTGGTGGCAAGCCCGCAGCCTCTCCGTGTACCATCTCCGCAGCGTGGACACGGTCAAGTTCCACACGAAGCGGCTGCCGCTGAACAGCAGGTCCTCCACGCCACACATGAACACCGAAGCCATGCCGCCTCCTTCCCTGGGACCCCGGGGCGGCCCGGCTCCCGCCGCCGCAGCCCAGCCCGGCCCCGCCGCCGCGGCCCCACCGCCGAGGCTCCGGCCGCCGTCTTCTGCGGGCAGCCCGAGGGGTCAAGCCTGCCACCAAACTCGCCTTTCACCGTGCGTCCTGGCCAGCCTCCGGCGGCATGGCCCGGGGTTGGGCGCCCGCCAGCCAACGGCTGCGGCTGGCACACAGAAGCCCAGTGTCCCCCCCCCGCCCGCTCCGCCGGCTGGCAGCCCCGAGCGAGCTGCGCTAAGCTCCGCCAGGCGAGCCCTCGGCGCTCCCGGGGCGCGGGAAGCCCTGGCCTGCGAGGACTCCCCCTGGCGCTCCCCGAGTGCGCTGGGCAGAGGGGGACGTGGAGCGACTCTTTGCAGGCAACGACGAGAGCTGCATTTCAGCGCTCTTGCTTGCACGTTCTATGCACGCACACGCGCGCGCGCGGACACACACACACACACACACGCACACACACACACACACACACACACGCCCCGTCTCCTAAACCGCTCTGGGGAGCATCTTACTTTACACTACAGGGGCTTTGCACACGCTGATAAATACCTCGGCGTAACCACAGAGGCAAGAGGGGGGAAAAAAATCCTCCGAAGCATCCCTTTGGACCCCCGTTCCCTGGGGGAACAGCCCTCAACGTTTCCTTGGTTGTGCTGGAGGCAGGAGATGAAGACACCAGTCTCAGAGCAACTAAGCGTCTGCGAGGCTGCACAGCCCGCCTTTGCTCCTCATCTGAGGGTCTCCAAGAAAATGACAACCTGGCAGTTGTTGCCAGCCAGCCGAGGGCAGGGTCCCTCACCTATGCACTGAGCTAATTCCCATGCAGCAGTCTGTTCGTGAGAAAAACAGAGTGTTCCTGGTCTTTAGCAAATAGCTTCCAATTACTATTTGCTGGAAAATAGACGCTCATAAGAGAATCCTTGCTTGGCTTCTGGAAAATTCAGCCTCTGGATATGTCTAGCCGCAGCTGCTAGCACCAAACAGCACAGGTAGTTTATTCCTGACTCAAAACTGAAGGAAACTGTTTGACCACTCCTGAAGTCACCAGACAATTAATGTGTTGTTGTTGTTGTTTTCAAGTTCTCCCCCTGGAACCGATATTGCCTAAGACGTTTGGGAAAAGGAGCCCAAGGAGCCCACATACCATCAGTCTCTGTTTCCCTTTAGAATATGTGTAGAATTCAGTTCTGCATAATAGTATAACATTTCTTACAGCAAAAGCACTGCAGCAAATTTCAGGATGTTGTTTGTTTCCTGAATCCTTCTGTAGGACAATTGTCTGTTTTATTGCTGGTTTCACACCTGGGCTGTTATCTTGGCTATGAGGTGGCAGAGAGGTAAGGTGCCAAAGCCTTTCTCCTGAACTAGCTCAGAAGGCTTCAGAAAAGATTATCGACAAGTAAATCAGCTTTATTTCAGGTTTCAAATGTGCCTTTGGAATCTTACTTCAGGTGAAACTCAATCAGCCAGAACGAAAAAATGTGTTCTCAAAGTGCCTATTGTTTTGGAAATCCCCACAATCAGGAAATTTTAGATGACATTTCTCCTACTACTTTTTACTTATTCTTATTACCAGTAAAATCACCGAAGAATTTTTGTTGAATTAGTTCATTGGACACACAACTTGATCCAAGATTTGGAAACAATTCTTTGCGGTAAGTCTACTCTCTGGGCTCATGAGTATTAGCATTCTGACGATGTTTCCCAGCACAATGGTCCCAGTGTTCACACCAAATCAGCGTATACTAGGTCTTACAGAATCAAAAGAAACTGAACTATGTAGAGTTTGAAAATGAAAATGTCATCCTTATAATGGAAAACTACTGGACTTCAAAAACGGAGTTTTAGTACGAGTGAATGGAGGTGGTACATTTAATGATGACGTGTGACTGTATTCTCGGAAATGTCGGGCAGCAAAGGGAATACCAGGATAAAACCTCCAACAGGTCAATTATGTCTGTCTCATGACACCATGCTCTCAGAAGAGATGCTCTAGCAACTGGGGCTCTTATCTCTCTGTGCACAGGTCTAAAGTCAGTGCTCAATTCTGACCTCAGTCATTTTCATTCCAGATTTCCAAAGTCATTGCTTATACTATTTTCTGGAAAGTGGGATGTGGTGTCAGGGTTCTCAAAGTGCGGTGCCTGAACCAGCAGCATCAGCATCATCGGGGGAACGGGTGAGAGATGCAAGTTCTCAGCCCGCTCCAGAATCAGAAACTCTAGGGTGAGGTCAGCGATCCAGGGCTCACGAAGCCTCTGAGGGGATTCACCCTAAAGGGGAAATGCACTGTTGTAGGGCATGGTTGGCAGAGGTCAAGTCTCCTACGAGAAAGACACCTGACTTAAATCCCTGCTCCTTTGACCTGGTACAAGCTCCTAAAACCCACTGAGCCTCAGTGTCCTCATCTATGAAATGGGGATAATATCAGAAGCCACTATCTAGGGTTTTGGGGAAAATGAAGGAAAATATTCCATATAGAGTGTTTATTGTAGCAGCTGGCAAAGGGTAAGCACCCAAAGAGAACAAACTACCACCACCACTCCACAGCTAACCTTTGCTGGGGGACTTGGAGAGGCCGTGGACGCTCAAAACTGGATGCAAGACGAAGACACCGAAGTCCACACTGATGCTGCTTCTTCCCCAAACAGCTTTCCTCTCTCTTTCCTCTGCAGAAGGAGAAGAGCAGAGCTCTAGGACAGGAAAGGTAGGGCAAGCTCCTCCTCACCAGGGACCAACGCGGGGTGGGGAGAGGGGTGGCCACTGAACCCAGACATGCAGCTGGGGAGAAAAGAGCGACCTAAGTGTGGCATCATCCTTAAAATGGACTAACCACACGGGACAAACCAGATTGCAGGCACACGCCCTTGAAGCTGGCCTGAAATTTCCAGTGGAAAGGGAGCTAAATCAAGCAGGCTTTAAAATTATCTTGCTCATAATTTCTTTTCTCTTTCTTTCTTTCAAGAAGAGGACTTTCTTTCCTCTTCAGCATCACAGTTCCCTGCAATTCGCTGTAATTTCCTGCAGCTCTCTCTGGAGACTTGAAAAGATGCTTCAGGTGACAGCATTACTCACACACCTGGGGGTTCTGCTACAGAGGTAAAAGAGAAATTGGCATTATCCCTGAGGCTCCTGTAGGTTCTCCTCTGAGCAATCAGCAGGAAGAAGAGCACAATGCCGGGAAGACAGCATGAAATGCCAACTCCTATCTCTAGAAAGAGATAGCCAGTTGGTAACATAGCAGCTTCCAATGTTCCCCTCTGCCCATGAAACAGACAGAGTTCACTGCCAGTGGACAATTTTTTTTTTTTTTTTTTGGACAGAGAGAGTGCAAGTGGGGAGGGGTGGAGGGGAAGACGGAAGGGGGAGAGAGAATCTCAAGCAGGCTCCATGCCCAGCATAGAGCCCAAAGCAGGGCTTGATCTCACAACCCTGAGATCATGATCTGAGCCGAAATTGAGTCGGACACTTAACCCATTGAGCCACCCAGGCACCCCTGTGTCAGTGGACATTTTATTTATTTATTTATTTATTTATTTATTTATTTATTTTAATTTTTTAAAAAAGATTTTATTTACTTGACACAGAGAGAGATCACAAGTAGGCAGAGGCAGGCAGAGAGAGAAGGAAGATGGCTCCCTGCTGAGCAGAAAGCCGGATGCGGGCCTCAATCCCAGGACCCTGAGGATCATGACCTGAGCTGAAGGCAGAGGCTTTAACCCACTGAGCCACCCAGGAGCCCACCAGTGGACATTTTAAACTGTACTGTCTACACACCTGAAAGCCAGTGTGGTTAAATTCTGATAGATCTTGAATATCTGACTTGGGCTTGGGGGGATGAAAACAAGATCTAGTTCAATGGCTTTCATTCAGGGGTAACTTTGCATTCCTCCATCGGGGACATTTGTCAGCATCTGGAGACATTTTTGGTTGTTACACTGGTTGGGGGGGGTTGTTACTGGCATCTAGTGGGTAGAGACCAGGGATGGTCCTCAACATCTTCCAATCCCCAGGACACCCTCCACAAAACAGAACTCTTCTGTTTCAAATGTAGGTCATGCAAATTGATGAACCCTGGTCCAGTGAAATGCTACACTTTGCTCTTCCGCTCACATGACTTCCGTGGGAGGAAAGAGTCTTCCGTCTTGATATTTTCTTCCCGAAAGGCAGACTGGGGAAGAATGCAACAATCATTCTATGACGGTTGTTGGGCACTTACAAAGAGCTATAATGAACTTAACGTCCTTTGAGGAAGAACTGGAATGCTATTTTCTCTTATCCTCACCTACCTTTTTGTGATTTATCATAAAAATGAGGAATAGTTAATTTTCATCATCAACTATTTATATTTTGGTATTTTGACTTCTGATTTTATCATTTCATTTAAATTAGAGATTCTTTAGTTGGGGAAAAGCCTTTCTTGGGCACATTACAAAAATTCCCACCACAGTGACCCCAACGTGGAATACTGATGTCTCCCTTGGGCCATGCAATGCTACAAAATCTCTCATGTGACAGGATATTTCTCCTACTTCCTCTCTTCTCTCTTAGACTGCAAGCTCTATCGGGAAGCCCTGTGGGCGAGGTGGGGGTAGGGTGGCTGGATGGTCTCTCTTGGTTGAAGAGTACTCCTTGCATCGGAAAATGTTTTGTGACCCTGGGCTCTGCCAGGAGTGCCCCCAGTCGTTATGACATCAATGACAAAAGCACCTCCACACATTCTGAATGCCCCCAGGTATGGTGGTAGCTACCCCCATTCAGAAACCATTGGCAGAAGTAGGGAATAGGTCTTATTCATATTTGTTTCTCCAGTGGCTGGCACATAGCAGGCAATCAGTAAATGATAACTGAACTGATGAATGAATGGCTATTTGTCTCAAGAGTGAATACAGAAAGAAGGTCTTCCATTCCCCAAATACATATTCTTGTTCCTTAAAAAAAATTATGTAGTGAGTTCGCATTACATGTCAGGCAGGAGACTACTTAGAAAGCACTGTAACAAAACAGAGATGATCTCTGTCCTGGCGGGTCTTAGAGTAGAGTGGGGAAGGCAGACAACTGACCAAGTAATAAGAGGAAACAGGCACTGCCACAAGGGTTATAAGGAGACATGTAATGTAGGATGTGGCGGTGGGAGGGGGACTGTCAGGGAATGCATCACATGACACTGCAGCTGAGACTGAGGGGTAGGTGACAGGGGGAGGAGACACGCAAATAACCATCCAGGCAGAACAGTGAGAACGAATTCTCTACGGTGAGACGGTACCCAGATTTGTGGAACTTAGAAAAACTGGCAGTAGGGGATGCCTGAATGGTGGGGGGAGGGGGCAGGGAAGCCCATCTGGACAGCAGCTGCAGAATTTCAGGGGTAGGAAAAAAAGGTGTAGGGTAGGCTAAGCCAAAGGAGTCAACATGTCTCTCATCCCCCACTCCTCCCCGGAGCCCCCAGGGTGTTAACCTGCACAACAGGGTGAGGATTTGATGGGTGAAGGTGCTCCCTTCAAAGCAACTGTGCAGAGGCAGACTTCTCACTCAGGGGAGGTCTGTTTGCCCCTCCTGCTTCTACATCCCACCCCAAGGAAGAGGTAGGAGGGCTTGGCAGGGAGAGAAGTTCTGCTTCGAACCCACTTGAGCCAGAGGCTGGGTGGTCTTGGTCTCCCCTCCATTCCTGCGTTCACTCCTCTTTCCCTTTGGCTGAGAGAGCGAGGAGGATCTTTCAGTCTTGGACTCAAGCAGGAGGAGATGGAAGGGAGTGGGCGGAAGTAGCAGAATCCTGAAGGGGAAGGAACCAGTTATGACTGCCCTGGCCTGACCAGTAGGGTGAGCAGTAGGCTGCAGCCATCGTCCTGACTTTGAATGGCGTTTTGGCATCATAAAGATCTAAAGATACTACAAACTAAATAATGTTCAGCACGAAGACATCTATCCAGCTTCTATCCTTCGACAAACTCGTTTCACTCCTTGAGGAAAAAAAAAAAAGGAGAAACAAACAAAACCAAACCTTCTCATCTTCCTCAAAAATCTCATCTCTAATTTTATTAAATCAAATTCTCCTTGCTCAAAGATAAAAGGAGGGATGCTATCTTTATTGTATGGGGTACAAAAAGGGGGCAACATGCTAGATCCACATTGTCACCATTTTTACTAGTTAATCCACTGAACGGATATTGGAAGCTCCTGCCAAGTCAAATTTTAGAAGTCATCTATGTAGATGAGAAAGCACTTGGAGGGGTGTTGGTTCCAAAGAAGCCCACAGAGGTGAGTGGGAAAGAGCTGACCTTTTTCTTGAAAGAAGAAATAGTGTCACTGTTGTGACTTACCTCCCACCCCCATAATTTGTCACCTTTTATTTATACTTAATTTACATGCATACCAACTAGGACAAAATTAAAATAGGAATAAACTGGTCTATATAGCATCTTTAAAAAATGATTTATTTATTTATTTGAGAGAGAGAGGAAGGGAGGGGCGGAGTGAAAGGGAGAGAGAGTCTCAAGCAGCCTCCCCACTGAGTGAGGAGCCTGATGTAGGGCTTGATCTCAGGACCCTGAGATCAAGATCTGAACTGAAACCAAGAGTTGGTCGCTTAACCGATGGCGACGTACAGGCACTCTTATAGCACTCTTTTTTCTAAATAAATAAAGTCAGCTCTACCTGTAGCATCAGTTGATTTCCACAGTATTCTCCCAAGGTCAAATGGAGAGAGGCCTTGTTGGCCCCATTTCACGCATAAATAAATGAAAGCAAAGAGAAACTGGGTAATTTGCTGAAGATCAGAGGGAAAAGCATTTAAAAGCATCTTAAATAATATACCTGCTAATTTTTCTATCCTTCCAATTTGAGAGACACAGGACAATTTCTTTTGTATTGATGTTATTTTCTTTGGCCTCATACTATAATTTATGGGTATGAATGGCTCTGGGACTTATTTATTCCTCTGGGAAGTGAAGGTGGCAAAATGCATACCCTTTGAACTTACCCAATTCAAGTAAGAATAAAACAGTGATGAGGAGAAAAGGAAAATGAAAAGTAATAGAATTTTTTTATGGGAGTTAAGAGCAGTTACTTGAAACCCAATGGACCTTCACTTCTATACAATAAATGAAAGAAGAAAAACAAAAAGATACATAAAAAATCTCGACTCTCCAAAGATCAATCATACTGTGTATGTGTCGATACCTAGTAAAATGAAAAAGAGAAATCAGCCAAGATTGAAGGCTTGCAAAGGAGTAAGAACTCCCAAGACCAGGTACACTCTGGCCATCAAACAAAGTTATAAAAAAAAATAGATCATTTTCCTGTTATTACTAAAAAATACAGAATGATTTGGTAGGATTATTGCTAGGAATTTCGACTATTTGGCCCTGGGCAGCAAGAACAAAATGAAAGCAAAGTTTGGCATGTAAAAACCAAAAAAAAAAAAAAAAAAAAAAAAAAAAAAAAAAAAAAAAAAAAAAAAAAAAAAAAAAAAA